>JAODKM010000002.1:16725985-16744312 GCA_026780845.1 Petrocephalus sullivani | reverse complement strand
CAGCTCCCACCCGCCATTCCTGAGGTTTCCCGCAGAGACCCTGAACCCTCTCTGTCACCCGGGCGGCGAATGGAAGGTGCTGAAAACACTTTTACATTTGTACTCGTAATATTACTGACTGTGGAGCCATTTCCTTTACCCGCTGCCTGGCATCCATGGGAGGGCACATTTAATCCTCGCCGAGCAACTATAAGTTAATTAATTGTTTTTTTGGCTCGGTTTTCCCCGTCGGGCCGCCTGACATGCTCATCCTTTGGCGGGTCACCCGGGCCGCGCAGTATGTGGTCATGCGTGTGACGGGACCTGGCTGGGTCTTGGCATTAGCTCCTGTTCCTAACCGCACCGCAAGAGAGGGGACGGCTGCCTCGTGGGCTCCTGGCGTGGGGAGCGCATTCCGCCCACCCAGCCCTGCCCAAAACTGCTGTTCTGTTTATAAATCCCGCGTTAAAGCCTAATCCGCCACAGGCGTCCCACACGCGCGACTCGTCCTCACCTGCTGGGCCGGTAATCCTGTGCCCGTGTTTGGGGTGGGCGGTAGCAGTATGAGACAGGAAGGGCTGTATTATGCAGCAGGCTCGCGGCTGTCAGCAGCGGTGGCTGTGGAGCCCGCCTGTCCGTCCGGGCTGATGCCACACCCCTTAAGCAGGTGAACACCGTAGCCTCTGATCTGCAGAGTGTCTTTAGTCTTTAGTGCCAGGATGATACAGAAATGGCATGTCAGAGAGCAGCGTGACGACGCCGATTTCTGTGTTGTGCATTAAGGAGCCGTGCTTTGGAAGTATGTTTCCAAAATATCGGTATGATCAGTGCATGTTTGGAGAGGACACAGTAAGTGAACGTATGTGTGTGTGTACCTACCATACGGCCGTATGTGTGTGTGTACCTACCATACGGCCGTATGAGTGTGTGTACCTACCATACGGCCGTATGTGTGTGGGTAGGGGAAGGAATTATTGTGGAGAGGTAATGACTGTACGCCCGCACTTTGGGGAGGGACAGGTCTGTGACACGTCCTTCACTGTGACTGTGCACCCACACACACATATGCAACCACACACTTCGAGACACTCAAACTAACACGCTCGAGCAATAAAAAGATACCATATAATGTGTTGGTTGAGGTTTTCATGGTCCCTATTAAGCAGTTGTTTGATTTTAATTTCAGCTGCACAGCTAAAACTGAACGGGAGCAAAGGGGGGATGAATCACTTTTCCTTTCATTTTCCTTTCAAAGCCCACAGGAGGGAACTTGTCTAGGCCAGTATCCTTCACTGCAGCAAAGGGGGACTCAATGAAACATCTCCAGTGCTCGTTGCTTGTATTTCAGTAGAGGACATGACTGTGGACAGCTTAAGAGACACAGTGTTCACAGAGCTCAGCGCTGCAACGGAGGTCAAATTTGATTAGTAATTCCTTTAAAGGACAGGAACACTGATAGCTTTGATTAAGTAGAACAAAGGTGAACAGTAACACATAGTAATGCTGTTTAGACGGTATAAAGGCAGGGAGTGTGTACAGGCTGGTGCAGGAACAGTGCTTTTTCAGAGGCTAGTGAGGCATGGAGAGCATGAAGTTACCACAAAAGTGTGACTGTAATGGTTCATGTATGGATTATACAGATCATTTCAGTGCCTTGCCAAATCACTGACCATCTAATTTTCCCGAGTTAGAAATCCTCCATTAAAAAGGAGTTTTCTGGAAAGCCTCCTTTCAGAGCAATAGATGCTGTTGGGGTGAGTATGTTCCAGCTTTGCACACCTCCCTGAGTGGCTTTGGCTGCTTCTTCCAGGCTGAACTGGTGAAAGTCAGATTACGCGTGCGCACAGCAATTTGCACATTGCCACAGATTCTCAGTTGGATTGTGACCCAGCCGTTCACTGTAGGCTGCTCACCTTTGTGTTCTTATGCCACTTGTGAGTTTTGTTCCAAGCTTCAGTTCTTTAGCAGGCAAGCCGGATGTCCTGCCGTGCTTCCCTGCATTTTATGTGTCTTCATCTTAACTGAGAACAAAATCCAACTGGGTCACCACTGAGCTTTTGGCCAACCCTAGATGTGCTTTGACACGCTCTTTTTCAGTTACGCAGAGGGGGATAGTTCACGTTCACAACGTAAAAATCGAGATCAAGATTTTACTTCAAGCAACCAGTTGAGTAGTTGGAGTCAGTCACAGAGTGCTCAACCGCTTGGTTGAAATAAAATCTTGCTCTGGATTTATACTTTCTGGACCTGAACTATCCAGCTCTGCATTTAAGGATTCTCTTGTGCTGTCCTTCCTGCATCGTCAGTGTCTGCAGCCCTCTTGGTTTGGCTAACCGGAGAACCATTAGTCCTCTCTCAGCGTGAGGGTGGCTCTCCTTGCGGCTTCCCTTTGGTCTCCTTCTCACTTGTTCAGGCACTTTTGAGGGATTCCTGATGTAGCAGCTCCAGCTTCTTCACCTGTGTAAATTTAGACCTCCCCAAACAGGGGACGGAATGCTCGGAATGCTCATGGAAACAGCATTTAGCATTTAGTCACAAAGAGCTATATTTCAATGTAGGATTTGTATCTCTGTGAAGAGAACTAATCATGCAAGGGCAATCTTACCCACAGAGGGCCAGTGTGTATGCGGGTTTTTGGGATAACCTTTAGGTCAGCTGTTCAAACCCAGGTGTGGGGAAATTCATCAATCAGTCCTCTAATTAGTAACCTAATTAGGGAATTGCAATGAAAACTCACATACTCAGCGGCCCTTTCTGGATATGACTGCCCCCCTGATGTACAGACTCTGTAGAGATTTCTGCAGCCTGGTGATCCATCCAGTCACCTTCCAGTCACTCATCCTGGTCTGGGATATGGGGGGAGGGGCAGTAGCACAAGTCAGGGGTGCAGCCTGGACAGGATGCAGTGCAGCCTGCCTATGTAGCAGCATTATGTGAGAATTGATGCTGAAGAGACCCATTATGTGGGCATCGGTGATTTAGAGACTTATAGTGTAGAACCTGAGGATGTAGTCCAGTGATGTAAAGATATGTGAGTATAGATGTGCAAACTCTACGTGAGGATTGTTGAGGTAGAGGTTTGAGAGAGACTCAGTACAGAGATTGACAATGGAGACTGGTAATGTAGGGACTCATTACATCAGGACTGATGATGCAGAGACTCATTATGTGAGAAATGGTGACACAGACTTGTTATATGCAGACTGGTGATGCAGAGGCTTATAATGTAGAGACTGACGATGCCATCCTGTGGTATAGAGAGTCCTTAGGTGTGGCGTGATGATTTAGGGGCTTGTTACATGAGAACTGACTTTTTGGGGCTATATACCTGTTATTTGGAAGTATGAAACATTAATTGATACCTTTAGGTTCTCATGTCACCTGGTTGGCAACAGATGGCGAAAAAATTGATTTGAAATCTCCCTTGCCTGGTGTAGCACTTTGCAAATATCAGTATATTATGTGAAATGGTCAATAGCTTGTCCCGTGGCATGTAGGGTGGACAGGACTGTGGCATGAACAGGAGTTGACTTTTCCCAATGAGTTGGATACGTTTCGGGATGGCGGAAAACGTGCATGTCTGTAGAATCTTTTCAGTATTGGTTAAAAAATGCTTAGGGATGTTAACTGATATTATATAAAGGAAAAGACCTTTCATGGTCATCCAAAAAAAATGATTGATGGTAAATACAATGGGAGTTAATTCTTGCCCTAAAGACCTGCAAGTGTCACGTGTCATTTTGTGAAAGCAGTCGTGTTGGCAGGTTAGCAGGCTGAGCATGCCAGGTGAGAGCGAGAGAGAGAGCAAAAGAGAGAGAGCTGTGGCATGCACAGCCTCTTAACCTCTCAGCACAGCAGTGTCTCTGAGTGTGTGTAGTATGAAAACTTCAGCAAACATCCCCCACAGAATGCATATTGTGGTATAAAATATGGGGATCTCTAGAAATCATATTGAAAGGTCAAGAACCCTTTAAATCATTATTTTGAAGGGACTGTATAGAGCAGGGCAGCCCAATGTTGGTGGGAGGGCCAGTCAGCAACACAGTTTGCTCAAACACACCATATTCAGCTCACCAGCTAATTGCCTGGTTTAGTAGGTTTTTGAGCAGGAAAATCTGCAAACTGTGTTGCAGACTGGCATCCAGGACCAGATCTGAGCAGCCCTGGTACTGTATAGCGCAATGGCTGGACAGCAGATATCCATGTGAACTGGAGTCCAAAGGCAGCAGAGGCACGTGCAGTGGGGCAGTCAGGAGAAGGTGCACCAAAGCACTGATCTAGGATCTGTTTAGGGTGACCTCATCCTGGAAGGCCAGTGGTGGTGGGTGCTTGGACATATTATTTACTCCCAGGGGAAAAAGGAAGAGTATGGCGATGAAATGGTTGTGGCATCGCAGCCTTCGAGAGTTCAGGAGAAATGAACATCCTAATTGCCTCGTGCGCACAGCAGCTGAAATGGAATTTGTAGATACTTTGATTAAACTCGACAAGGACAGATTGGGTTTGACCTCCATACAGGGGTAAATGAGATCGAAAGAGAGTGAGGAGAGAGAGCAAGATGGAAATACAGAGAGTGGGGGCTATTTGATTCTTTTTAATTGCTTATTGTTGTATGATATACTGTGCTGCTCTGGTGGTATTTACATAATGTGTTAATGTGCAAAGCATGTTGAGATGAATTGACCTGGAACAGAGAGGACCTGAGAGAGATCAGGGAGGAGCTGGTTTACATGCTGGGAATCATGAAAAGCTCTCGCAATGGGGCAGCTTTGGCAGTCTCTGCTCCGGTTGTTCTGCTACTGCTTCACTGGAATCCTTTAGTTTAAGGAGCCTACAGTTTAAGGGTTATCGCGAGGCTGTGTACCAAGATCAAGAATGTACATGTACAGTAGCACTCATCAAAATACACTATATTCCCTCCAAGTCATTGAATTCAGGTGTTCCAATGACTTCCATGGCCGCAGGTATATTAAATCAAGCACCTAGGCATGCAGACTCCTTCTACAAACATTTGTGAAAGAATGGGTCGCTCACAGGGGCTCAGTGAATCCAAGTGTGGTACTGTGGTAAGATGCCACCTGTGCAGTAAGTCCATTCATGAAATTTCCTTGCTACTAAATATTCCACGGTCAACTGTTAGTGGTATTATAACAAAGTGGAAGCAGTTGGGAATAATAGCAACTCAGCCACGAAGTGGTAGGCCATGTGTGCAGAGGTTGCCAACTTTATGCAGAGTCAATAGCTACAGACCTCCAAACTTCGTGTGGCTTTCAAATTAGTTGAATAACAGTGCATAGAGAGCTTCATGGAATGGGTTTCCATGGCCGAGCAGCTGCATCAAAGCCTTACATCACCAAGTGCAATGCAAAGCATTGGATGCAGTGGTGTAAAGCACAATGCCACTGGACATAGAGCAGTGGAGACGTGTCCTCTGGAGTGACAAATCACATTTCTCTGTCTGGTAATCAGATGGACGAGTCTGGGTTTGGCGGTTTCCAGGAGAACAGTACTTGCCTGACTGCATTGTGCCAAGTGTAAAGTTTGATGGAGGGGGGATTATGGTGTGGGGTTGTTTTTCAGGGGTTGGGCTTGGTCCCTTAGTCCCAGTGAAAGGAACTCCTAATGCTTTAGCATACAAAGCCATTTTGAACAATTTCATGCTCCCAACTTTGTGGGAGCATGGGTATATAAAGACATGGATGAGCGAGTTTGATGTTGAGGAACTTGACTGGCTTGCACAGAGACTTTACCTTAACCGGAAAGGACTTGTTTGGGATGAATTAGAGCGGATACTGCAAGGCCTTCTCGTTCAACATCAATGCCTGACCTCACAAATGCTCTCATCGAAGAATGGTCAAAAATTCCCATAAACACACTCCTAAACCTTGAGGAAAGCCTTCCTAGAAGAGTTGAAGCTGTTATAGCTGCAAAGGGTGGGTCAACTCCATAATAAAGCCTATGTATTATGAATGGGATGTCATTAAAGTTCTTGTGTGTGTAAAGGCAGGCGTCCCAATACTTTTGGCAATATAGTGTATTTGTGACTATGTTCGAGAGCTTTATTTTGGATCTGAGGACAACAGGTGGAGCACAAATATAGAAAAAGATATACAGTTAGTCAGCTTGTGAGTTTTTAGTCTCACTGGCTTGACCCACTGTTGTTATGCAGTGATAGTTCACTTGTGTGGTGACTCCGTATTTTTAGACAGCAGAATATGTGGGTTTCTCTGTTTGGTATAAATTAGGTTACATTTGTCAGAAACCAAAATCTGATGGAATATTCATCCAAATATCTGCCAGACAGATAATACAGTCAGAAATGAATCCTTACGCTAGGAGACATATCACACTGAAATCCCAGGAAATGCGGAAGTGTCATTTGTGATGTTTCTATAAATGCAGCTGTGTAGCCTACAGTATTAATTACAGGTGATTAAGAGACTGAGTGCCAATTAATTAATTGAAGGTTGAAATCCAAGTAACACTTACAGAACGACAGCACGGCTAAAAATCACTACAGAATAAATTTACTAGACTATAAGCTCTCATGTTATCTATGGTAAGAAGTATCCATAGCAAGTAATTAGCTATTGGACTCACTTTTGAAACTGTAGGTATAGAGTATTGTTGCATATATATTATTTTACTGAAATCTGTATGTGGATCCCTAAGAGATTTAGGGATGGGGACAACTGGACTGTGAAAGCATCATATATTGTGTATTTCTCGGTCTCCCTGTGTTTTCTGGTGCACACTGTCAGTTCTGCATTAGCAAACTGTGTGTATCTGTCTATGCTGTTGCTGAGCTGTTTGTATTTATCTGACAGTGTGTATGTGCTTTATAAGTGACTATGTGAGTATGCGCTGCTTAGCAGGAAGACAAAAGACCCGCTCCGGTAATCCCTCCACCAGCTTTAGTCAATTAACTAACACTCAGAATTACACGGCTTTCCCTTGTAGAGTAACTAGACTCATAAGAAATCTCACACACAGCATTGACGCCCCTCTTTAACATTAATATTTAATTTTGCTTTATGCACTTATTATTCCAAGTAACACATTGAGGTTATTGCACAGCCAGCAAAAATATCGAAGGGTGTGTGAAATAATAAATATTCTAATTATTGAATTTGAGGTGCCTTAAAATTTGAATGAGGAAACTATTGTTTTCATTACATTGATGTAAAGAGGCTATGGGCTTAAATGGATTGATGGTAAAAGCCCCATTAAGTTATTAGCACTATAACTTTCAGCTTTTCATTTTTTACACTCTCATAAAGACAGGTGCCCTAGCCTATAGTATGTGTGCGTTTTAAAGAAGCCTGATTCCGTCCCACTTCGGTTTTGTGTATTCAGCGCTGTCTGGTACTTTTATTGATGTCTAAAAGAAACATTTCGAAGTGGATGCTTGGGTTGGTGTATATTTGAATCCAGTTGCTGTCAAACTTGGGCTGGGACCAGACTAAGACGGGGAACATACAGTGGAAGTGTAGGGTGCTGATTGTCCATGGCGCGGTGGCTGGGGAAACTGGAGCGGATTTAAGTACGTCGATTGTGACAGGCATCGACAATTAAACAATGAGACAATGACAAACAAATACGCAAACAAACCCACAACTACAAGCCCCACCTCCCAGTTCCCCTGCACTGGAGAAAATAATTAATCCAGTGATCATTTATAAGCGTAAAAATTGAGACGTCAGCGGTATAACTTTGCTGCGTGCTTGAGATACGGATATTTATCAACTTAATCTGCCTTCCTTAAAGTTACTAATTAACTATGCCCTGTGGCGCATGGGCATAGTTATTTTTTATTTTTAAGACTTATTTACATTAAGTTGCTTGTTAGAGAATCTTTTGCCTCTTGGTGGATGGTTTAGTAACTTTCATATTTAGGTACATGGTGAATAATTAATCGGTCCATAGCCCCGTATAGTGCTTTGCATTGCATAGGCACTGATAAGTTATAATAGTAATGATAATAATAATTGGGTAAATTCACCAATCTACCTATTTTCTTTTAAATGTATGCTTAATTATTGAACTTCTAACTGCAGGGAGGGCAAATTCCTATGTAAAGTTCTGTAGTAGCTGACGCGTCTTTCCGTTTTATTTATCCATCTGTATATTTGTCTGTCTTTTTGTTAGTTTTAGCTTTTTTTGAGTGGACTTGGGTTAAAAATCAGCCCTTGACTTTGGGGTCATCCATGGTGCATTTTGCCAGGCCACATACTGTACCCAGTCCAGCCCCCCTCTGTGTCAATATGAATCCTCTGCTTTACATAATTTATGAATTTTATGTATTCAAGGCTCCCTGGAAAGTTAAGCTATATATGTATACATAACAACGTGAATGATGGAAGAAAACTGTTTATATATTGTAATGTTTTAAAGTAGCTAATTCGTTGTTATTGTAATTATAGGCACATAATTATAACTGATTACAAAAACCAAACTTAAATACAATTTGACATGCATAAATTGCAAATGTGTATACCTTTCCTACTTTCAAAACAAATTAATACACAACATTAATTTTTTTGTCTACTGTTTGACATATTACAGTTGCAAAGTGTATTTTGTGTTAAATTTTGGTTTTGTGGCCATTTATATTGCACTGTTTTTTAATTGTTGAGCAGAGACGTGTGGTGACGTTCGTGGCAGGTTAGGCACTGGCTCTTTCAGAACAAAAAAATAATACAGTGCTGTAGTGAATTTGCCATTGTATTGGCAATAATAATCCCATGGGTTCACGCACGCCCCCATCAGTAAGGCGGTATTATATCAGATCGGCAAGACTACGTTTGTTATACACATAACAAAATTAATATGACTTATTCTATGGAAAGTGAGGGCATGTATGTGTGTACAAACGTGACACTGGTGACATATAGTGAGATAGCATTAGGCGCGCGCTTGGCGTGGGCAGTGATGGAGCTCGCTGGGAGATATCTAAATGGGAAATACGCAAATCCAGCGATTATGACTAAAAATAATACAGAGCAGTAGACAACTATTCGTATTTATTTTATTTTATCATTATCTGTTTTTACATTTTTATGATGACAGGTGCGGCTCTGCCTCCCCTGACTGCACATCCCTGTTGTTGAGAGGATGGACTGTGGTCAGCTTTTTCCATCTGCTTGCTTTGTCTTATACCCACTGAAATCCTAAACATGTACACATTTGCACAGTGCAACCTGTTATAATACTAAACGTGCTCACTATGTATCGAGACCGTTTCCTATAGTGTCAAGTGGTAATTTTTGTGCACGAAATACATTCCGTGCCACAAAAAGCATTATTTAATGATGAAATCAAGTAATGCCTTGCTGCATTTTGTGCACAGTACCTTCAAATGACCAGAAGTTGGAGTGGCAGGGTTGCATTTACAGGCCGGTATAATTACGTTTAACTTGAATTCAATTTTATAATAAAATTATATTTTTAAACTGCAAATGGAGCCACTTCACAGAGCGTTCAGGGGTCAGATGGCCAGGACAGGACTGCCACCATCACCTGTCTGTGGTGGGGAGGGTTCTTGTTATGCTGCTAATTAGCTAGAGATTACTTAACATTATAAGTGCCACAGGTAGGCTGTGAGGTTTATATAAAAATTATAAATATATTAACCTGACGTTATAACGTTAGGCAATCGCTAGCTAATTAGCAGCATAACAAGAACCCTCCATTTACAGTATGCAAAACTAGGGATTCACAGACTATCTGCTACTCCTTGTACAGTATAGGCCCATTCAGATTCACCATTTCGCATGTCTGTTCTGAACTGTGGTGGATGTTATCGGGGCGTTATTTAGGGGAAAGTGCCAGGGTAACACTGGAGGGAATTGGCTTGGCTGAAGAATACAATTTTAAGAATATATATTTTTTTTAAATATTAACAATATAATACAAAATAGTGACACTAATGTGTAAATACAACAGTAAAGGTATGACTGCATGGCTATTTGTATTTTTATTGCAAAATTAAATTCAAGGTAAACGTAATTACATGGGTCTGCAAACTCAAACCTGGCGCTCCACCTTTTGGTCATCTGAAGCTACTCCTTCCCCGGGCACATGCCTCCTATGTGCTTTTCATGACTCAGAAAAAGGACGAAATCCATTTTGTGAGTCAGTAAAAAAGGAAATTAATTTCATGATTACACAGAATCAGTTTCGTCCTCAAAATGACTGTGTATCATTCATGACATACATCTCACCTACAAAATGACTTTATATCACTCACGAAATGCATTTTGTACACAAAATGAATTTATTAAGTTGAAAAAATTCATTTTGTTCACAAAATGACTTTCTTTCATTCATGAAGTGCATGTCCTGTACGACTTCCTGACATTCACAAAATGCATTCCGTCCACAAAATAACATTCTTGCATTTTTTTCTGTAAAATGATTTTCTTTCATTCACAAAATGCATTCTACACAAAACAAATTTCTTTAGGCCATAAAATGCCTTTTGTGCATAAAATGGATTTCTTCTGTCCACGAAATGCAAGGTGCTGATATCAATTCTGTGCACAAAGTGAAACTTAGCATTTGATTTCTGTGCAGGAAGGAAACTCTTAATGCTTTCGTGGTCGAAATTTAATTGGCGCTTGTCTTTCTGTGTACAAAATGTCATAATGCCGGGAGTCATGAAACAAATTATATTTGGTACAATTCTTAAAATAATTTAAATATTTTTAATAATGTTTTGCTGTTCACTATGTTCTTGTGGTGTGTATTTAACAGAAAAGCATGCTTGTGGAATTTGCAAAATAATGCAGTATATGATGGGCACGATATTTGTAGCAGCTGGCCTTAGGTGTGCATTTGGAAGAGGGGGCGTGGTCCATTTTTGTCCCAGGGCTCAGTGTACAGTTGCTCCGCCACTGACAGTGCCCCTGTCCGTCACAAAGTGAAAGCTGCTCTGTGCTGGCAGTGCAGAGGGCAGGAGTAGTTCTAGGGGTGCAAGCAATTCAATTTCACTTTGTGTTGGATGTGTGCAAGTGAAACCAGCTGTTTTTTTAAGTCCACACCCCTTAAAAGGTGGCCGGTGCCTCTTGGATTCGTACCAGGCAGGTAGCCAATTCCTGAGATCGCCATTCCCACAGAAATCTACATCACTCCTAATTACACATCAGATTACTCTCATCTAAGTTTAATTAACAGATGAAAATGGCGTGAAACAAATCTGAGCGTCTCTCTCTCTCTTATTGGTGAATTTAAAAAGTGTAAGCAGTGAAACAGAGGAGCGTGTTTTGGAGAGTTTCCTTTCTTTTCTACAAGCAGAAAATAGAAAAAAAAAGTTTTGTGTACTCTAATGAGCCCTCAGGGATGTAAGAGAAAGTAATTAACTCTGGTTTCTCCTTCCACGGCTACAAATAATTGCCATATTGATTACCGTATTATCCTTATTATTATCACTCTTATCATGTATGGGGGCTACTCTATGTCCCCCCACCAGCTCTGAGTTTGTCTTGTGGTAACTACAGTACCAGTCAAAAGTCTGGACTCACCTGCTGATGCATTTGTCTCTATTTTAGCTATGTTATTAACCTCATAGTAAATGGCTTTGAGGCAATGAAGGTATTCATATTAAATACTACACTGACCAAGAGAAGTGTTCAGCATCTTTTTAATTTTTATTTGGCTTTTCAAAATAGCCCCCTTCTGCTTTGATGACAGCACTGCAAGACTCTCGGCACTCTTTCAGCCAGCTTCCAGATGTAGCTACCTGGAGTGTTTCTTGAGCAGTCCGGAAGGAGTGACCACAAATTCTGGGCTCAACTTGGCTACCTTGCTATTACTCTTCGATCCAACTCGTCCCAAACCAGCTCTTTATGGTTTAGGTCAGGGGATTGTGGGGGCCAGGTCATCTGTCACAGCACTCCATCTCTTTCCTTGTTTACAGGATAATACTTAACATACAACCTCGAGGTGTGCTTAGGGTCATTATGTAACACATGATTTTCAGCTGATATGTCCAGATTTTTGACTGGTACTGTAGGTGTATTCCGGTTCCCACCCCCAAATCTTATTGTGCTCAACCTAAGCCAATGCTTGCCCCCCCCCCCCCCACAGAACAGCTGGACTACTTAAGATGGAGAGGATCAGAAGTATAGAGAAGATCCTTCTTTGGGCATTGGCACACAGCTCCCTATGTTTAACAGTAGTGTGAAATCCGCCACAGCCATCTGCGGGGAGAAGGTGTGCTGTTTTCAAAACCTTATTTTCTGGCCTTGCACTGTCAAAGACTGCGGGCGATGGAGGAACTTTTAGGTAGAGGGGGCAAGGGAGGAAGCTAGGCAAATCAGATTAATTAAAGAGTATCGATGCATGAGATTAGATGGAGGGCCTGAGAGTCAGGAAGCTCATCGCATGTAAACATGTGCGGTGCCCTCGGACTCGGGGGCAGAGTGATGCTGGTTGAGGTACCCAATTGTGTGTTCTGTTACCGTGGTGATATTAAATGCGAGCGGATGTCCAGCCACCCCGATGAACATTAACCAATGAAATCCACTGGCTCCAGTCAAATTGGACGGTTGCTCTTTAGAGACAGGACCAGCTTGCGAGAACCTTAATGCGCTTCGGCAGCTCATGGCGGGAGAGGAACATGGCGCCGCGCTGCACTTTGCTTATCAGCCCATTGGTGTGAGCGACAACTGTGAAATTATTTGAAACGTCTGGGTGCAGCGACGGTGAGTCTGGAGAACGTCTGCCGGCCTGCGTGGGCGTCCCTGCAGAACAGCAGGCAGAATCCTCTCTGTTTTTACGGCTCCTGACAGGAGGAAGACGGGGGTTTTTCCACTCGGCGTTGGCAAGGCGGAGTTGGGGGGGGGGGGGGGGGGCGCACTGGGGACCCTGATTAGCATTGAAGTCCATGTCCCACTGCTGTGACTCCACCACGTGCGGCCTGGCAGCCGGGAGGGGTGGGGCCAGGTCTGCTGGCTCAGCGTTTCGCAGGCGCGGGGGAGGTGGCCGCCCGGCCGGCTCTCAGCCCGAGTGTCACGGCCGCTCTGCTCCAGCCCGCTGACAGCCTCTTTGGTTCCTGTCTTGTTCTCTCTGTGTGTAGCGAGAAAGTCTCTAAGAGCAGCACAACAGCTTCACCTTGAATTGAAAGGCACTAACCCAGTGCTGTGCATTCACACTTCAGGGCGCTGTCTGCGCACTCGTTAGGCCCGTCTGCACCTATGGTAAGTCTCTCTGCCTGCTCTCTCCCTCTACGAGCTGTCGACGCTCTCTCCCTCTACGAGCTGTCGACGCCCTCTCCGTCTGTGTGCTCCCTCTTTAGGTCTCTCTCCGTGCTTTCTGTCAGCCTCTGTCTCGGCCTGCTGCTGTCTCCCTGTAATTATATTGGTGAGAGAAGCAGTGCAGAGTCGCCCATAGGCCCAATTACGATGTGGAGTTTAATCTTACAGTATTAACTGCATTCATGCTGACTCTCTGGCAGGTGTCAAGATGAACGCAGTTAATATAATTAACATGGAGCAGTAACCGTCAGGAAGGTGAATGGTTTACCTGGAGTTATATGTCACCTCTACCGGCCTGACAGCAGAAAGCCCTAGCATGGTCTTTTAGTGAAAGCCTAACAGTGAAGCTACCACTAGAGGCCACTTAACTTCTCAGGGGGTGCTGCACTAACTTGGGTAGGGGGCCCCCAAAAGCATCATTTTGCTGAGGGGAGGGGGTGGCGCACCAACAGATCACTCAGCCTGATGTAATAAGTAAATTCCATTTTTAATACTTGAATTGCTTTTTTCCCAAGGCAGGCCAGAGCCCTGTTTTACAGGGTGGGGCCACTAATTTGTACTAATCCACCCCCCACCGAGCCCAGCTGACATGGGTGCGAATGCTGGGCCGGGCAGCACAAACATGGTGCTGCATCGAGTGGATATGGAACTGAGCATTGATCACCGCACTGTGGAGTAGACTGCTCTGGTCGCTCCGAGCGAGTGCGCGCGGTCACAGCCTAGCAACTGCACAGATTGCTTTCGGTTCCGCTCAGCGAATCAGGGGCCGGGCACAAGGTTGAGCCAGCGGGCCGCAAAGCCAGGTGGAGCAGCGTAGCGTTTGTTAGCCTGAGAGCAGCCTATCAGGAGGACGTGTTGAGTAGATGGGAAATTATTTGTAATTAAGTAAAATCACGTGTTTATTGTTTACTAAATGTCATTATGTAAAGCTGCTTACAGAACATACCGGTGTGCCTGTCAGGATATCCACCTTTCTGCGGCCGTGTCTGTCACAGATCTCTGCCCACTGTGCTCTCTGAAGGTGAATACATTTCAGTGTGGGTGGGGGTGGCCATTCTGGGATGTGCAGTGGACAGCTCCACCTTTGTGGCGGGTGGGATCATCACGCGTGACATGTGGGCTAAGGCGTGATGGTGTGGGGGGGGCAGACAGTCACCTCAGTGAGCCCAAAAGCCATAAAAGCAGCTTCTGTACCTTGCGAAGGATCCGCTCTGCGGCCGTTCCATCCTGACACCTCCCACTGCTGCAATGCCAAGGCTGCCCAAATCGATCCCCTCATCCCTGCCGCTGGCCCCCGCTGCCTCCCCCCTCCCCCCGTGGGCTCTGTCCTAGCCGTCATTAGCGTAATTAGCCTCGGCGAGCCTGGGATTCCGTGCCTCTGCAGTGGTTTTTCCCCCCTGCTCGTCCCTCCGCCCTCGGGAACCACCACCACCCCGGGAAGTGTCGTCTCTGCTCTGCTCTCCGCACGTGTCGGTCCTGAAGCCAGCTGGAGCTCACTCGCTCTCTCCCTGAGCTGTCACCTTTTCCTCTTGCTCTCTTTTCCTCCGTTTCAAAATCCACATTCAAAAGCAGAGACACACGTTAAATGCTCCATAAAGGCATTTCATGTGTATCTCTGTCCCCTTCTTCATTTCTGCTCCTGCCTTTTTAGTTTTCTCTCCCTTCTATTTGCTCCCTCATTCTCTTTCTCTTCCCTTCTCACACTTCCCCCTTTCCTGATCTCTTCCCTTTATCTTTTATGACTGTTATCCACTCATTCTTCCTTTGTTTATCTCCTGCCCTTCGCCCAAGAGAAGCTGTAACCTGAAAGGAAAGGAGTGTGTTGTCACTATCAGAGTGTGTGTGAGAGCGTGTCAGTGAGCATATGTGAGGAGATGAAAGTGGGTTGTGGCGATAGCTACTAAATACATTGGACATTTTCTATAAACAGTTTAAGAATGGCTGTTGTCGGCCACAGCCACGCTGTACAAACCTGTACGGTATTCCAGAGGGATAACAATGTGTAAGAGAGAGCACGGAAGCCCGCAAATCACTTCTTTAAACACCCTCCCTCAGTGGCAGAAACCCCCGGCTTCAGGGTCTTACAGTCCCCCAGCCATCTATTATTCCATCCCTTATTCTGCCCCCTAGGGAGACCCCCAGGCACAGCAACACCAAAACACCAAACTGTTTACAATAACACCAAACCTATTTACACTAACACCAAACCTATTTATAATAACACCAAACCTATTTACACTAACACCAAACCTATTTATAATAACACCAAACCTATTTACACTAACACCAAACCTATTTATACCAACAAGAAAATATTTACAATCCTTGGCGAGCTTGGGATGCCCCGATATGTTGAAATGTGTTTACAGCTGTGCGTGAAGGATGAGTGTGTTACTGGGCTGAAAGTTTGTTTTTGTTTTGTGGGTGTGAGAGGGCGAGGGATATGTGTTTGTCTGTGTATGAAAAACAATATGTGTTTGAATGAGTGACTGTATGTGCACAAGTGTGAGACAGCCTGCAGAGAGGGGGTGTGTGAATGTGTCCATCTGTGTGTCTGCGTTTAAGTCAGACAGAGAGAGCGGGAGACCCCTGGAGCTGGCTTCCTCTTTTCCCGCCCATCAGCTCTTTTCCACGGTGACTCTCTGTCGAGCCTCATGTTGCTGCCCTAGTAGATGGAGACAGGCAGTCGCTCGCTCAGTTAGATAGCACACACCCAGCAGTTGGTCTGCCTTTGTGTGGGCAGGCAGGCAGGCAGGCACTGGCCTGTCTGTGCACAGCCACGCGCCGTGTCACAGGCTGGGAACGTGGGAACCGTTACTACCTCAGCTTCCTGTCACTGTGCTTCCTGTGCCCCCGTCGAGCTCTAGCCACTCCAGCTGAATTAGAGCAGGTGGCGCTGCAAATTAGCCTGAAACGTAAAAGAATTAGTTTGCTTTTCATGTATCACATGGACAGTGCCGGGGGAATATGGGTCAGAGTGATTAACTGCATCAGTAAATACTGCCATTATGTGTGTTTACTCTGCATTTCCTCCTGTGAATCTTGCTAAGCGTGACATTCCGGGTGCAGACGGCAGGAGTTTTTGGCCGCCACCTACCTCTGCATTGGGACGCCGAGACAGTCTGACACAGTGCGTGCAGACAGCGAAGTTTTAACTGCAGGATAAGTCTGCAACCTGGAATACAGGGGGAGACCAAACCAATAGCTCTCCATAAAAACTAGCCGTTCTGCCAGCGGCAAAAGTGGCAGTAATGGTAGCAGGGACACATGAAAGTAGCCCTCTGTCCAGGAACAGTTTCACAAGCAGCAGCATTGGGTCAGTACCACTATTATTAGCTGTATTAGTAGCCTTAATATTAGCAGTATTGTTGGAAGTATTAGTAGAAGTATTATTTTCAGTAGTAGAGTTAAGAGCAACAGAAGCATCTAGCTTGTAATACAAGTAACACACTCCTGAATCACAGCAGCAGTATGAATAACAGCAGAATTGGTAATAGAAGTACCAGCAGCAGTAACGGAGGTTGACAGCAGAAATACCAGAAGCAGGTGGAGTAGCAGCAGTATAAATACCAGTGGAAATAATAGGAGTAGCAGTAGTTACAATATGAGGAGCAGTAGTAAGAATGGGATTAGGAGTAGCAATAGTAAGAATAATAAGAGCAGTAAGAGTAACAGTAGTTAGAGTAGGAGTGGCAGTAGTAAGAATAGTAGGAGCAGTAAGAGTAGCAGTAGTAAGAGTGGGAGTGGCAGTAGGAGTAGCAATAGTAAGATTGGGAGTAGCAGTATGAGCAGTAGTAGTAAGAGTTGGAGTAGCAGTAGTAAGAGTGGGAGTTGCAATAGGGGCAGCAGTAGCAATAGTGGGAGTAGCAGTAGTAAGACAGGGAGTCACAGTAGGAGTAGCAGGAGTAGTAAGAGTGGGAGTTGCAGTAGGAGTAGCAGTAGTAAGAGTGGGAGACGCAGTAGTAAGAGAGGAAGTTGCAGTAGGAGAAGCAATAGTAAGAGTGGGAGTGGCAGTATGAGCAGTAGTAGTAAGAGTGGGAGTTGCCGTAGGAGTAGCAATAGTAAGATTGGGAGTAGCAGTACGAGTAGCAGTAGTAAGAGTGGGAGTAGCAGTAGTAAGAGTGGGAGTTGCAATAGGGGCAGCAGTAGCAATAGTGGGAGTAGCAGTAGTAAGACAGTAGCAGTAGTAGTAAGAGTGGGAGTTGCAGTAGGAGTAGCAGTAGTAAGAGTGGGAGACGCAGTACTAAGAGAGGAAGTTGCAGTAGGAGAAGCAATAGTAAGAGTGGGAGTGGCAGTAGGAGCAGCAGCAGCAGTACCTGCATACGGAGGCGACACTTGGCAAGGGCACAGGCTGGGGGCTGGTTTGTTCTGCTCTTTCCAAGTGAAATATCAGGGCTTGAGTTTCCCTGGACAAGCTAGCTTTTGTTAAGCACCGTCGCGCATGGGCAGGTTATCGACAGCTTGTATAAGGTGCCTCGTTTTTTATTTAGACCGTGAATCTATTCTAACGGAATCGCCATGTCACTGCTGCCTTGTCCCCCCCACGTCACACTGGTGCACACACACTCACACGTACTGGTCCCCTCCCATCGTGCTCACTGCCTCTCAGTGGAGAAAAGTAATGACTTGCTCTCCCCTGCTGATTGGGTGATATATGGTGTTATTCAGTGGGACGCAAACCTACATAACTCAGGAGTTCAGAATGTGAGGGAGAAAGTGAGAGAGTAAGAGCAAGGAGAGAGAGAGAGAGAGAGCGAGAGAGCTTCTAAACTTGCTGCTGTACCTGTGTGTTTGTCAGCTTTTGCTGCTGGTTTGGATGCCGGTGGCCTGAAGAGGAGCTCCCCGTGCAGTCAGGGTTGCAGACTGGCTTTGTGGAGTGACTGGTCAGGGCTGGGGCTGGGTGCCAGGGCCCCCCAGTGCCAGTGTAAGCAGAGTGCCACCTTTTCCCTGCATAATGCTGGCCTCCTGTGCCAACCAAATGTTTTCAACGACGTTCACGCCTGCAAAGGTCTATGGACTGGAGAAGCACAGAGGGATGGTTGCTTCTTGTGCTGTTGATTAATGACTGAACTGAGGAGGTGCATGCTGTAAT
>JAODKM010000002.1:16698819-16709807 GCA_026780845.1 Petrocephalus sullivani | reverse complement strand
AAAAGGTTACCCATTTTGGCGGGGGGTTTTCACAAACACATCGAAAGCCCTTTGGGGGGGGGGGGGGGGGTTGGGAAGGGTGAGACTGTGCTGCAAGACACATGGGCTGGGGAAGTCTCCCACTGATGGCGATGCTGTCCTGCTGCTTGTGGAGCTGGCATGTGGGTGGTGGTGTATGAAGGCATGGGCTCTTAGAGGGGGTAGCGAGACCCCCAAAACAGAGCAGCCAGCCTGGTATGGGGATGGTGGTGTATGAAGGCATGGGCTCTTAGGGGGTATAGCGAGACCCACAAAACAGAGCGGCCAGCCTGGCATGTGGGTGGTGCTGTATGATGGCATGGGCTCTTAGGGAGAGTAGCGAGACCCCCAAAACAGCGCAGCCAACCTGGCATGTGGGTGGTGGTATATGAAGGCATGGGCTCCTAGGCGGGGTAACGAAACCCCCAAAACAGAGCGGCTAGCCTGCTATGTGGCTGGTGGTGTATGAAGGCATGGGCTCTTAGGGGGGGTAGCGAAACCCCCAAAACAGAGGGGCCAACCTGGCATGTGGGTGGTGGTATATGAAGGCATTGGCTCTTAGAGGGGGTAGCGAGACCCCCAAAACAGAGCAGCTAATCTGGCATGTGGGTGGTGGTGTATGAAGGCATTGGCTCTTTGGGCGGGGTAGCGAGACCCCCAAAACAGAGCGGCCAACCTGGCATGTGGGTGGTGGAATATAAAGGCATTGGCTCTTAGGGGGGGTAGCGAGACCCCCAAAACAATGCGGCCAGCCTGGCATGTGGATGGTGGTGTATGAAGGCATGGACTCTTAGAGGGGGTAGCGAGACCCCCAAAACAGAGCAGCTAGTCTGGCATGTGCGTGGTGGTGTATGAAGATATGAAGTCTTAGAGGGGGTAGCGAGACCCCCAAAAAAGAGTGCCCAGCCTGGCATGTGGGCCAACCTGGCATGTGCGTGGTGCTGTATGAAGGCATTGGCTCTTTGGGCAGGGTAGTGAGACCCCCAAAACAGAGCGGCCAGCCTGGCATGTGGGTGGTGGTATATGAAGGCATGGGCTCTTAGAGGGGGTAGTGAGACCCCCCAAAACAGAGTGGCCAGCCTGGCATCTGGCTAGTGGTGTATGAAGTCTTGGGCTCTTAGGGGGTGTAGTGAGACCCCCAAAACAGAGCGGCCAGCTTGGTATGTGAGTGGTGGTGTATGAAAGCATAAGCTTTCATAGGGGATAGTGAAACCCCCAAAACAGAGCAGCCAACCTGGCATGTGGGTGGTGGTGTATGAAGGCATGGGCTCTTAGGGGGGGTAGCGAGACCCCCAAAACAGAGCAGCCAGCCTGGCATGTGGGTGGTGGTGTATAAAGGTATAGGCTCTTAGGCGGGGTAGCGAGACCCCAAAAACAGAGTGGCCAATCTGGTATGTGGGTGGTGGTGTATGAAGGCATGGGCTCTTAGGGGGGTAGCAAGACCCCCAAAACAGAGCGGCCAGCCTGGCATGTGAGAGGTAGTGTGCACGCTATGGCCCAACAGTTCCAGGGTCTTATGGCACTCTCAATGTCTGTTATTTAAAGGAAAATTCATGTAATTTGAGCATCCCTGAAGAACTACTATATAGTACTGAAATGCCTTTTTCCTGAAATGAACCATTGTATAGTACTAAAATAACTTTTTTGTTTTTTTTTTGCTTTACCTTTAAAGCTGAAATTTCAGTTGATATCACTCAACAGGTGGGTGTGAGAAGGTGACCACATCAATATATATCTGTAGTGAGTACTCCTGTTCGTACTCATTAGCCTGTTATGTGTTTTTGAAGCAGATTTTGTTTGAAAACTTGAAAACAGAACTCAAATTTAAGTAGAAATGGGAATAGGTGAAAAGGTGGTTTGTCCACATTTAAAGGCGTCGATTTCAGTTCAGGAAGTTTTCAGTTGTAGTCATTCATAGCACAGACCTGCATGTGAAGCTGGCAGTAGGGGGGGGGGGATATTATTATTTAGCAAGACACGTTAGTCCAAAGCAACAAGCAAATGAGGGTCAGAGAGCAGGGTCAGACAGTCCCTGAAGCAACTGGGGTTAAGGGCCTTGCTCAAGGGGCCAGTAGTGACATCACTCAGCCAGCCAGGGGATTTCAACTAACACGATCACAGGCACAGTCCTAACCTTCAAAGCCACACAGCAGGCATGCAATTTAACAAAAAAGACCACTTTGATTTACCACTGGAAATATATGGGTTTGATACTGATCTGAGTTATGTTTACTTTGCTTTTGATGCTCTGTTTTAACATAACAATCGTGTCCCACACAAGTCGTCTTCTTTCCCATTGTGGAATGAGATATTTTGGCTAAAAAACAGGACTAAAATTATGATTTTCTAGGAGCAGGTGTGAATGGTCCGGCTGTCAGACTTTCATACCAATGACAAACGGCCGCCATCATTTTGATAGACGGGGAACCGGTACATCAGTGAAAAATCGAGCTAAAGGAGTTTGTCTCTCTCGCTCTCTTGCTGGACCCTCGCGGCTGGCAGGGAATGCGGCTTCTGGGAACAGCCACGGGAGGTTAATGGCTAGGGAAACTCCGTGTCATTGGCTCTTTGTTTGAGCCGCACAGCTCAGCTACCTGTTGGCGACTAGGGAAAACTGGTCTCTGGTAAAAATAGTGCTCGCTCCTATCCTGACCCATTTAATTCACTGCACACTTTGGAAAAGCCCCCCCTGAGCCGAGCGGGAGCGAGGGGCCGACATTGGAGAGGAGGAAGGCAGGGAAAAAGAGAAGGGGGTGAGGAGGAAAACCTGAGGTCAACATACAGCAGGAACAACAGAAAGCTTGGAGTAAAGTGGGTCAGACAGCCACTTAAACCACAGCACTGACTGGCTCTTTCTTAGTGCTGTGAGCCCTGGAGAAGCCTCATGCGAAGAATGGAAGGTGACTTGAACCGTGTCCACGTGTCAATAGGTGATCAAATTTAGACAAAGTATGGCAAAGGAATTGTAAAAGGCTCATAACAGGAAATGCAGAGAGCAGTAAGTGAGGAGCGAAGAGGCAGCGTTTGAGTACACACCATCTGCATGTGCCTTCCTGATGAATGGCTCCTCGGCCCGTCTGCTGGCCTCTGTCCCGCTGAGCCTCGCATTGTCACATCCCATCGAGATGCAGGGTGTCGCTGGCGGCGGGACAAGAGATCACCTGGGGTCATGTGATCCCCCTGGGAGTGGGAAGGGGCGGGGAGAGAGCTGGCCGTTTGGCGGAGGGAGACTGAAGAGGAAGGAAAGATACCATGGCAGGTTTAGTATGCGGCAGCCATAAAAGAAGCACTATGCAGCCCGAGTAATGAGTCATCCTCCGAAAAAAAGAGGGGCATCGCTTTTCGGAAACGGGAAAGATCTACAAAATTAGGCAGCGCTGTTTAATCTTAGCTTCGAGCATTGCTTTCTGTGCAAAGCCCAATCAGTAGACTATCTCACTATTCATTTTTAAAGTGCATCTAGTTAACATACTAAGAGATGGTACTCGCAGTTTGCCATTTTGGGCAGTATTAGTGGCTGGAGACGTTGGCTTTGGGTACAGCTGGCCAGCTTTCAATTAACAGGCAAATCTGCTAATAATCGGACTGCAAAACCTTCTTTCTGAATGCTATGATTTTAACAAATGATGCAATTTTTAACTAATATCAATTTTGCACAATGATGGATGTCCACAGTTTAAGTTTTCCTTTCAGGTGAATATACACTGAGGACATGGTATCGCCTCTGCCCAGATTTTCCCTGAACAGGTGTGTAAGATAATCCGATAGCAAACTTGTGCTGTGAATGTCATGTGTATTTACCTGGCTAATGTCAGAGGGCCTGAGCTCTTCCCCAAGACAACGCTATGCTAAAAAGAGCAAGGTAACATTTTAGCAATACCTCAGGCACGAAGAGCCCAGAAAGGTGAAACCTAGAATGCGTCTGCTACATCCTAATAGAGCTGTTCAGAAAGCCCTCTGCACAGATGGCTAAAGTACTGCTGAAGGGTGCTCCTGCTAACTCCGCGAGAGCTTTGGATTAAAGGCACTGCGATAGTGTCATGCGATGTTCACCTTGGCAGCGCGTAGGAGGCTGGCCGTGAATAGGCAAATCAGGGGCACCTGGACACAAACCGATAAATTAATGGTATTAATGAAAACAGTAATCATAGTGTTGGGCTGACATGGGGGTAAACGACGCACACGGGGTACAAAATCTACTGTCAAGTCTGCCAGTAGTTCAGCTTTCTGAAACAGCTAGGAATAATTTACTATGAAACTTGACATGGTCATCTTTAAATATCCAAAATGTTTGAAATTAATTTTCTCACCTCTGTTGTGCACCATCATTCATAACTCAGAAGAAGATTCCTGAAAAGCAGTTTGCTGACAGCCAAGCTATGAAAATGTACTGTAATCAGAAGTGACATGGTTCTGGGATCACCGGAAAATGTAATGTTCTTATATGCACTTAAAGGTACAAACCTGAAGTAAAAATGACGTGACTATCACAGTGCTTATCAAGTTAAAGTGGCAAGTGAGACCAAGTTTTTAAAAATTTGTTTAAATTTTATCTTCCACTGTATCAAATTCAGTTTGCATTTGTCTAGAAGGTTCTTTGAGGAGATAAAACACAAGATTGGGTCCTGGATGATCTGTGCAGATGGTGACGAAGGTAATCATTTAAATTTTAAACCAGTACTGTCTTGATAATTGGCAGGTAACATATCAATCTGGGACTTCAGAGAAGGCTCGTTGAGGGTGATGTGTCACATGGGCTGTGGCTCCCTGGAGCAGAGAGCATGGGCAGCCCTCATAGCCTGGGTTATGCACTCAGCAGCCGACCTCGAGAACAGCAGATTTTCCAACTGTGGGCTATGTCCTCTTCAGATTAAGCTATTATGACATAGCATTTTAAACACCTGCTGCGGTGTGGCTATTGGCTACGACAGCGGCGGCTAACAGGAGGACTAATGACCTCATTTGCTTAGCTGCTTTGGCTAACAGCGATGTCCTGGCAAACTGCTGCAGTTCACAGGAGCGTCACCTCCACACAGTCTACCTTAGAACTCTTACTGGGGGGAATTAATGAAAGTGTGGGAGTCAGAGACCTTCGAGATCTCGGTTGGTAGTGCTGACCGTTAAGCTAACGGGGCAGTATCATCAAAGCCTGTAGAGATTCCCTGACCCTGATCTCACTTACTTGACAACCCCCTGTAGTCTCTCTCCTGACCTTCTGCAGTCCACGGAGAAGACAGCAATGCTTATTCCACTAAATCAGCAGATCTTTCTCTCCGTCTGAAAGACACGGCAGCAAAGATATGTGAGCTTCAGGTATTTGCTAGAAAAGAGCTGGCTCATGGGGGAGGGGTGATTTCTCCCTTTGGGAAATCCCCTAGAACACAGCAGTCAAGGTGAAATTAAAAAGACACCTGTGCCCCCCTACAGCTAGGCAGGTGGGGGCAGGGGGCGGAACTGACCATGTGGAAGGTGGAATAGCCTGAGGCTGGTGTTGTGCTTTTAAACTGAATGGTTTCTGCTGGAGAAAAAAGATGAAATTTAATCCAACCGCTTTTTATTTCCTTAGCACTAAGGCGTTCAGTGACTGAACACAGTAAAAAGAACCGAGTGGGGAGGGCCCCCCTGCCCCTGCCGTGCGCCTGTGCTAAATGACGAGTGGGGCTTCTGCAGGGGTCTTCGGAATTTCGGACCCCCCCCGAGCGAGCTTTCCACATCCTTATGTGGTACCCCTGCACTGACAGGTGCAGCAGATCACCACTCCTTCAGCGCATTGTTCTCATCACAGAGAATGAATTTACCCTCTAGGGAAAGTCAGTTAATCTCAGCCGGGGGAAAAACCCCATGCCTAATCTCGGCCTGCCTTTTTTGTGGAATCCCGAATCCCCGGGCACGTGTTCTGCATGTCAGAACTCTGACTAATTCTTGGTTTTAATGTACTAATACCTATTGACCGTTGACAGGGGTCCTAAATTGATTTGATGCACTAACTGGGTTTCAAGGATAAAAGGTTGTTTTTGTCATATATCTATGTAGTACAGGAATATGCCACGAGTCGTGCACTTTATCTTTGTGTGTCCTTGCCTGTTTTTGTTTTAATTTCGGGGCATACCGAGGGCACACTGAAACACAAAAGAACATGATCTGCATTTGCTGAGCGCCGCCCGTTTTCTCAGCTCTCTCCTGCTTTGCTGACCACTGGCTCCCCGGCCATGAACGACGAATGATGTAAGGTGTCATGTGTCACTCCCATTACTGTATTTGGAGGTGAGAGCTTGGGTCAGCCGGGCAGCCTGCGGGCTAGGGCTAGGCGGGCTCTCCCATGTCACTTTTTCATAAGTGACATGCAGATGGACGTACTACAGAACAGCGCTCCCACATTGCTGTAATTCCAGCATTGGCCTATAGATAGCGGACCAACTATGGACTTAAAGTTCATCATTTCCATTTTTACCCAGAGTGACAGACGATCTGAATCAGATTAATGTCATTACTGATGAAAAATCAAATCACAATGCAAAATGATTTAAAGAGTTAAGGCCCCTTTAAGATGAATATAAAGGGAACCATCTGTAACACTCCAAGTCAAGGAAACATAGTGATTCAAAAAAAAAAAAAACCTTCAAAAACTGCTCAAATAAACCCAGGTGACCCTGCTGACATCTCAGCTAGGCAATTAGTCCAGCCAGTGTAAGATTCGCGTCATTAATTGGTTTTCTGTGGTTATCCAAGCTGTAATATGAGCATCCAGAGGCAGTCCTGTGCTGTCACTTTCACAGGTATTAAATTCCCTTAAAATTGCAGTTTTAGCAAAAACCTACCCATCGCCTTGATGTTTAAGCCAAAACCAAACACCGGCCCCCACCAGAAAAAGCACAAACACCAACTGGGCAAGAACTCTCCTCCTCCCCAATGGATCTGTGCTGAAACATAGACGCTTGATTTTAGTTCTGCGGAAAGACCTGCTAAGAAGCTTTACTTTGGGAGGTATAATCTCAACTAGCCATGAACAAACACACTTTCTGTTCCCGACTGCTGGATTAGTTTCAGTTTGTCAGCTCAGGGTAGTGTGACCCCTGCTGGTTGAAAAAGAGAATTGCATTTTAACAGAAGAATAGGCTTACTGTATGTGTGGGAATTTTAGTGCTCTCTCCCTCTGTCTGTGTGTCTCTTTCTCTGTCTCTCTCTATCTCTCTGTCTCTTTCTCTTTCTATATATATATATACAGTTTGGAAAGTGTTCTCTTTTGGCGTTAAGTTGCAAACTGCATTTCTGGAGGTGTCATACTGTGGACAGCAGAGAGACGCTGGCACTTGGAATTTCATTGTTTGCTCCTCAGTGGTGACCCATCTGGACTCAGCACACACGCAGAGCTGAAGGCGCACTTCAAACATCGCGCCTTGCGTGCTGCCTGGAGACGCTAGCACCGAGCTCACCAAGTCTACTGCTGTCAAGTCCAAGGAGCTCCTGATACTTCACTGACTCTTTCCAGCTGAAGAAAGTGGGAGAACATGGAATGAGGAGGAGGTGCAGAGGAGAGAGAGAGGAGTGTGGTGCCATTGGTGTCCAGCTGCGTGGTTTTGAGACGTCCTGTTTTAACCACACTTTGGAGCCAGCAATCATTGCTGAACTTGCATAGATGACATAATAGGACATTATTGTTTTGGAGGGGTTTGCAGTCAAGGGGCCTATTTGCAGCCGTGGTGTTCGGCCCCACAATGGCTTTTAGGGGAAGGTGGTCGTGGCTTCTTCAGATGTCCCCTCGCGTTTGATTTTAGTCTGCATGCACTGGTTATGGAGCGGTGGTACCTCTGTTTACTGTCACGCTCTGCGAAGGTCTCATTTTAATCACTGCCTTCAAGTGTTAATTACCAAGAAGCTCAACTGGTTCAGAAGGCGAGCCACCTGGTGGCTTCGGGCTATAATCAGCAGCTAAATGAGAAAATGCTACACGGGACGTGAAGGTACACGATGACGCTGGGGAGCCGATGATTCTAATCCAGCCAGCCCCCCAACGTCTCTCTGTTCCCTGGGGGTCGGTGTTGGCTTAACTTATGGAGTTAAACCGGCAGCGGTGTGAGATAAAACACATTACTCACCACCTTTTATGGCCACCCAGCCAGAAGTAGGAATAACAAGACGAGTTATAATAATAGACAGTGTTGCTTAATAAAGGAACGGACGAGCTATAAAAGAAATATATGAGCCAGTGGACTCCGGACCGGGCCACTGTGTAAGCCTGATGTGCGTAGGTTCCCCTTGCAGTCCTCCGGGCTTCGCACATTTTACCCAGGCCTCCCCCATTTCCTCCCCAGCCTTTCAATTTAATTTTTTTTATTACACCTTTACAGTAGCTTTAATGTTGCTATAAATAGCATTAATGCTCCCCTGTTTACATATTAAGATGAGCACAGTCACCCAGATAATGCGGACACACATTTAGAGTTACAGCTGATGAATTAGCCTCCTCTGACATTCCTTTTACTGGTAACTCGCATAAATCAAAGGACAATCCCGACATGAGATTTGGATGGGAGTGGAATTAGAATGGGAAATGGGTTTGGGTTAAAGCTTCAGGGTGTGAAGAAGGGAGTGACGACATGATGTAAGACACTTTAAATATCATTCATCACCTAGTTGTTCGTTCATTCATTTTTTAAATTTATTTTTTTGGCATTCCCTCTCCTATGGCCTTGTCACAATGAAATGTGGTGCCGATTTCACCAATGTTTCTAGCAGGAACCTGAAAAATGTCAATACATTTAAGAAAAACGTATAAAAGTAATTTACTTCCAAATGTCTTATTTCTTTGAGTGTCTGATTACGTTTGCCAGCACGTATGAAAATGTGTGGTTTGCGTAGAATTATGCTTTAAAGATAAAATGTGCAGCCTGGCAGTTGTACGTTTGTTAGGCTTATCCAAAGCCTCTGTACTAATGGCATTCACTGGGATTTCCTTCTTCAAGGGCCAGGGGCACCTGGCCACTGCATTGAAATATTGTGGTCCTTTGAGGGATCAGAGTGTGAATTTAATCTATGTAACCAGTGTGTGTTTGTGATTTGCAGGAACACTTCACGCCAGAGTGCAAGTTCAAAGAATGCGTGTTTGAGAACTACTACGTGACATACTCCTCAATCCTGTACCGGCAGAGCCAGTCGGGCCGGGCTTGGTACATCGGCATCAACCGGGACGGACAGGTCATGAAGGGAAACCGGGTCAAAAAGACCAAAGGGGCAGCCCACTTTCTGCCCAAACTCATCGAAGGTAAGACCCTTCCCAGAAGCTGCTCTTCCTTCTCTCTTTTGCTGCCTCTGATTCTTCGCCACAGGATTCCTCTCCCAATGAGCCACTGTTTCATATCCTGAAGAAAAAACACCATAGCGAATAGCTTGACTGTCCAAATGACAAACCCGTGTGTCTTGAATATCATGAGAAAGACCGCAACATGCACAATCATCATGTCCGGTTATGCATGGCAGCTACTCACCAATAGATTTTAGCTGGCATCACTGTTTTAAGAGAAGACAGTGAAATGTGAATGATTTTTGTTATTTTGCTGTGGGTTGGGTGCTGGGTGGCACTGGGGGTCGGGGGGTGGGGGTGGAAGGATAAATGATGCTGCTATAGGGTTCCCACGATTAATCAGTGTAGTTGGTGTCGTCAATGCTGAAAATTCGTTTTCATAATTTGAATTACTATTTTGATTTCTGAGATGCTTTAATTCATAATAACAAATGTTATTCTTTCAATATTACAATGCAGTTATATGAGAAATTTAAATTATCAAGGTTTGTACACTGTGAAAAGTTTAACTGAAATAAAAATGAAAAGTAGTTTGCCTTAAAACTGTTTAACTTAAAAATGTTGAACTTTAAACTTCAAAAAGTACTGCCACACCATGGATGTCTTTTCACCTTGTTTTAAACTCTTTTAATAGATGTTGTGGCTGCTGAGCTGTTCCTTTTTCTCCAGCACTAATCGCTGCACGTGCTTATCGCTTCCATGATGTTACACTACCGTATCATGTGGCGTGCTCCACTAACCGATTTTAATAAGGGTCACATTTTACTTGAGGGGACACAAATAATGTAGTGCATTAATAATGTATATGCATTAATTAACCACAAACTAAGTGTTAGTTAAAAACTGGTATCAAATTTGTTCATCATTAATGAATTGTCGCACGTTTTATATCAAGGAAGTACTATGTTACTATATCTGTTGTAAACCTTTATGTAAACCTTTGTGAACTACTGAACGAAGTACTGTAGTGCCTTAATAAGCATAAGGATACAGTGAAATTAAACAGATTGCTAACTTTTGAATATCATAATATATCTTTCATTAATATTTTAGGCTCATCAATTTCTGGGTGCAAGTAAACGTGCGTATAGTGCCGAAAGTCCAGTGTCCAATATCTAAAGTTCAACAATGTTGTCAAAATGAAAATGACTTAAATGAGATGTTTGTTTTTCTAGAGGAAAATCAACCGTTTAATCAAACCATCAGTAAAATAATCTATCGAAAGAAGTTACTAATGGCAGCACTACACTACAATACAGAGAATTAAGTTGTCATGTAGGTAACAGGTGCACCTGAATGCTCAGATCGTTGAATTAAGTTTCTTTTTTATTTTATTTTTTTACAGCAGCTGCCCGTCTCAAAGCATGCAACGTTATTAATTCTGCTGTGTGTTCTCTTTCCCTGGTCTCCTATGGTCCCTGCACAGTGGCCATGTACAGAGAACCGTCTCTGCATGACATCGCCGAGCAGAGCCCACCACGGAAGACTGCCAAGACATCTGACTCGCCTGTCCTGCAAAACAGCAAGAAAGATCCCCCAAAGACAAATACCTCCTAGCCCACACAGAAGGGGGGGGGGGGGGGGGGGGGGTTCAGGGCCCAGGGCAGGAAAAGAATTTTTGGTTTTTTCGGCAATTTGGGGAGGTCAAACCCCCCCCCATCCCCGGGGA
>JAODKM010000002.1:16676021-16689642 GCA_026780845.1 Petrocephalus sullivani | reverse complement strand
AGTAACTTCCGCATTTGTCTTTTTTAATCAACACCTAACACACCTGTAAGACCTTTAACATATAGTGCAACCAATCACAAAGTCCTGAGTTCTGGAGCAGTCTCTTGTGGCCTCTCGCAGGGTCTTGCAGGATTAATGCAATCAGATATAGGGTCAGGGTCTGTAGAACATTCCATGGCTGTTTGTATTCTCAGCGTCAGGTGGGGCCGCTGCTGCCCCATTTGTGTCATAGCCCTTAATAATGGTTCTGTGTTGTGGCTACACTGAGCTTCCGTGGCTGGTTCCACAGCTACCCTGATTCCACTCTGGCCCACTACTGGGTGTGGCCTTGCATTGGACAGTATGATGCATTTGTCTACTTTCTCCTGTCTGGTTGAGGCTGTATCTCCCACCATCACATTAATATGCTGCTTTGTGTTGCTCGTTTGCACAGTGTTTATTTCGCCTTTTGTCCTGCATCCTGGTCGGGTGGCTTCCTCTCCTCTTTCTCTTACACCACAGTTCGGCAGTTTTTCTTAGCTGGACACCCCTCCTGTGCAACTTGAAATATTTTCTGAATTCCTTTTCCCAGTCACGTCCCTTTGCCTGGGCGATCCAAATGCGTTCCGTAATTGAAGCGCTCTTATTCACGTTCCTATTTGCTTGAACCCACTTTAAAGACGTCTTCAAGTTTAAAACAGTCATCTCTGAACTCATCAGAACTTTGTGTGCCTGGAAGTTTATATCAGCTAAATATTGACTCCAGGCTGTCAGTTCGTCTTTTTGTGGTTCTCAAAGTGAGCACATAATATTCATAGTATCTACTGTAATAATCCGTCACCAGGACTGAGTACTTTGAGGGCAGCCACCCCAGTAATTCCCCTGCTAAATCTTCCCATAGTGTATCTGGCAGTGGTGTTACTGGCTGTTACACAAGCTGGCATTTGTAACAGGTTTGTGTCTTTCCTTCCTTGTCCACGAAAGGCCACCGTACATTACTCTTTGAATGATGCTGAGTTCCCCCTTCTCCTAGATGTCCCTCATCAGCTAGCATGAGGGCTCTTGCCTATAGTGCTCTCTGCAACACTGCGTCTTCCCCACAGGACCAGGAATCCCCCTACACATAATTCACTGGCTATGGCAGCACACGCCATACATTTTTCAAAGTGGCCTCCCTCAATTTCCTTCCTCACCTCGGTTAGTCGCCTTTGGTGCTTTATCCACCTCCCTCGTCATTAGAACTTCTAGGTGCCTGTCTGGGCTGCAAAGACTTGCTTTTCCTTATTTGACTCTTGTCTAATTAGACATCCCAGGGGCTCTGAGAAAATCACAAACTGTGGAATAATTCCACTACTGTGCGACTCTCTGGGTTCAGAGTCAGTCCACATCCTTGAAAATGCTCCAGGACAGTATACAGGTGTTTGTTATATCCCTCCTGATTTGCTTCACAGTATTTGCACAATGACATTTTCTGGTATTTTCTCCACTCCTTGAATCCCACGGGAGGTTATTCAGGAAACAGGACATATCAAACATACACTGCCAAAAAGAATGCAGAGATCCTTATTAACTGATGATTTCAACTTAGCATTATCACAGGATAGAATGGTCTTGAATAGTCTTATTAGGGTCTTACTTTGTTAGAAGTTAGAGGTACTACTTAGACTAGTAACTGGGCATTAATTGGAAAGTCAGCCTAGCTGTGCTTATGCCTAGCTGTGCTTATGCCTAGCTGTGCTTATGCCTAGCTGACTCTATGACACTATCTATGTTTGCAAAGTGCTATTTGTCTCACTTGTCTTTTGACAAAAGCATTTGCTAAATGTGTAAATGTACCACAGTTCTGAGGAGAGGAGAGGCGGTTAGAGAAACAAAGGGCAGGTTGACTTCATTCCCATGCTTTTGGAATGAGACGCTGGATAAACTCGTGTCCACTTATTCTTGGCCAAATAGCGTGAGATAAAGAACTGCAAACTCCATTATTGCCTGCAAAGGACGTGATATGACATGACTCAGTTGCAGTTGGTAGCAGCCTCACTACAGTTTGCAAAACAATGTGTGTCATATTTTGTAGAAGATCATTTACTACTGGTATTGGATAATGTCCCTGCTTAGAACATGTTCCTGAAGTGATTATTTACACTCTGCCACTGCTGCAGTGCTGCTGCCAATTTTTCGTACCGCTAATTTCTTGACAGTATTTTAACCCTCACAATGGGTCTCCCACTCTTATAATGAGAATGATCAATGCATGTTCAACTTAGCAGGTAATAATATCCTAATAATAATATCCTTTTATTGTTTTTGCTATTTTACTCAAAATGGCTGTTTAGGTGAAGGGGAGAATGGTTTTCTCTGTCTATACAATATATGAATGACATTTAATGCCTTAGTCTCTCTTTTCAGTAATATTACAGGTTGCAGCTGAGAGTATGAGCATATTTAGGTTTGGGCCCCCCAGGCATACGCTCAGCCTGTTGGACAGGCTATCATTGGTGATGGCATAGGCATAGTCAGAGGGCACACCAACGGTGTTGACAGTTTGCTTACTTTTCTTTTTGATTGGAGAAGTGATTTCAACCACCGCGCATATGGCACGCCTGACCTCATGCTGGCCATTTCTTATCTCTGCCCTGTCTATACGGGTTATGTTTCTACATCTGTAGCAACTTTTATCAGACTCTTACCTATGAATTTCACTTTCGATTTCATTCCACCTTTTTGCCCGGCGTGGTTTACGTTCTCCATTATGACAGCCTCGGTTTTTGCAGTCTCACCCGCCGACGTCGCAGACATCTGTTCCTCACTTCATTCACAGGGGGAGCCAACCTCCACTGAGACAGCGAGTGTGAGATAAGACACTTCCCAGAGAAGTTTATGCTGCCATGACGTGATGAACACTTGCCCGTAATATCTCAAACCTGGGCGTCAACCTCATTCTTCCAAATGGAAAGTATTGAGTAGTTTGATCTTGTGGAATGTTGTGCAACAATAGTGCTCTCCAGTGTTAAATAATTACAGCACAAGCAACCTCATTGACATTAAGACCTTCGCAATCTGCAAAGGCTCGAAAGACATTAGCCATGTCAGACCTAGCCTTACTGGGTGTTCCAGAGAGGTGAATGTAGAAATACCCGCCTTATCCACTTTACCACTAATATCCACGTTGTACATGTTACGACCAAATTTCCATGGCTATTTTATGCCTTAATCTTCATGTTAATTCTCCAATTAGCTAGTCTAGCCTAAATCGGATCTGTCACACATATGTTCAGGCTTCACACATATCATTTTTAATTTTATTCCCTATGCATTTCAAAACACACTACTTTTTTGGTTCTATTATCTTATTCAAATGAATAGTCCTGGCTATGAATTATAACACAGCAGGAGTTTTTAACCTTTCTTAAACCAGGCACCTCAAAATAAAACAGATCCCCTACCACTAATGTGTGATTATATAAATTACTAAGGACCTTGGAGTTAGTTATAGTTTTTTCTCCTGGGGTCTCCCTTGAATATTTTTCTATTTTTCGCATCGTGTAGGCCTAAATAGGATAATTATACCAACCAGTGCAGTACAGAGACTTTTCAAGGGACAGGTGCATGCCTCCGGTGGGAAGGGCCCCCATCCATAGAATATCGTGATGGGCCTGACTTGCTGATTCCCCTAGTAGGCTATGTTTTGCAGAGCAGTCATGAACATCGGTGATGGAAAAGGGGCATTCAGAACCTTTTGGGGGGGTGCACTTTCAGTGGTTTGGGCGAAAGGGGCAGGAGCTCAGGTACCCTAGCCCCCCCCCCCTTTTCCCCAGACATTTTCTTGATTTATGATAGCCCTACTTTTTTTTTAGCAAATCCCTTGAAACTGTTCTTTGAAGAAAAAGAGTGTCACACAATTTCTGTCTGAACGTGATCAGGACAGATGAATAAAATACACACTAAGGAATCACCCCCCTGGTCATCGAATAATCGAATAATTACAAATTTACACTTGGTCGTCATTCGAACTCTCTTTACAGGAATCGTTCATTTCATTGTTACTAATGTCTAACTTATCGTAGTGTTTATAAATGAAATCTATTCTAAATGCTTACTTGTTACTTGCATTAGAAATTCAGTAATCGATCGTTATAGGAAGTCTGATGCTGGTTTACTGAATGAAATCTGGACAGTTCACCCTTTGCAAATACCCCCGCCCACTGCTAAAAAAGTAATACGAGCGCATTTCAGGCGACCCCGGCTGACTGACGGGCAGCAACAAACTTTGCGTTTGCTGGAGAAAAATACTGGGACAAACGCAAGCTCGCCGAGCTCATTTTATACCGATACTATTAATTTAGTATTTTGTATGAGGGGACAGTAAACAGTAGTGGGCATTCTAAGTTGGATACTGGATAATTGGCTACAATGAATGCCTTTCATTTGCTGTTGACAACCTACTTTTTATATGGCTTATGTGAAATAGGAGGTAAGTGAAACCGATGAAAATAACTAGATAAAAAGAGGCTTAACAAACTGCTTGGTTTGATTAGTTTGTTTATAGACTAACCGAACACACTCCCATTCCACTGAATAATTGTGCTAAGAGATATATTTTGGTCTAAACGGCTATTAAGTTAGCTAATTGTGACTAAAAAGACTCGTATAAGTTGATTCACTTAGCAGGCAGTACTTTTAGTATGTGAGAGCGGTGTTTTCCCCGCATGGGGTACCAGACGCCCCCACGCAGGCTCGCAAAAAGGGCATCATTATTTTGGAATAATTGCAGTAAAATATATATTTTTAGTTTATATAGTAATTCATAAAAGTTACCATTTTAACTGACTCATAAAAACCGATCTTCTCCACGGACACCAGTTTTACTATAAGACAGCGATATTAGAGTGGTATTTTCCCCGCATGAGATCCCAGACAGCTCCAGGCGGACTTGCAAGAAGGACATAATCATTTCGGAATAATCGTAGTAAAATTATATATTTTAGTCTATATAGTAATTCATAAAAGTTAGTATTTTAACTAAATTGACTCGTAAAAGCTGATCCACTCAACAGACAGCCGTTTGTGACAGCGATATCAGAGCGGTCGTTTCTCCGCATGAGATACCGGGCGGCCCCAGGAAAACTGGCAAGAGGGACACCATTTTTCCGCAACCGCTGTTCATTTGGCACTTCCTTGGAGAAACACAGTCAGTCCCTCAGTTTGCTCAAATCCGCTCGAGTATAATTCAGAGGGTCCCTTCCATTTTCCCCGCGTATAACCTCCCGCATTAACGTATGAATGGCTCTCCGGGGAAAACATTTTACAGCTAGACGGGAATAGATTCACATTCAGCACATTTTAATCGATAATTTTCCGCGTTTCATAAAGGTTAACAACAGTAATTATATTTGCGTGAGTCAGCAGATTGTTTGAAGGAAACCGGCGTGCGACTGACAGGACGACTCTCTTTTTACAGCTCTGCTAAAAACACCGAATCCCCCCTCATTAATAGTGAAATAAAAAAAAACTTTTCATTAGCACAATACTAAATCTAAATTATAACCCATTGCTGTATTTGATAAACGCATGTCCTTTAGACTATGTACTATATCTTTATATTTTGCGGAACGCGGGATATCTCATTACGGTGGCTAAATAAAATAAATATGAAAATAATAAAACTTAAATCTTCCCCTGATATGTAAGGGTTTAACATTTAAGGCGGCTGTCGGCAGCCGGTGAGGATGCTCGCCTAACGCACGCAAAGGCGAAGGCCGCGCATGCGCGTCGGGGCTGCGGGACGCCCTCGGAGCCCCTGATGGGAGCGTCGCCTGCGATGATCGGCGTCGTTTGTACCTGTCATGCGTGATCCCACCAAGGCACCGGCTCAGAAAAAATGCCAGCATCCACTCTAATAACCTTCAGCTTTGAAATAATCTGCTGACATCACTCATTTGCCGGTTTATTTGATACCTGTCAGACGCAACATTAACATACACTCTAGTTCTGTTGGTGAAACGTAATATCTCATTCGCTTTAAGAACACATAAAATTTATGGGCTATTTTACATTAATATTTTCCACCTAAACATTGCGATAGAATTTGCGTGTGCTGTTGGGCACCTACAGTATTTTCGCACATATTAAGCTGCTATCTTAATTTGCACTTCTGCTTTGGGCCCGGCTAACTAGTTGAATATATTGACACTAGTTTAATCTCTCAGACGAGATGCATTATGTACACATGAATCAAAACTATAACCACAAACACAATGTTTTAGCTGTATTAAAATGTTTTCGGTGTCACTAGGCTATATAAATAGAGCAGCTTTGGGGAAACACATGATGAATACGTATCTCTGCTTTATCACAGCGCTGTGTCGATTAAACATAGAGTTACCGATTTAAGTCATTTCGGTTGAATGGGTTTGTCGTTAAGGAAAAACACCTGTCTCCTGAAATGGATGCCGCAGGTGCCACGGATGCGGAGAGCAAACTGATGAAGGCAGTGTTCAGTAACTACAACCCGAAAGTGCGGCCAGCCAAAAAAGCGACCGACCGAGTCTTGGTGAGGGTGGGCATGACCCTCTCTTCCTTCGTGGGTCTGGTAAGAGACGCGCCGCCTTTTGCATCTTGATACATCTCCCTTCTTCTTCATCTCCCACTTTTTGCGAGCTGAATTTGGGCTAAAGTTGCAAAGCCATGATGAGCAAGTTCCAGTCCCAGTTCTCCGTGTTTTGGCTGGTTTAATGGATATCTTGCCTGCAAATGGCATTTGACATAATTTCTTTTTGAATCAATTTCTTCTTTCAGATTTAATTGAATATTATGATCCATTGAGTTGCCCACTGTGATCCTGGTTGCCCTGCTGCATAAGGAGCTCCCAATGGCTTCCCACAGTGGGCTGGAACACTCTGGACATTTTCTTATCCAGCACTTGTTTAGTTATTCATAATCCCACAAACTCCTGACCATTTAACTTCCTAATGACAGAATTTGACTTTCAGAATTTGATATTTCACACTTTTATCCAGCTCCACTTTTTATATGTATTTTTCTTTGTTTTTACTGTGGATTATGGTTTGACGCTTCGTTTGTCCTTAGGAGAGTGCTTTCCATTGTGATGAAAACCTTGAGAGCTTCTAGGTGAACTTACCATGGATTCTGATGGACCAGCTGTGTTGAAGGGAACTGGGAAAATGGGTTGAAGAAGGCACCCCAAGTGTAGAGACAGTCCCCCCCCACCCCATTTTGTGTTTGTATTGACATGGAAGTTGCATAATTGTCCCATTTTGTTGAGGTATCTTGTCATGAACATGGGGGCCTAGTGATGGACCAGTTCCCTTCCGGGTTGCTGAAGGTCAGCGCCGGCTTGCAAACCCAACCTCCTCCCACCCACTCCGAGCCCCCTCCTCTGACCAGAGCAGCTGTCCCATTTAATTTCACCCCGAGTTTTAAATAGAATCGGCTGGCAGCCGGTCTCCATGCGGAGCTGTCCTGTTTCAGCTGCCCCCCAGCACTTCTCAGGTTTCCGACAGTCTGAAAAGGCCCCGAGGCCTGCAAGCCGGGACTGCCTCCTTCGCGGGAGCGGCCCGCGATCACACCGGCGCTTCCGTGTCCGTGGGCTTTCCTCGCATCGCCTATTCCTGTCACTAACGCGGTAAACAGAGCAGATAGCGAGCGACGGCAGAGAGCTACAATGATGAGGCGTGCAGAAATAGAGCTCCGTAAATAACAATAAATAGATTGTCGCAAATAACCATGTGGACGACATAAATAGCGTACAAGGTGGCATGGAGCAGTGTTTACAGCACTTTAGCATGTGAGGGCAGTGTCACTGTGAATTGCTGTTTACAGTATTAGAGTAGGCCGTCACCCTAGACTGTGGAGCTCTTGTAGCACAGTCTAGGGCAAGAATGTAGGTGTTTCAGCGAACCTCTGCTGTTATACTCACATTTACACCTTTGATGGGGGGGTGATCCCTACCGTCAAATGCGTCATGACACTCTGTGGGTGGCTTACAAAACATGTGAAACTGTACATTCCTCAGCAGTGTGAGTGAGACTAAGCGCAGCTCTGGGACTGAGTGACTTCCTGTCGCCCACAGAACATGATAGGGGAGGAGATGAGCACCGGCGTGTTCATGAACCTGGTGAGTTTATGCTCGACTTGCACAACACTGGTGCCCCGTGTTGCTGCCCGCTCCATTCGTGACATTCTCCCACATCCGACTTTCCTGCAGGAGTGGACGGACTACCGGTTGTCCTGGAATCCGGCAGAGCATGACGGCCTGGACGTGTTAAGGATCCCTTCCGGGAAGGTGTGGCTCCCTGACATCGTGCTGATCAACAAGTGAGTGCCGCTGCTTCGTGCTTCTGTTTGACTGACATTCAGGCACAGGGAGATGCACAACTCCAGTGAGATGCAGGGAACCTGCATCCAGGTGTAAATCCAGGTGAATGTGCTAATGTATGACATTGCTTTTCTATCCTTCAGAAAATGGGGCTCCGATCCCCAGTCCTCACAGGCCTGCTTTCATTCCAGCTAAGCTCTTAAGCCTTTAATCTCTTTGTATGTGATTGAACCAGCACTGCAAAGATGATTATATTGATAATCGATGAATCATATGATCAAGTGATCAACTAATTGATTATTTGGGCCAAAACACAATGTTTATAGAAAACTGCTTTATTTAAAAAAAGAGATTTTTTTAAGTTACAATTGTAATAAACCTTTACATGTGTAGAGAATCTCTATTTAAAGTGACAAAGTAGCATAGAAACAAATATCCTCTCTTTGCCATATTAAGCTTGTTAGTAATTGTACTTTATACCATGGTACACAGTGTTTTGCTGGTATTTTCAAAAGCAGTGGCCAGTCTGTTGTGCTAAGAAAGCACATTTGCTTTGAGCATATGCACATTTCATAGTTCAAGTTGTGTTTGCTGATTCTCCTTTGTATGCATTTAAAAAGTTTTCCATGTTATCTTTAATCTAATATGCTAGGTTTTGCTAGTGTTGTCAAAGAGCCACTTGACTGGCATGTAGCAGGCAACCCTGCACTCTGCCACTTACATGAAAATAATGGTGTCACATTTATGTTACCTTTCCGTATATATATTGGTGCAGTATGCTAACAGAATATGGTGAATGTAAAACAAATTAGTTTCAATAGTCCAGTATGTAGTCTAATAAGACTATCATATTGGACTATCCACAAAAGTGTACACTTCCAGGTTAAGCCATACCCACCTCCAATATTAAGTTCCTACGCCTCACTCACTCCAACAAATTCCTCAGTGTTGGCAGCCCTGTCATAAAAGTTTGCCAATTTCACTACACTGCTTGTATTTGTGTTTGTTGCAATACATCTGCCCTCTGCTGGCCTGGTGGAATATCACTGCTGCGTTAGTGCACTGACCACGACCGTCTGCATCCAAGGACAAATGTAGTATTTACACAAGAGTCCACGCTCATGACCATAACGTGTGAAATGACCTTAATACACCAATGCTAAGGTTGCTAGGCACTGATGTCATTTTACACATCAAAAATGCAACCAACCAATGAAAAAAATCATTGTCCATTATTTTTATTACCTATTATAATCAATGTCACTGATTTGTTGTTGCAGCCCTAGGCTGAGCTTATGACTTACTGTATCACAATATGGGGATTGTCTTAAACTCCCAAATTTTCAGGTAAAGCTTCTCTCTTTCTCTATTTAAATTGTATTAAAGCAAACTCTTATTGTAAAGTTTATCTACAGTAATGAAGCAATAAGTAAAGATTTTAGTGGAAACAATCTTTTTCGTTCTGTTAATGCTTGTTATCTTGATGTATTAATAGATTACTTGGCCATAGATGTTGAAGTATATAATGGATAGAAATGATAGTTTAAGTGAATCAAAGTTCATTATTATTCTGATTTGTTTGTTAAAGACACTAAACCAAATGAAGTGAGCATATTTCATGAACAGATCCATGCCCGTAACAAGTTTTCTAACGAGTTATTTGGCACAGAAGAAATATCATCGCAAGTCCTCACTTTACCATGTTTTAAAATGATTCAAGTCGACAGCTCAATTAAAAGAAGCTGTTCTTCGTACAGTATAATGTTCAGCTGGAGCAGAGAGGCACTCCCCCTGCAGCCCGGGAGCACTGCCGTTCCATACGGGGCACCGGGCCTCTCGTCTCTACCTGCATCTGCAGTGCTATCCCTTTAGCAGTTGTTCCTGCCAGCAGAGTAATATTAGATTACAATTTCTCATTTCTTGTGCTGTGAAATAACGAGTTATCTCGTTGCCCTGGGCTCTGAGAAATAAACAAAGTGCAGCTCTTGTTCTGGGAAGCAGAGGTGAATGGTACAGTCACTGTGTAGCTGTGTAGGTTAAACCTGTAGGTGTAGCAGCTTCTCGGGGGAGACTGTCCCCCCTCCCACCCCCCACCGCCCCCCGCCCTTTGCTCACACTGCGGGACGGAGAATCTCTCATTCACTCTGGAGTAAATATCCCCGCTGTACCCAATACATCACTGCCCTGCAGCCAATTAAACAGCGAGGCTCCCCAGACCAGCTCCTTTGGCTGGGACCGGGCTGGTGCTGCCGGGACTCGCCGTCCTGTGGCTCGTCCATGTGCCTCACGAACTCAGGCTGACTGATATATGTGTGTGTGTGTGTGTGTGTGTGCGCGGGGGATGGGGGGGGTTTGGAATGGTGCATGTGTACCACAGTTTGGGCGTGTGAAAATGTGTCTGCGTGACGTTCTATACGCACCACATAGCCACCCTTTGTAACTATTCTACATGGACATTGTCTTTTAGCTTAGGATATTTATATGATGTATATTAGCATTACTACTCTATGGACTGTATCCAAGGCAATGATAAGGCTTAGGACTGTATTATAGGGCCATGTAATATATTCCTTCCCAGCAGCACCTCCGTATCTGTCATTCAAGAGGCTCTCCAAAGCATAGACCCTGCATCTGTGCCATTCAGTGATGGAGCGCCTGGGTGAAACGAGCAGAGGAGCGAGAGACGAAGCAGCCGCTGGATCTCAGCTTCCTGTTCAGCCGCAGCCCTGTTACTCAGCCAGGCACTTCTCAGCCGTGGCGGGGGGGGGGACACACCTGACAGGGGGCTGCGGGTCATGAGATTTTGGGTGGAAAGTTGGAATAAATTAGAAATGGACTGTAATCTAGGAAATGAACAATGAGAGCTGTAATAGCAATAGGGTATCTGTGGGCAGCCTCCGTCACAGCAATGATGTGCCGGAGTATCTCCACACAGTAATAGGCGTCTGTGTCTGCCTGACTCCTTAGGAGGGGCTGTATCATATGCCACTGTTAAAATGAATTCTCCCTCTTCAGAGTAATGAATGGCAGTACCTTTTTCCCTGGGTAACAATAACGTGTCTCTCTCTCTGCAGTAAAGGTGGACAGTATGTCTATCCACAATGAGATTGAATCTCGTAGCAATGAGCTATATTTTCTTATGGTGACAAAATGCTGTATATCTCTCCAAGGCTTTGCCATCTCTCTCCATAGTGAAACTGGCCCACGGTTCCTCTGTGGGGCGATAGTGGATGGCGTCACACCTTATCCTAACTAAGGCCCTGTATATCTCTCCAAGGCTCTGCCATCTCTCTCCATAGTGAAACTGGCCTCGCTTCCTCTCTGGGGCGATAGTGTACGGCGTCACACCTTATCCTAACTAAGGCCCTGTATATCTCTCCAAGGCTTTGCCATCTCTCTCCATAGTGAAACTGGCCCCGGTTCCTCTGTGGGGCGATAGTGGATGGCGTCACACCTTATCCTAACTAAGGCCCTGTATATCTCTCCAAGGCTCTGCCATCTCTCTCCATAGTGAAACTGGCCTCGCTTCCTCTCTGGCACGATAATGGACGGCATCACACCTTATCCTAACTAAGGCCCTGTATATCTCTCCAAGGCTCTGCCATCTCTCTCCATAGTGAAACTGGCCTTGCTTCCTCTCTGGCACGATAATGGACGGCATCACACCTTATCCTAACTGAGGCCCTCTTCTCTTGCTACAGTAATGACGGGATATTTGATGTGGCCCTTCATGTCCACGTCCAGGCCTACAGCAATGGGAGGGTAACCTGGACGCCTCCAGCTCTTTATCGGAGCTCATGTGGGGTCAAGGTAAGCCATGTCCTCAGTGTAGTAACACTGAAGACGCACTTCACTAATCATAGGTATCCTGAGAATGGTCACCGGATCCACGCTGCAAGGAGGTGGACTGAGAGCAAGACTGTGTCATAGCAGACACCAGAATCATGTCCGTCACCTATCATGTTTGCATCATTCCATTTGAGTCTGAAAGCGTATAATCTTCTTTGCCTCTGTCTCTGCTGTATTTTTTGTTTGCTTTCTTGATTTCATTACTGTGCTCCAGTGAAAAGGAAATTAAAAGGCAATCTCAGGGGTGATAAACTTTTAGACCTTTCGTGACTCATACTTTAATTACACCCCCCCCCTCCCCCCCCCCCAGGTGGCGTACTTCCCCTTTGACTGGCAGAACTGCTCCATGGTGTTCCGCTCATACACCTACGATGCCTCGGAACTCGACCTGCAGCTGTCACTCGATGAGAAAGGCCAGGAGATCCGCGAGATCCTGATCGACATGGGCTTCAGTGGTAAGGGGCTCCTGCTGGAAAATACAGGGATGGGGGGTGATATCAGGACCTGTGGGGTGTTTAGGAAGCAGGACGGGGGATACGAGTGAGGAGCTCCAGCCAAAGTGAGAGACTGGAAGCACGGTTTGATATGAACTAATTCCATTGCCTGCATCTACTGCTGTTTGCTGTACTCAGTGTTCATTTTGTCATCGAAACTTTTGATGAAGTTTTCAATCGATGACCTTTTATTTCATGAGTAAACTGTAACAACGACATAAATGAAAAAGTGTTTACCAGGAAAAATCATGGCGAAATCTTGGGAAATGACGAGTAAAGATTAGATGAAATTGCTGGTTCTCTTTGGGAAGACAACCTAGATAACAGTAGCCATATCAAAGCACTGGTTGTTATCCTTTGTAACCAGTCATTTGCAGGCATAAATCTGCAAGTGCAGCTGCAAATTCTCACTGTCTCCATGCATCTTTCTCATTGGATGATTTTTTTTTCCTGTTTGGTGCATGTCTGCGCAAATGCCAGCTTCTAGTATAACTAATGCTAAGTGCAGACTACACGATTGTCCATTGGCTGTCAGTTTTTGGAGATCGCTGGCAAAACCCCCAGATCAGAGGCATATCTGTGTTCGGTCAGTGCTGGAAAATCAGCGCTCAACCGCTATGTGTGTACTGTTCAAAGACACGACCCAATATGGTCACTATTGCATCACAGATGCCCGTGGGATATCTAGCATGCTAAGTATCTGGATAGCCCAAAAAGATGCGAAATTGCCCATAGGTGTGCATGTGTGTGGGTGACTGGTGTGTAAGTGTGTCCTGCCATGGGTTGGCGCCACATGCTGGGTTCTTCGATGCCTTTTGCCCGTAGGCTCCGGAATAGGCTCCGGACCACCTGCGACCCTGACTAGGATAAGCGGGTTCAGAAAATGGATGGGTATTTTCTGTTTTTGAAGAAGGGTTATTGTAAATTGTGAAGGCAGGATTTGCACACAGTTACATGGGTGTTT
>JAODKM010000002.1:16655782-16666579 GCA_026780845.1 Petrocephalus sullivani | reverse complement strand
CAGTTCTGAAGGCGAAAGGGGGTCAAACACCGTATTAGTATGGTGTTCCTAATAATCCTTTAGGTGAGTGTATATAGTAGAATGGTAATGGATGAATGGTAACTAAATGACCACAAAGTGTAGTTTTGGCCATTAAAAATGGACAGGAGAATAAATTTGGAATGGGACCCATATTAGGCATTATTATAAAGATTTGGGCTCAGATGTGTATGCATATATTGGTTATTACCATAAGCAGTATTACAGATTAGATGGCCATAATGCCTAAATTCTGAGATAGACTTAGATTAAACTTTATATGGACAAGTGCCAGGACTAGCAGAATTAGGCCAAGTTGGACTGGGAGCCATATTATGCATTATTACAAATATGTGAGCAAATTAATTTACTACCATAAAACCCATAGTATTCGCTCACTCCACTCCAGCTTCTGGTTTTGTGGTCACAAGTAACCTTAATATTACATTTAATTAAATTGAAAATAAATCTGAGAGCTAGAAATAGCAACTTGAGAGCGCAGAAGTGAATTGTGTGCACATTACACAAGCACAGTGTAGTATTTCATAGGAACGTTAAACTAAATTGTGCAACAAAATCGTGCCAAAAACAAACTGCCCATGCCCGCTCCAGGGCTCCACATATACAATTAGTGTATCCGGTACAGTTCTTACTGTCATGCCATGGGAAATGTCAGGTCACAGTGCAAATGAGAAATAGAATATAAATATTTAAACATATAAAAATATAAAGAATATAAATGAGTTTTTAATATATGGACATTAAGAAATACACAAAGAAATAGAGGTATCTACCTAAATAGTGGGGAAAGATTTTGCAAACTGGAATGTAAGTGGAATGTGCAGTAAATATGTGTAATTTGAGAGATACTTCTCACAACCTGGATTAGGAGCATTCAGGTGAAATGTATGTATATTTGTGTTAGCATAGACACTAATGCTGTGGTGTCTGGATTGGTGTGCTTGCACTTGGAAATAGTGCACAGCATCTGTCATGAGTATTTCACTGAGGTTCTCTGCAATAAAGTCAGTTCCAGCTGAAAGTAGCCTTCTGCCTGTTTACTTTTTTATACCTGTGCATTCCTCCATCAGGGCCTGGTCCTATTTCACAATGGAGGTAAACAGTTCAATTGCTGACATTCAGTTGCTGATAATATGTAAGATTCAATGTAAAAAAAATGTGCAGCTTTTAAAAATAAGACTCTTGTTTACAGCCTAGAAGAGAATAGTGATGTATGTGTTGTTTGCTTTAGATTGCTGGCCTTTCTACACTGCGAGCTTGTCATCTGTGACTCTTGTGTTGTGTGATACTTTGTCCTCTCCTAGCCTGAAGTATGGAGTATAAACATCTACTCTGCCCTGACAGCCGAGAGGTCCTGTACTCACCCTCTACACCATTTTTCTAGATCTTCATCCATATGCTGCCTTCATATCTGGGGCTTCTCCGACCAAAACCTGAGCCCCCCCTCGCCCTGGAGAATCACCCAAAACGGGAGACGCCCATGGCCATCAGCAGGGCCGCCGATGAGTACTTCATCCGCAAGCCCAACACCTTCTTCCTCTTGCCCAAACCCAACAGGTAAGTCGAGGGCTTTTGAAAGTATCTCACACACAGGAAAAGGTGGCTTGGCTTCCGTTGTCTCTTTAAGCCACTTTAAATAGCAGGAGAGCATGCCGCTAAGTTGACATTAAGGGAGATGCTTTGGCATTGACTAGCTCACTTCCCCAAACCTCCCACATGCCCTTAATTTAACACTCTTTGAGTATGGAGAGGGACCCGGCCTCCCCCATCGCTTCCTAAATCTATGTAGTGCTGGAAGAATGCTTGCGACTGCTAAACCCCAGGATAAGTTTGAAGTGAGTAGACTCACGATTGGTCGTTTAGCTTCAAGCTGCTTTGCTCTGCGCAGAAACGTATTCTGATCAGCTCAAAATAATTTCCTAATTAATTTGGCTCCGCAGATGCCATGCTATATGAACATCAACAAGATCAGTCCTCAGTCTCTAGAAAGACATGACTTTTAGTAAGTGACCTGATGATAAGAGTTGGATGTAGATGTTGCAATTACATTACTTAGAGGGTCCTGCAGTGGACTGGTGCTCTATCCTGGGATGTTACCTTCCTTGCGCCCATAGCTTCCAGGAAAGACTCTGGACCCCCTGTGACCCTGAATAGGAAGAATGGTTGCAGAAAATGGATGGATTATTTAGAAGATGTTTTTATCCAAAGCAACATACAGTTGAGAAGGCACGGTCAGACAGTCCCTGAAGCAATTGGGGTTAAGGGCCTTGCTCGAGGATCCAATGAGGAAATCACTCTGCCAATCATGGGGTTTGAACCTCAGGGCTCCAGACAAAAAAAAATTTGGAGCCATTGACTCCTAAACCCAAAATATTTAGGAGCCAAATGCTTTTTTGGAAGCCATAATCTCTACCCCATGCCAAATGTGAAATAAAAAATATTTACTTGTATTGTTTATTTGTTTCTTCGGTCTCCCTCACGCTGTCTTCTCTTTCTCCTCTCTGAGCTATTTGACCTGCCTGCTACTGTCCTCTGCAAGGTCTTATAGATAATAACAGAATAATAAATGACACATAAATGTGAGCAGTGCAAATGTTTACTAATAAGCAATACTTCAAGTCCAGAGTCTTATACCTAACATGAGTAAGGAACACTACAAATACAAACACTGAAAATGTCTTACACATAATAACACAAGAATTAACACAATAACAAACACTATAAAAAGAGCCTCACTCTTCCCCATACACAGCCCCTTCATTTAACCTGTCAGGAAGGTGACTTTAAGTCATTAATGGAGTGTCAGTAAATTTAGCACCAGATCTGGTCGCTAATGTGTGTTTAGCACCCAACATCTGATCTAAGCAATCTGATAATGCAGCAGCACCCCACCTCCTTGCACCTAGTTGGTTTTACTAAGTGCCTTGACAGGCCAGAACACACGCTTAGCTTATCCCCTGGCTAGGCTTTGTCATCTACAGACTAGAGGATTCAGGATGCCAGGCTGATGTGGAGAGGACCCATGGAGAAATGACCAGATGAGCAACACCTGTTTTTCCTCTTGGCTTATCACTGTGGTTAGCCTCAATGGGATCACTCCGCTTAAGGAGATTCCGGCTCTGATGGTTTTCATTTGGACACTGGCAGCAGTACCTTGAGTTTTATTTTTCTGCAGCCATCCTGTTAGTTCCGTTTCCACCGTCGTGTCGACCATATCGTCATAGTTTTGCAGGATTTATTGCGAATAAGACTCAGCTTTGAAGTTTCTCAAAATGTTGGGATTAAAGTGTCAGGTGGGGTAAATCAAAATAAACAGGGTTATGGTTGTTTCTCGAGGTGTGTAGGTTCCCGGGTGATGTGATAAGCACAATGTCAAGCTGAGAACTAAACCATACCTGTGGTTTGTTCAGTCTCATCAAACACTGCATAATCAGCTAATTCCACAAATGTGTTGTTCATCTTCGGAATATGGCTGCAGCAACATTCCTTAATTGTACATAGAACAGTAGGTGAAGGGCTTCGAGGACAGTCTGTGGGCTTACGATAACATGCAAAATGTAGCACCATGCTGCCCTCTAGGGGAAGATGGTAGTGCTGAAATTTGTAATAAAACAGATGCTAGGTTCCCCACCCACAAAAAAGCATCTGTTACCGTATCCATTTTAGGATTAAATATCACGGTTAATTAGGATAGATTCATTGCATGGCTGCAAGGCTGGCATTAGGCTTTGTAGTTTTCACCCATCCAGAGGTGTCTCCACCATGAGCTACGTGTAACTCAGAAGCTGCCACTATTGGCTCAGACAGGATATATACCCAACACTGTCTGGTGTGCCAGGTGCTGCCCTAATTGCGTTAGTTTGTATGTGACCCTGATCCTGAAGGTGCGGTTGGTTGTACGGTGTATTATCCTCCCGAGCTCGCATCCAGCTCTTCGCCGGTATTGTACGTCGTGCGTTCCGCGTCTCGCCCCCTTACAGGTTATCCACTTTCCCGTGGCTAACTGCGCGTGACACGTCGCCCGTCTCGCACCACTGATCTGAAACGGAGCTTTTGGAGTACGTTAGCTGCTTCCCCTGGCATCACAGCGGGCTCTCTGGCCCGGCACTGCCACGGGTATCCCAGGCGCCCTCGCCGGTGCTTACCGCGGCTCCACACTAATGCGGCTCGCACAGATGGGCTGATAGGAATGAGGCCGCGGACAGAGAGACCACCCCGCGCTAAGAGACACCTCTCTCGTCATTGCCACTTATCTCCTGCTCTGCTCGTCCTTGCCTTCGCTAAATTCCCAGTGTCTCCCGTAACGGAACTGGGTCACCTGACTTGAAGCTAAATAGTTTGCTGGTATCTGGAGCAACAAACAGAAGGGCCACATCTGCAGCAGGCAGACCACTTCCTCTGTAGCTAACATCCCGTCTGTGACCCGTACACTGAACTGTTGTTGTAGCTTACTCAGGCCCCTGTAATATCCCAGCGGCTTGGCTTTTTATTGCATTGTGTCACTGTTTGTCCCTTCATGTACAAATTAATTAAGTAAGTAGTGCGGCAATCCGTACATCGGTTTACCCACATTATTACATATTTTACTACAACAATAGTGTATGTGGCCCTTGGAGTAAAAAGCTCTTTTAAGATCGATAAGTTGGCAAGTATACCCCTTTATTAGTTTGGCTGACACGTTTATTAGAATATGTGTGGTAGAAATATGCTCAGAGGTGCGATGACTTGGTAGGAAGCCAGTATGACTTTTATTTAAGACATGGTCATTGGTACAGTAGGAGGGGGCAGGTGGTGTTTGGAAACTGCTTGTCATTCTCTGTCTGGCACTTGTCCCTGCCTGCTGAATCCCACCATCCCTTATCTCCCTTATACACCCCCCACCCAATTTTCTGCTTCAGTGTTGTGATGGGGAAATGAGCACCTCTGGGCTGTGCAGGCTTCACCCTGGTGCAGAGGCTGTGGATGCTACTGTACACCCTGGTGTAAGGGCTTTGGATGCTATGCTCTGGTGTAAGGGCTTTGGATGCTATGCCCTGGTGCAGAGGCTGTGGATGCTACGCCCTGGTGCAGAGGCTGTGGATGCTATGCCCTGGTGCAGAGGCTGTGGATGCTACGCCCTGGTGTAAGGGCTTTGGATGCTACGCCCTGGTGCAGAGGCTTTGGATGCTACGCCCTGGTGTAAGGGCTTTGGATGCTACGCCCTGGTGTAAGTGCTTTGGATGCCACGCCCTGGTGCAGAGGCTGTGGATGCTACGCCCTGGTGTAAGTGCTTTGGATGCCACGCCCTGGTGCAGAGGCTTTGGATGCTACGCCCTGGTGCAGCGGCTGTGGATGCTACGCCCTGGTGTAAGGGCTTTGGATGCTACGCCCTGGTGCAGAGGCTGTAGATGCTATGCCCTGGTGTAAGGGCTTTGGATGCTATGCCCTGGTGCAGAGGCTGTGGATGCTACGCCCTGGTGTAAGGGCTTTGGATGCTACGCCCTGGTGTAAGTGCTTTGGATGCCACGCCCTGGTGTAAGTGCTTTGGATGCCACGCCCTGGTGCAGAGGCTGTAGATGCTATGCCCTGGTGTAAGGGCTTTGGATGCTACGCCTTGGTGCAGAGGCTGTGGATGCTACGCCCTGGTGTAAGGGCTTTGGATGCTACGCCCTGGTGTAAGGGCTTTGGATGCTACGCCCTGGTGCAGATCCAGGCCCTCCCTTCTGCTTCACATATTCTCCTTGTTTTCTTCCCCTACTTCCACTACCAAGGGATTTTCTTCCAATTAAGACTGACTTTGACCAGTATTGCACAGACTTTTGTTTGTTGTTGGGTTGTAGACTTTCTTTGTCACTACAGTGATGTTTATGTCCAGTATTGACGTATTTTAAACTGTGTCTGACTAATTGAATAAACTTTCCTCTTTCCTCTCTGGGCTGTGCTAGGTACCAGTCGGAGGGTTTGTGCACCGACCTGCGTAAGTACATCGACGGCCCAAGCAGCTACCTCACACTTCCCCCTGACCTCAAGTCAGCCATCGACGCTGTTGTCTACATCGCTGAGCAGCTACAAGCGCAAAAGGATCATGAAGCAGTAAGCAGCGGGGGGGCATTTGGATGCAAGATCGCATTTCGTTGCCTGCTGGTACCACTGAGCTGATAGTGGTGTCCCCTCCTTTCCTCTTTGTGGCCCAGTTAAAGGAGGACTGGCAGTACGTGGCCATGGTGGTGGACAGGCTCTTCCTCTGGCTCTTCGTCATCTTCACCACCATTGGCACCCTGGGCATCTTCGCCGATGCCAGCTTCAACTACACCCCAACCGACCCCTTCGTCAACCCATACCCCTGAACCAACTCTGACCAGCCTCCCTCCTTACCAAGTTACCAAGGTGCACTTTCTAAAGTGAGCTGCATTGGTTTCTCAAGAAGGACGCACCTTCTTCAGAGCTTTGACCGTGTCTTAGGATGCGTTTGTGTCTACTTGTATGTTCCAGGTTATTCCAGTGAGCATTTGTGCATCTTTCTAGATGGTGTTTTTCAAATATAATATTACCTACTGTATGGTATTCCTCTCATATTTTACTACAAATTATGCATGCACTTTCTTGTGAGTTTCTGCACATATCATCCAAAACTATAAATAAAAGATGTTTTTTTATTTCAGAGGTTTTTGGGCTAAATGAAATATTTTTACATTAGTTTTTCTGGTTTTGTGTGGTTTTTGTCCAATTGTCCATTTACACACCTTTTGCCTACTTTGTGGGGTCATTTATGAAAATCAGGCCATTTGACGGCATCAGCAGATGCTGCATAAGGTCCAAGTATCGTTTGTTGGTGGGATTCACCATACTGATGAAAAGGCTAGATTCACTTCAAAGTACCACAAGCATGTCTGTCAGCATCAGTCCAAAGGGAGGGGATACTTCCCCACTGCTGCTGCCGGAGGTGTTTATAGGAACAGGTGATGTGTACGGTGGCCCTGAATCGTGAAACACTCCTTACAAAATGGAAGAAAAGGTCAAGACAATGACTCGATCAGTTACTGTTGCTTCTTCTTAGTTCGCCCTTCTGGCCAATAGTGCTTTAGGAAAAGGTTAAGACTGTCCGCCTCATTAACATACAGGCGACCGTAAATGAACAAATCTGGAAATAATTCAATAAACAAATCATGGAGCAAATAAGTAAATGCAAGTAAATAAGTAAATATTTATTTATTCAACAATAATATTTATTTATTCAACATATTTGTTTATTCATTTATTTATGGCAAAATTTTATGTACTACCAACAATATATCAGTTTATGCCAAAGATTTGTTTGTAAGTCACATTTCATCTTCCATCGTTTGGGAACATTTTGGTTTCCCAGTAAATTACACCAACACTGGAGAGAGTAGCTGATAAAACCAGTTATACTGAACTGAGATTTGTTTCTGGAAACAGATCAAACATGCAAACTAATTTGAGACGGCATCATCCAAATGTGTGTATAGCCAGAGCCAGCCAGAAACAGCCTCTGCAAGTTATTAGCCTCCTTGTGGCATTTAAGGCCGTGGATTTTGAGTACCATTCCACCTCTATTATATATTTCCCATCATTGCCCACAGGTCACAGCCCAGAAATGGTGTGGATGAGCCCCTCCAGCACATGAGGGACTGGCTATTCGCTTCCATCTCCCAGATCATATATTTCAGGAGAGAACAAAGCTCTTCAAACATTACCAGTGGCTGCTTTACAGGAAGATCACTGAGCCAGAACAGGACTTAAAACATCCACTGTTTCTCCTGCTTCTATCTCACATCATTTATAATCTGTTACTATACAATGGGTCAGTTCTATGTCGTTGCTGACTGCAATGTTTGGAAATGATTCTCCTAACATTTTCTGAAAAAACAGAGGACACCAAATACGGATATACAGATCAATATAGTACAAGCCCCAAATGACATACTATCCCACATTTTATTGCAGTCTCACATCTCCACTATTGCATAGCTCTCTCTTCATTACCACTGGAAGCTGCTAGGAATCCCTGCAATGAGCGGCTAGGAAGGCAGAGGCTATATGAGAGATAGACCCATTAAAACTTCCTTACTATGAGTTGTCGTTTCCTACTGCTACCGTATTAGTTTCTGATCTGATTACTTTCGAGTTTGAGTTAACTTTATCCAATACATCTCCTGTATAGGAGGGACGGCCATTTTCCTAGAAGGGGCTGTAAGTGTAACTGCAGCCGCTTATTTCAGATGAGGTGCTCTACCACAAGGCAGAGAGTCAGGAAGATGATTACATGTGTGGAGCCTGCAGTGCCAGAGATGGGCAAAGGGATGTTGAGCCAGAGGCAGAGTGGCTATTCTGAGACCAACAAACACGGGCGGTGCCATCAGACAGCACAGGCAAACGAAGAAAAATGAGCAAGCAGGAGAACTTGCAGTGGATTATAAAAACGACATCATAAAACCTGCAGGTGCCGCTGGTGTTGTGGTGTGGGTGTGGTGCTGTCATTGTTCTAGCTCAGTGTGATAATTCTTAGCAAAATGTTGCGAGCTGTTAATTAGCTCAGCTGGGCAATGGGAGGCTGCCGCAGTAATACGACGGGCGGACACCAGTGTTATGTTGCTTTGCCTGTGGTGGGAGTCTGTAGGCACCCTGCCATTGCCCTGACTCGGGGTGTAGCCCAAATAGCAGTCACCCAGACTGAGGAGCTGGAAGAAGGTTAAAAAGACGTGAACAACAGTGACCAAGAGCCTGGGGTCTGACTGGCTGAACGTGCCATGCAAGGCAAAAATGAAGAAGGACAAGAGCATGATGAGGATGAGGAGGGACCCAGGGGCTGGAGGGAGTGAGGTAGACAGACATGATGGACAAGAGGTGCTAATGAAGACTGAGTGGGAGACAAAGATCAGAGCACGTGCATCAGATGCACGACTGTTACCTGTGCAATTCGGCAGCTTGTACACAGAACTGCACATATATTGCAGAAGAAGAGGAGGAAAGGAACGAGAAAAGTGGGAGATTATGCAGATGCTGGGAGCTTCTCTTTGTAAAAGGCATTAATAATCTAGCCAGCATAGAAAGAAAAACTGGACCAAAGAGAACTGAAAGTGCAAGCAGGTTACTCAAGTTGCTGCTATTAGTGTAAGTATTTTAATCAGCCTGTTCTCCTGCGAAAGCCCTGAGAAGGCCATGGATTTCCAATGCACCATACAAAACAGAAAATGGATGGCTAAGCACCAAATCTGTCTGCCGGCTCAAATTTTGTTTGTTATTACTGTTCCTCTTAAAGCCAGACTCAGGGGCTTATCTAAGGGGTGCCCGGGGGGAAGGGGGGGGGGCACCTTTCTTGCAGCCCCACATCAAAATAATAAAACCGGAAACCTCATTATTTTGTTTTCAAAGCGAGACCATAAAATAGATACGGTGCAGCCGTCTCCAAAAACTGGCCCCCGATGACCCCCCCCCCAAATCAAAACTTAATGCAGAGGCCACTGGTCTGACTTAGAAGAACGATAAAATAAAGGGATTTTTGTGAGCCAAAAAGGACAATTAAATTGAATGTGTAACTTTGATATTTGTAGAATTGTGTAGAAGGGTCTGCCAGCTGTACTCTAGCTGTAGGTAAATATAGACTCAGACTCTGATGGCCATTTTTGTACCATTGGAGGCACATTAATGTTGTTTGTACCTCGGGGTACAAAACTGTACCAAGGTTGTACTCCTTTTTCTGGCAGTGTACACTTTCCACCTCCAGCCAGAAGAAATGGGACTGAGTAGGGGGGAGGAAATGGGAATCCATGCTTGGAAACCAGTTTGTGATTGCATGTGAATGGTGGAATGCTAAAATGTCCTCATGTGTCCACGCACTTGGTCCCATTCTGCTTCTGCCACCAGTCGTTGGTGGAGGTCGTCCAAACACCAACTGAGAGTTGTAGGGCCCGCTCTGGCATTGCGGCAAGACCAAACACCCTTTCCTGACAACATTTCTCCCCGGCTCCCCCATTTTTGCCAGGTTAAATCCTGCCCCGTTTACATACATGATGCCAGTATAGCCTCTACGGTTCTAGTCTGAATTTCTGGCAGCTTTATTGCATTGACCATGCTTACAATGGCATGCTCGCAGTTCTCACTTATGAGCCTTCCATCTCCCCTTAGCAGGGGAAGGCTATTGGAAAAGCGGGCTCCTTAATTAGGTTACTAATTAGAGGACTGATTGGTTGAAGAGTTCTCACACCTGGGTTGTTTACAGTTACTGTTGGACATAGCAACATTAATGGTAGAACCCTTATGAAATGCATTACTTACCTTTCGGATTGTTGAAAATATCCACTTTTTCCCACCAGTTGAGAAACAGTGCTGTAACGAACACTCACCATGACGTGGAAACTGAGAATGGAGGCAGAGAATCAATGATTGTGTGTGTTTGTGTGTGTTTTTACCACATTGTGAGAACCAAATGTCCTCACAATGTGCCAAAATGAACAGTTAGGATTATACCTTGTGAAACACAGGCAGCCTTTCTTGGGAATGTCTGGAAAACATACACAGAAAATATACTGTATGATCACTGTTATCACTCATGGTGTAGAAAGACACTGCATGAAATCACTCCAGTCCTTGTTGGAACACAACCTGCCTGTTTGTTGCATCATAGAGCAAACAATATGCTGTAAGGAATCCACTTGCAGAGTCTCCGCAGTTTCAGCACAATGGTGTTTATTGAACAGTAAAGAATAATATAATGTAGTACAGTGTAGACATACACCGGGTATTGAAAGGCAGCTC
>JAODKM010000002.1:16627866-16655682 GCA_026780845.1 Petrocephalus sullivani | reverse complement strand
CAGGAATTGCTATTACTGTCTGTATTTAAATGATCAACCAAGAACATTGGGGCATCTTTACTACTTTTCCTTACAATGCCATAGAAATATGTAGTTCTATCTATGTTGACTGAATGGAATAAAGGTTTGCAGTGAAGTTTTTAAAGTGGCTATCTATCCCCAACTGCGTTTGAGGGTCTCATCAGAATTATATATATATGATTATGATACCACTGGAAGGGAAACATGACCAAAGTGTGGCCTGTCTGATGTAACCTTGTGCCCCAGCTCCCCAGAAAATGAGTCGGCGCCACTCATTCTTAGGGCCGCTAAGCTACTGTAGAATATTCATCAGAGATTTACCTACAGGTTAAAGTCCCAGCACCAACTGCTCCATCAACACAAGAAGTAGAAATGGACAGACTAATGCCGCACTGACTAATGCAACCTCTTGAGATGGCCTTCACAGTCAAGTCAAGTAGGCTTTATTGTCACTTCAACCATATACCGTTAGTACACAGTGAAACAAAACAACGTTCCTCCAGGACCAAGGTGCTACATGCAACATAAATTTACAACATAAATTAACAGAAAAACTAAACTAGCTAACTAAGAGGCCTAGTTAGCTGGCTAGCGGAGACAAGACAGATTGACCTGACAACATAAATTAACAACATAAATTTAACGACATAAATTAACTTTTTTAAGAAAAAAACACGTCCAAAAAAACTATAGCCAACAATCCTACAAGTGACTTCTGGGAAGACACAATAGTGCTCTCGTAACAACCTGTTTCTGTTGGAGATGATGGAAATGATCACTACCGGCCATATTACATAAGACTTGCCACATCTGAATCCCCAGCTGGGTAGAGGCTACGAGCCTTCAGCTCAGTTGGGGTGCTTGCTGTGACTTGCTTAAAGAAACTGATCCTACAGCAGCTGTACTCAGGTCACTGTGGGATAGTCAGGATGAAGGAGATCATGCAAAGCTCCTTCTGGTGGCTGGGGCTGGATGGAGACATCAGAGAGAAAACCAAGACATGTGCTTCATGCCAAAGAATCAGAGACGTGCTGCAACCTGCACCCTTACACTCATGGAACTGGCCAGAGTGTCCCTGGCATTGTTTGCATATAGACCTTGCTGGCCCATCTGAAGATTAAATGTTCTTGGTTGTAGTTGATACGCACAATAAACGGCCATCAAGAAGCTGCAACACCTATTTAGTCACTTCGGCTACTCAGAGCAGCTGGTTAATAATAACCAGTGCCAATGAGTGCAATTCCTATTGCAAGAGTTTTCTCCTTAATTATGAGCCAGTGGTATACATTGCTACCCGGACCGCCATCATGTTAAAATGTCTACCATGAGCCACCTTTCACCTGCAAAAACCACCTGCCATCAAGGACATAGCTCAACAACAACAGCAAGCTCAAGTGGACAGAGGAGCAACTAAAGCCAAAGGTAGAGCGTCCCTAACCAAGGGGCAGTGCCAAGGACCCAAAGTGAGTACCTGCCGAAATGCGAACTGCTCCACTGTCCTATATGGTCCAGACACTGGGCCCTATGGCTTGGAGGCTTGTGCAGATCCGGGCACCATCACCTGGCCTTGGTCCCGGGATACCAGTGACTATGAAAACTAAGAAAGAGGAGGCCCCTCAAGATTCATCCAGTACCAAGGTCAGAGGTAGGGTCAGCACAGAAAGCTGCTGTCAGTGTTCTGAGTCAAAGCCCAAAGCCCAGTAGGGTGCACTGTTACCCAGCAAGAGAAAGATACCCAGAACTGAATTTATAGGCAGAGCTTAACCTACAAAAAGGGGCAGAATAATCCCCAGGCTTAAGTCAGGCTATGAGCCGTCTACGCTACACTATAGCTAGCGGTCTGTATGGTTTCTCATAACATAATATAATAATATAAAACAATATAGGTATTTGTCTATGAGTGTGTGTGTGTGTGGGAGAGTGTCTTTGTGCACAAAAACATGAAATAAATATGGCATGAACATATTTGTTCAGATATCAAATTACAGTTAAGTACAAACATATTTGGACAGTGACACAATTTTATTAATCTTGGCTCTGTACACCAGCACAATTACTTTGAAAAAAATCATATGAGCTGTTTAGGAAATACAGCCATTTTTATACATGGCTCCCCCTATTCCCAGAGCCTCAAATGTAACCGGACAAGCATAATTATAAATTTGCTATGGACATCATTTAATGCTAGGTTTCCTCCCTAGTGAAGCCCTGCCAGGCCTTTACTGCAGCTATCTCCAGTTTCTGCTTGTTCATTGGTCTTTCTGCTTTGGGTTTTGCCTTCAGCAAGTGGAATACATTTTCTCCTGGGTTGAGTTCAGGTGACTGACTCATTGAAGAATATTCCACTTCTTTACCTTGATAAGCTCTTGGGTTGGGTTTGCATTCTGTTTTGGGTCATTGTCCATCTGTACATGGCATCCTATTAGTACTGCAACATCTGGATGAGTCTGAGCAGATACTGAGGCCCTCCCTACACTTCAGAGTTCATCCTGTGGCTTCTGTCAGCAGCCATGTCATCAGTAAACACTAGTGACCCAGTTTCATTGGCAGCCATACATAGCCATTATTTTCACCTGTCCAAAGAATACCGTTCCACAGCTAGACAGGCTGTTTTGGATGTTTTTCCTGCAAAGCAAAGTTAATCTGGCCTTGCGATTCCCAAGGCTTCACGGTGGTTTTGCCCCTGCCTATACGTCTGTATGCACCTTCATGAAGTGTAGCCTTGCTTGTAAACTTCAACAACCAGCTTCCTGGAGAGTGTTCTTGACTTGGCTAGACGTTGTGAATGGGTTTTTCTCCATTTCTGTAGATCTTCGTTGAAGAACAAATAAATAAAAAGCTGGTTTTGCTAATAAGCATCATGCTAATTTTTTTTCTTATAATTATTACTTATTAATGTAACATTCCCAACAATGTTACATTTTCACTCTTACCTTAATCATCCAACATATTGCATGGTAATGAGGAATTAGCATTAAGGCAAGCATCAAGTGCTTCAAGGTGGTGGAGGAGTGATGGTGTGGTTATCAGTGATGAACTTGCTGGACCTTACAGATGGTATAAAAATTAATCACAAGATCTACTGCCAATCACTAGATGATGCCTTCTCCAAACACTAGCAAAGGAAGAGGTCAGCAGCTTTCAAAAAGTTTATGATATTCATGTACGACAGTGCTCCTTCCAGTGCAACAAACTATTCCAAGAGAGAAAGGCTTGAAAGGTGGTTTCCTGACTTATCTCCCATTGAGAACTACTGGGCATTATGAGATTTACCAAGGTAGCAAGCAGTGCCCTTCTCGTAGCACCATCTTGGAGGTGGTGCACACCAGCTATGTTCTTTTTTTGTGTAATATGTAATGTTTTGCACCTCAGGGCCACCATGGATGTGCAGTGGGTCTGCACTAAAACAAGACTTAGCCTTTACACCAAAAGGATATAGCTGAGTCACGCTCACACACATTTTTCAGAAATATTTTTATTTGCTTCAGACTTAAGATAGGTGTACATCTTCCAACTTGCATTTTCTCTCCTTGCTCCCTGACCAGAGATTATATTTCTAAAGTGTGCTCAGGGTTTTCTCTTGACTCATTTATCTATGCACTTAAATTTGCTCTGGTACAAAATGTATCACTAATTTCCCCTACCTCTGTATTTTAGTGGGGGAATCTGACCTAGACACTTTCTGTCTAGAAGCATGCCTATCATCTAAAAAAGCTACATTTTTATATAATTTTGTTCTCATGTAATTTCCATGCTTTTCAATTACTTTACCCTTACAGTCTTTCACAGACATGCAATAATCTTCTTTTTAAAACTGCAACACAGCCACTATATACGCGTGCGGTGTGTAACATATCTAGCCACTTTAAGACAAACTTCCGCTACAGCTCATTGAATGAATGATCATCATGAATATATCGTGATAGGCGTCTGCCTAATACGACGCTTAGATTTCTTTAACAAATCATGTTCACATTTTATTACATGAATTGTAGTTGCATGCTGTTGAATGAAACAACCGTCCTAACACTGAAGCACCGCCTGAAAGAGAGTCCTGAACCGGCTATATTTGCATTTTTAATGTGACTTTTTAATCAGTCTGGAATAGGCAATCAGATACTTTTGTTATGTTTTCTATGGCCAAAGAGGGAGGATGGGCTGCCCGCTTCGAGGCGTTTTGGGAGCTGGCGGCTCGGCTCAACGGTGCCTGTTGCTCCGTCCGCCGACATTCGGTGATGGGAAGCCGAGAAGCGCCGCCCGGCTTTGCTGGACGGCGACCGGCCGCCAAATTAACCTCACAAATGCGGGAACCTGAACCCAGGACTTCCTCCCAGTTTTACTCGTAAAAGCCAAGGTAATTTATCTTTAAAATCTGTCTTTTTTCTCTTCTGTTGTCCGAAGGAGGCTGGTATATGGTAAAATGTCCTAATTTTGCCCGTCGGCAACCAGCGCGATATGGCCGGCGGCGGACCACATCTAACTGGGCAGTTCAGGCAGGCAAAGCTCCTTAAGTCTGACGCTTTTTGCTTCAATACACAAGCGACCTTCGCGTACAAAAAACACATTCGTTATTAAGATATTTTCTTTACTATGTTTTATATCCGGTTTGTGACCGTTTAGGGATTATTTGTAATTATTTATGCCTTTTTTAAAAAAAAAATTATAATGGAATAAATGAATAAAATGAAATTTCAAATATGTGGGCCAATTTAAGGAGTTGTAATAATATATATATTTAGTATAAGTACATTGTAACCATTGTAACGAGAATAGTCCAGGTCTTTCCTGCTCGTTAAAGTATCTTAATTTTTTATCTACTGACAACGTCTATTCTTTCGTGGTAGTGTCCATATGGACGGCTGTGTTCTGTTTACTGAGACGTGGAACTTGTTCTGTTTACAGCGCAGTGCTGTGCAGTGCTGTACGTGTGTACTTCGGGCTCACCGGGCAGCGGATTAATGCAGCGAAGTGCACGCGCTCGCTACTGACGCAGCCTTTTTAAAACGCAATTAACTGAACATCTTTTGCTCTTTCACGATTTAAAGCTTACAGTTAGCAAATATAAAGTAGGCCTACCTTATAAAGCGTTAAATTAGTAGCATTCACGGATCTGAAATCTGGTCAGTTAATATAAGCATTTAAGCAATATAAGCAATATAAGCTGTTAATATAAGCATTGTCTAAGCTGTAAAATGCAAGTATTGTTATTTTGGTAGGATTTTTTTTTTATTCCTTTAAATCCTGGAGCGTGGGTAAACATCGAACCTGGTCTTTGAGATGCCAGGGGGAAGCCCTTCTATATATTTCAGGTTAATCCCTTAGCTTAATCCTGTGAGTGTATATAAATACAGTATGGTTTTGGTGATGACCTGGTGACTTGGTATGCAGTTCCCTTTCGAGAGAACATGTGGAGTGAGTGCTTTGTATTCCACGTAGTGCACGTGTGCGAGCAGCAGTGTCAAGCATGCCCTCAGAGCTGCACAGACACACCACAGGATTTCAGTTTAAGAAGCACTCTTTAGGATCTGACTCGTCACCCAGATCGGCTGGCACGCACACGCCGCCGCAGACACCTGTCCCGTTCAGCTTCGTTTTAATAAAGATCTGAGAGCAGAGGCGAGCGGCTGGCAGCCCCCCGCCCCCCCCCCGTCTCTCCCACCGCTGCCTCGCTGCCCTTTTGTCAGTCGCCTGCCACTCCTATATTTATCCGCTCGGGAGGCCCTGCGGACGCGCGGACAGCGCGGCGCGGGCCTGTGTCATCGCTCAGCTGGCCGTTCCGAGGGCGAGAATCAGGCCTGTTCCAGATTCTTCCTGTGTTTAGGGACATTTATATACTCCTTTCTGCCTCTGGTGCAGCCCACCACACTAATGTGCCACCATGCCCCCCCCCAATTTGGTGACTGTTTCTCCCTGCCCCACTGAAGCTTAGCTTGAGGAGACAGATGAAATGGGGGGTGGACTCTGGGTATGTTCTTTTCTATTTAACCACTTTAAACCGATGTGTTCCCACCTTGCAGAAGACTGGCAGAGACAGGGGAGGACGTGGGCTAAGACATGATTTATATTATGCTTATATCGGGAATGGGACGCAACGGGCAGCTTCAGGCCATGTTTACATACTAGTGATCCTGTTTCACTTTGTACTTTTCGTTGTTTGTTTTTTTAATGTGATTTGTACTTTTGCCATTTTGCTAGCTAAGCTCAAATTCCACATAAAATTGGCGAGGGGAGAATTGTTTTATGCTGTATGCTTCTTTAAGCCCGCTGATTCAGACTGACCTAGCCGCTGGAACACCGTTATTATTCTGATGCCTCCACGTGGCGTACACCAATGGGAAATATCGTCTTATTGGAATTTGTGGAGATCATTGCAGAACTTGTTTCCAGTTCTTGCCTGGGCTGAAAATGCCGGTGGTGCTGTGGAGACACAGAGACACTGCCCAGGAGGGACAGAGGAGATGGAGCTAATCAGTTGATGGCATTTGGATATGCACCAAGGCTGATTGACCTAACCTAGAGGGCTTGCTTTGTCAAGGTCTAAACTGGAGTATCCCCCCTCCTCTAGGGTACTGGTCATCTGAACCACTCTCCCTTTGTTGTCCCAAAAATATCACCCATTGTCATGCACCCAGAGCCCTTGCTGCCCCCTAGTCCTTATACATGCTTCCCCTCCCTCTCCATTGCAAACACCAACAGGTGCCTGCTGGAGACTCTCAGAAGATGAAACGCATTCCACCCAGCTGTCACTCACAGTGCCTGGCCAATCAGGAAGGGACATTTCGAAATAAAGGATGCCCATTGTGGTAGAAACTGGACGCCCATACAAACATACATGCACGAAGGAGGGCCCACTGCGTTCCGTTTCGGGCAAAAGGTTGGAATAACTGCACAAAGACCAAAGCCTGTCAGTGGAGGTGTCTGTGGCGAGAGACGCGGGTGACCGAGCTGCCCGCCGGGACGTGACCGCATGCATGGCCCCTTTTGGATGCCTTACGTCGGCCCCAATGATGAGAGAAATGGTGGCTGTTCTCCTGTGGACTGTGTGGAGCTCCTGTCTGTTCAGTCTTTCAGGTAGGATAGTCTGCCAGACCACTGTCTGTGTATGTTTGAAGGAGAGAGTAGCTGTGCAGAAGCTGTGTGTGGTCAGCAGAGCCAAGGCTTGGAATCCAGATAGACCGTGACCGATTAGATAAGCACTACTAAGGGGTTTTCAAACCAAAAAATCTCAGATTGAAGGTGTCACGGGAGGGCTCCAAGGTTAAAATGCCAGTTTGCGATGATGGAATTGAGCTTGTGCCCTGCGGCCATGTTGCCTAACCACACCCCCCCCCCCCCCCCCCTCATGGGACTGTGCTTGTGCCTGGATACTGGGAACAGTGGAAGTTGGAGTCGGGTCATGATGTTTGGTGTCCTCCAGAGGAGAAGGGGAAAGTTGCGACCGCGATGATGTCACAGTGGTGGGGGGGGGGGGGGCATTAGGGCTTTAAGGAACTGAGCTGAAGGGCCTCTCACTATTATGCACTAAAAAAATATATAACCAATAAATTAAAAATAGGAAAATAGTGAAAACTGAAATAAATTCTAGTAACTTAATAGGTTATAATGCTGTAAACGTTCAGCATTATTGTGATGCCAATATTGTGGTGTTCAAGCTTGTTTTTAGATAATGTTCTGGTGCATCTGCTACAATATGCATATCGATTCGGATAACATGCCATTGGCCAAAGTCTTCATTTGTTTCTATTTGTTATGGGTGCTGTAATGTTCATACTCATCCTGTAACGTCCCTCATGCCCCTGATGACATCTCCGCACCCGTGCTTCCCTCTCTAGCTGCTTCAGGAACAGAGAAGCTCTTGCTGCAGAAGATCTTCAAGGACTATAACCTGAAAGTGCGGCCAGCGCGGCATTGGGAGGAGAAGGTGACGGTGAGAGTGGGAATGACTCTCTCGCAGCTCATCGGCTTGGTACGATTCTGGCGGACGCAGATCGCCGTGCTGCTCGCCACTGCGCCCCCATCGTACGGAACACATGCAGCTGCTCGCAAAGTCTCAGTGATAGCTACCGATAATTATGTTCCTGCAGTCACATACACAGACAAGCATACTCCCATAGTCCTTTCAAATGTCCTAATAATATTTTATACTACAAAATGGGAGGGCGTGGGATGCACTTAGGAAGCCTGTTAACCTGATAGCTTTACGGGGAGCCATTTTAACGAGGGAGCCGAGTGTTCAGAGAGCCAGAGTCAGATCGTGAAACTGCTTTTGTGCCTGTTATCTACCTTAGAAGGGGGTCGGTCGTTCCATTGTTCCTGAGACATAGGCCAAACCATTTAGGAGTCACATAAAAAGTGTATAAAGTCACGATACTGACTCATGTTGCTAGGTGACATGACGGATAAAACGCTTCAGTAAAACAGCACCTAGCTGAAGCCAAACGAAACTGGCATGACCTTTGCCTCTGAAGGGTGTCAAGTCCCTTGTCAAGGTTAACAATCAGTAATTGCTATTGAATTGTCACTTACATTTTTTTCTGAAAATACTGAAAGAAATCAAATACTTTACGATTACTCAGCATCATTAATCCAATTGAATACACTGAATTCTAATAATTTAAGGCTTGTGACCTTTGCAGTGGAAAGAATTTGCAAGGTTTTTTGTTGTTTTGCACTTATTAATACAGTGCAGCATGAACTAGAGTTCAACACAGTGAAGTCTGTATAAAGAATTTTCCTGTGGTGAACTATTGCTACACTGCTGTTATTGCTTTCTCTAGGGGTGTAGCAAAAAGCCGCTTTCAGTCGGAAAGCCCATCCAAGTGCCAAGGATTAAAAAAGACAACCAAAAACCAGTAAAGATACAAAAAATAAACATCACTGAGGCATCACTATTACTGTTAATATTTTATATAATTCTTTAGGAATTTGTGGCTTTTTTGTTTTAATTTCATTGTGTTTCATTATTTTATATTTTTATTCTGTTTTCGTTGTTACTTATTTTCCTTTGAGCACAATCCAGGGAGCATGTGAAGAAAAGCATTTCACTTCTCACATGTATGAGAGAAAGATCTTCTCTCTCTCCGTCATGCTTAATGGAAAGGACTCTGCCTTCTCACCAGCAGAGCAAATGGAGAAATAACTGAAATATGTTTCTACAATATGGTGCAGAGGGGAACTCGATCAGTATTTCCTAATAAATTAAGTTCTTCCAGTGTCCAGGTTTCCTGTGTCTATGTATCCTGCAAAGCAAATGGCCTTTGCTGACTGAACTATGTATGGTTGCCTAGTTCCCAAAGTAAGCCCCTCCTCAGTATTTCTGCTGCTCTTTGAGTTATGTGCCCTCACAAACAAAATCCCCCGTTGTATAAAATGCCTGCCTCTCTGCTATGTCTCCCTCACATTTTCTCTGCTGTGGGGGGCCACACTTTCAGCTGTAGCTTCCAGGGATATAAGCTCTTCGAAGAACTGGTTAATTTGGGCTTAGGTTCCCCCCGCCAGCTGCCAGAGCCTCGCGTGTGTATTGCGTGACAGTATGCAGACACGCACAGTTAGGTGAGAGCAGCAGCTTCAGGTGCAGTTAATCATGGGGTTTATCATGATGGTGCGAGGGAATTGGCATGTCCTCAGATGTAGTCCTCATTTTGCTGCCTTCTCGTCCGCAGAATGAGAAGAATGGGGAGATGACGACCAACGTGTTTATGAATCTGGTGAGTGTGTCTGTTTTTGACACGCACTGCATCCTCCTTCTATGCAATTGGCTTGTCACTTCCTCTAACAGAATTGACTTAATCTTAATTTCCCTTATGAGCCTCCCATCCAGGTCTCCCAAATGCTGATAAAATTCAAATGAGCCTGCCTGTAATTGCATTATACTGGGAACATGATGTCTCAGTTATACTCCCTCTCCAGAACTGGACAGATTACAGACTTGCCTGGAATCCCGAGGAATATGACAACATTCAGGTTCTGAGAATCCCTCCAAACATTGTGTGGCGTCCAGACATCTACCTCATCAACAAGTAAGTTTGCGTTATTAACAGCTGAAGGGCAATTCCAAGTGATTGCTTATAACTTCTGTCAAGGTCTCATCGAGTGATCAGCTTCTGTGAGTACTTGTGAGTATTTAGTGCAGCCATGACCAGCCATGAATGATCAGTGTAGTGGAAATCTGAGACACACCTATAACACAAGACTGACATGTACACACTGCCATCTTATCTCATGGTTATGCTGAAGCATAATGTGATCTGTCTTGTTTTATATGACCTAACAAAACTGACAAACATCACTATAAGCCAGGCAGCATAGTAATTTCATAGTAATTATTTACTTTGTCCTGCAGCAACGATGGGCAGTTTGATGTGGCCCTGTATGTGAACGTGTTGGTGTACAGTGATGGCACTGTCACCTGGCTCCCCCCGGCCATCTACCGCAGCACCTGCTCCATAGAGGTATTAGGGGCTCCACCTGCCCCCTCCCTGCTCCCCCCCCCCAGCCAAATTCCTGTCCTTACCCTGCTGTAGTGCCTTGGTTATGAGTATCACACCTCCAGCTTTATTTATCTGTCCTTCTCTATGGCTTACGAATAACTCTGACTTGGTGTAGTGTGATCTGGTCATAGTTGACCTGGATTTATAGAAAAATATAATAATTTCATATGCACTATTCCTATATCTACTATATCTTAGATGTAATAAAACCAGTGTATTCTTAATTAAATGTACCATATTTTTACATACTCAATATGATGTATTCTTAGAAAGATTAGGTTACAAATCTATTCTGACAGTCCCCAGGTTATGTATAAGATCCAGGTCTGTCTTTAAGTCTAATATGTAGACAAGTCAGGAAAATAATGATTCAGTACATAATTAGATAGATAATATATATAATTACATATTATGATACTGTACAGCACCTTGAGCCGACGAACCATTGTTTTTCATGTCATGATGTTTATCACAAAGTAGTGTTGGCAAACCATTATATTTAAGCTGATTTTTTTATTTAATTGGCTTTTTGGCAGTCTGTTTGTAAGTATGCGCTGTCCAGTTTGGACATTGTTAACCTGTAGTCGATTGCTCATCAGGATATTTAGGAGCAGAACTCCCCCCAGTACTGCACTGGGTACACCTGGAACCCCTGGCTCAGGGCCATCATTACCCAGGAGGCCCAGGGAAATACAGAATTGTCCTTTGTTTAAACTGGACTCTGCCGCTACCGTGGAGTGACAAGAAGCAGGTGGATGACAGCACACATATAGTAGCGGGTCTTCTTTCCTTCATGTGTTAAGACCCTTCTATGAAAACAAACACAGTAACACTCCTATCACATAATACAGCAATACTGACAACACATGTTGCAACACCTTCCATCCTCCAGGTGGCATACTTCCCCTTTGACTGGCAGAACTGCTCCATGGTGTTCCGCTCATACACGTACGACTCTTCTGAGGTGGATCTTCAGTATGCTGTCGATGACCACGGCCAGGAGATCCATGAAATTATAATTGATGAGAATGCCTTTACAGGTCCGTACATCAAAATCTTCGCTGTTGCCCTCTGCCACTTCCTGGTTTCTTCTGTGCTTTCAGTGACTCAGATCAGATCAGGATATTCCACCAAAATATGTGCATATTGTTATGGCAAGGCATGGCAGAAGGACTGTCCGTAGTGTGGCTTTAAAAGTTTAAAAGTGGATTTTATTAATAGAACTCAGGGAACCAGAAACTAAAAGGGTTCACAAGGGGTCTAAACAAAAGGGCAGGAATGCAGAATTATTCAAGACTCTACTATTAAAGACACTATTAAAGATGCAGGGAACACCCAACAGCAACACATACAGGAGCCAAAGACACTGGCTGGTAACAACAACCGCAAACAATGTCCACAGTGACCAACTCAAGAACAGGGCAAGGGCTCTGGTCATGAGGTTGGACAATACACAGGTGCTGGCATTGACAATTACCCAAACTCTAAAGACTGGGGGCAGCAAGGTACATGTGCAGGTCATCAACACAAACACCGGGGCTAGGTCTAACGAGGTTCAGGTGTAGGTCATCAACACAAACACTGGGGCTAGGACTAACGAGGTTCAGGTGTAGGTCATTAACACAAACACTGGGGCTAGGACTAACAATGTTCAGGTGTAGGTCATCAACACAAACACTGGAGCTAGGACTAACAAGGTTCAGGTGTAGGTCATCAACACAAACACTGGGGCTAGGACTAACAAGGTTCAGGTGTAGCTCATCAACACAAACACTGGAGCTGGGACTAACAAGGTTCAGGTGTAGCTCATCAACACGAACACTGGAGCTAGGACTAACAAGGTTCAGGTGTAGCTCATCAACACAAACACTGAAGCTAGAACTAATGAGGTTCAGGTGTAGGTCATCAAAACAAACACTGGAGCTAGGACTAACGAGGTTCAGGTGTAGGTCATAATCACAAAGGACTCAAACACTAGGAAAGGGGTGATGAGCGACACTTCCCAGCTTGGCAGGGAAATGGCAGGGCAGGAACTGATTGTGACACATTTTAATCTTATATTGAATTTGTCAGACAATTTTATTTTTTAGCCTAAGCTCTCTTGAAAAACATTCACATAACTTGTCTATCTGTTTACATGCAGGTCATCTTTTCAAAAAGGTATTTTAGGGTTATTACAATGTAAATTAATCATGTAAACCTTTTGGTTATAAGCTGTGCTCCTTGACCACTTTCTGCCAAGTGAAACCCCGAAACTGAAACATAATAAATGGCACATTATGAGACCTAATGACGTGCTGGTTGCTGTGATCCTATCAGAGAATGGGGAGTGGCAGATCTGTCACAAGCCGTCCAGGAAGAATGTCCGGGAGGACCTGTATGAGGACATCACCTTCTACCTGATCATTGAAAGAAAGCCACTCTTCTACATCGTGAACATCATCGTGCCCTGCATTCTCACCAGCGTTTTGGCCATCTTTGTCTTCTACCTGCCTCCTGATGCAGGTGAAAGCAGATCTTCCCTCACTGCGCACAGCCATGCTTAATGGATAGAACTCTTCCTTATAAAGACATATTATCCCCCAGAAAAACAAAATAAGTAAATATTTTAAGCAATAGTTCTTTTATTCTTGTTGAAAGCTGCAAGCTTCTGTAGGGTGGTCTTATGACAATATCTCAGCTAAAACTGATGTGACGAGCTAAGATTTCATAATATTTGTGACCGATGGCTGCCCAAACAATACTGTGGCTGCAGTCGTTGTTGCAAAGAATGAATGTTGGTGCTCAGTGCTTGGAAGCGATGAGGTGGGCAGGGTGTAGGTGAGACCATGGTTCTCAGCAGCTGTTGATGACACCACAGGTGCATGATCCACAGAGAGGCAGAGAGTTACTCAGCTACACCTGTGTGAGGTGAAAAATAAGTGTGGGAGACAGCGATGTAGTTGAGGCACCCTGTACTACATCATAAGTGGTGTGGAGAGCTCAGGCTTTAAACCCTTATTGGCAGGCTTGAAAGTCATTGTGATTTTTCAAACCAAAATAAGTAAAGTTTTAGTTCAAAATAAAAAGTGTGAAATATGTTCAGTTTCTTGTAAATGGAGTCTTGTAATGAGGGTCATCCAGGAAATGATGGAAGAGAGGATCTGGTGAATGTTGGAAACTGGTGTGTAATTCTGAAAAGAATCCCATTCCACTTTGGTTTTTGTAGAGTAATGCTCACTAGAAACCTTTCGGGGAAAAAGTCGGCAGATATGGGGAATTTAGACGATGGCTAATACAAGAAAACTGGGTTCAAGAAATGTTAGTTAGAGATGAGGAAGATGCATGGTGGGAACAGGGGAGAGGAATAAGGGCGGGAGGTTTCAGTGAGAAGAGATGTTGTGTGTATGGAGCGCATGTCTAAACACGTATCTCTGTCTGCTGCACTAGGGGAGAAGATGACCCTGTCCATATCTGTCCTCATCGCTCTAACCGTCTTCATGCTCCTGCTGGCCGACAAGGTCCCCGAGACCTCTCTAGGCATCCCCATCATTGTCAACTATGTCATGTTCACCATGATCCTGGTCACCTTCTCGGTCATCCTCAGTGTGGTGGTGCTCAACCTCCACCACCGCTCGCCCAGCACTCACCACATGCCTCTGTGGGTGCGCAAGGTGAGCACTGCCTCCCTGCCAGCATCTGCTCTGTGACTGACACTCACACGTGTCGCGCTGGGCTCCTGGAGAACAGTACACAGCTCCTGGAAGCAGAAATCCCCTCTATATGACCTGTTGAAGTATCCTTGCAAAGTAATGACCATGTATAATGAGCCTGATGTGTATGTTTGCTGTGGCACTTCACTAGGCAGCAATGTGGCCTCATGCCAAGCCCTTATTGATTCCAGCCCTTAGTCCGGGGGGTGGAGTTTGCATGTCCTCCCCATGTTTGCGAAGTTTTTTTGGAGTGATCCACTTTTTTCCAGTCTGCCCGTGGAATTTGGGACCATAGTATCTGTGCCCTATCATAGTGTGGTCTGTAATAACCACCAATACCGGGATTTCACCAATCTTGTATTAAATTATTAAAGGTCAATAACTGGTCAGAAGTGGTTTATAGTGTAATACATCTTTGAACCAATAATGTAATAACACTTTTCTGAAAATGTAACACATTATTGGCCAGTTATTACATTTTAATACTTTTATTACATTAACACAGAGAAATTTATAACGTTATTGGCATGCTCTTAAATTATTGGCTGCTACAGCTCTTATCCAGGGATTCCTCTGTCTTGTGACCTCCACTTCTTAGGAATGCCTTCAGGCAAACTCCATAACTATTTACTGGTTATGCAGGATGGGAAATGGATGGATAGATACTATGTATGTTTTTGTGTAACCGTTTGATGTGCTGTCCATGGGTGTCGCCCTGTATGCTGCCAGTGCTTTCATTACCCACCCAGGTGTTCATCCAGTTCCTGCCCCCATACCTGGGCATGAGGCGGCCATGCCCAGAGGTGCCCCTTGAAGAGGAGTGCAGGAAAGACATCCCCCTGTCCTGCCTGGATAGCCGGAGGCCCGGTGGCGAGTACTTTGCCCGAAACATCAACCCAGAGCTGGTGCGCCCGTGGAGAGGAAGGTAATGCTGATGCTGCTCGTGGGACACATCACGACCATCGCTGGCAGTGAGGTGATAGAGCTACGCGCTGCTTCACGATACAGTGGTCCCCCATATCCGTGGGAGATACGTTCCACGACCAACCGTGGATGGCTGATCCCGTACCGTACATATTTTAATTGAATTGATAAATTATGAAGAGAAAGGCCTATATATATGTGTGCATTGTGCAGGCAGACTGGATGAGAGATGGTATGGGGACAAAGGGAGGTGAGCCATGTACTGGGTGTGACTGGGCGGGCGGATTTCACCGTGTTACAGGCTGAGCTAGCTTGCCATGCAATTTGAAACTTGTGAACCGTTTATTTCTGGGATTTTAATTTTTTTTTTTTCCAAAATGCAGTAAACCACAGATGACTGAAACTGTGGATATGGGGGTTCCACTGTATTAAAGTGCTCCTCCAAAGGAATGGATGAGTGAAAGAAAATCTAAGCAAAGCATTTAGAGATCTTCACATTAGTGGAAGCCTGTGGAGAGAAACCAGGGATTATATGAACGAAGAAATGTTTTGGACTATTGGAGTGTCCACCATACTGTCTAACGCCTGGTCTAACACTTCACAGAGAAATGAGCAAATATGCTTTCTTGTAGCTGGCTGGTGAGGAGGTCCCTTGTCATCTACCAGTGGTAGGGTGGGGGGGGGGGGGCTCTATGACACACACTACTGACAGTTTTATTTGCTGCCCCCTAATCTGTGGTGCCAGGGGGCTTCCCCTCCCACTGCATGTGTGTAAATGGGGCCTGAGAACATTGGGGCGGGGGTGACCCCCCCCAAGCACAGTCCAAGGGCATCCCTTTTAGCGTGCCTTACTCCAGCGCGCTCCTCACAGTCGCCAGGCTGTAAGCCTTTGTTATGATTGGGTGTTAGAGCATAAGCCGGCGCCTGGCAGGTGACTCCAGCGTCACCCTGGCGACAGAAACAACTGGGGCTACGCATCAGATTAAGCAGCACAAACCCCCCGCCCCCCCGGCACGGACGAGTCTTATTGTCAGGAAGCTTCTTCCTTTCCCTGCCGTGTGTCCATGAGTGTCTCAGAATACACAGTTGTGAAAGGAGTCAATTATAGGCCCCTCCCTGTGACATCACCCCCCCCCTCCCTGCCAGCCCGGGGACACCAGAGTGTCAGCCAGCATTAGTCTATTCAGGCAAACATGCAGATAAGTACCAGCTGCCGGTTTTAGTCCTGCTTGGAAACAGACCCTTTGAATTGCTGATGTTCACTGTAGACATCTATGCAGTTGTGGTGGTGGGGGGGGTGTTACTGTCCACCTCTGTTTAGAGGAGTCAGGAGATGCTGAATGTTTGATTTGTTTTGCCTCCGCCTGGGCCTGTGTACGCTGCTGTTTACCCCCTAACTTAACACCACAAACCTGCTTTCTTGTGGAGTATTTTCCATTTTTTCGCCTCGCTGAAATATTACATTTGTGCACCCCAAAGGCCTTTTGTTATCCTGTGTCTACCCGGAATACGAAAGTCAGAATAAAGCTCCTCTTTGTCAGAAATCCCTGTGTTACATTTTTCTGCTTCTCCTCCACATCAGCCTGCAGATAGCAGGCCTCCCTGTGGACTCCCTCTATGGTTAGGCAACCCCCATCTGTCTGATGCAGCAGTACAGAAGCGTGGCCATGCAGAGCAAATTGGGGTTACGAGGAGGATACGGACCGCAGAAGGCGGCTTTGCCGACACTCCGAGAGAGTCAGCGGGCTGGGAATCTGCAGCAAACTCCCAAATGTCTGGCAGGAGCAAGATGTTACTGTAACAAGTGCAGGGGAATTATAAAGGACTTCACATAAACAAAAATCAATAGAGATCCTGCAGTTAACGCTGCTTAGACCCCTAATAAAAAATATGGGGGTGGATACACAGCCTGAGCCGTGCTGCCCAGCTGCCCAGTCCTCCTCGTGCCACTGTATGCTCTGCCTATGCCATTTCCTGAAGCTTCCTCCCAATGGATAGGCTCCTTATACAATGAATAAGCCATGTTATGAAGATGGATGGAAGTAAGACACCTCGCTACGTATGTGTAGGGATTTTCATAATCTCTTGGCCTTCTTCACAGCAAATTTGTCATGAGTGTGCTTCAGCAGAAGTTCATGACGTTGAGTCCAGAGCCATTTTTCCTCTCTGTCTGTACTGTAAATCACAGAGTGCTGGTAAACTATGGTGACGTCTGCCTCTGAGAGGCATCGCTATGGCAGTATAGTTATTAATGTCTTGCCCACTGGTTTCATGTGTGAATGTCCTTACAAGTGGCTGTTTTAGTAATGGTCTGCAGGCAGGCCTTATGGCAGTACTAAGAACTTCACTCAGGGGTTATGCACACGTGTGTGTGTCCCTAGGGGTGACAGTACAGTCCAGCTGCAGAAATACTTTGACACTGATAACTACTGCCTGATCCTGCCTCCTGATCTCAAGTCAGCCATTGCCGCTGTCACCTATATGGTTGAACAACTAAAGAAGCAGGACAATGATGACACAGTAGGTCCCCCTTACATGGTCTGATGAAATACCCTCTCATCTGGCCCTACCCCTAACCCTCTCATCTGGCCCTACCCCTAACCCTCTCATCTGGCCCTACCCCTAACCCTCTCACCTGGCCTTGCCCCAGACCTTCTTGTCTGGCACTAACTCTCTCATCTGGCCCTACCCCTAACCCTCTCATCTGGCCTTGCCCCAAACCTTCTCGTATGGCCCTAACCCTCTCATCTGGCCCTGCCCCAAACCTTCTCGTCTGGCCCTAACCCTCTCATTTGGCCCTGCCCCAAACCTTCTCGTCTGGCCCTAACCCTCTCATTTGGCTTTGTCCCAAACCTTCTCGTCTGGCCCTAACCCTCTCATCTGGCCCTGCCCCAAACCTTCTCGTCTGGCCCTAACTCTCTCATCTGGCCCTGCCCCAAACCTTCTCGTCTGGCCCTAACCCTCTCATCTGGCCTTACCCTAAACCTCCTTGTCTGGCCCTAACCCTCTCACCTGGCCCTGCCCCAAACCTTCTTGTCTGGCCCTAACCCTCTAATCTGGCCCTGCCCCAAACCTTCTTGTCTGGCCCTAACCCTCTAATCTGGCCCTGCCCCAAACCTTCTGTCTGGCCCTAACCCTCTAATCTGGCCCTGCTCCAAACCTTCTTGTCTGGCCCTAACCCTCTCATCTGGCCTTACCCTGAACCTTCTTGTCTGGCCCTAACCCTCTCATTTGGCCCTACTCATAGCTCCCCACTGCCCTTCTCCTACTCTACTCCTCACCTGTCTCTCTCTTATTAATCTCCTACCCCCCGTCGTCCTCATGATAAGCAGTTGTTAAAATATCCAACCACATATGAATAATTAAATTAAGCACCATAATAACTATGTTCTGAACACATCCAGAATGCCATGCCTCATGTCTATATTTCCCAGCACGCCTCACTTTCAGTTCTGTATATTTGTTGGCATGCTACTGAAGCCTCTGAAGTGTTTTCTCCGCATGCATCCTTAAAGCTGGTGAGGTCGACCCGAGCATTCCTTCACTGCTGGTCCTGTCTGTGTCCTCAGCTGAAAGGAGACTGGCAGTACATCGCCATCGTGGTGGACCGGCTTTTTCTCTGGCTGTTTGTCGTTATCACCACCCTGGGAACCTTGGCCATGTTCCTGGATGCCAGCTTCAACTACACCCCTGACCAGCCTTTTGCCTGAGACTATTCCCATAGTCTGGATACCTGGATGTTAGGCTGCCAGTCACATTTCCATCTTTGGAGAAGAGAGAACTACTGTTCCCATGATTCCAGTTGGGAGTGATACCAGCTTTGGTCTGTAGCTAAAAATGCATTCCAAACCACCCCATTAACATTTTGTAATTTTTCAGGAAGCGTAATGGGTATGGGCTGGCTAAGTGTGTGTGTGTGTATATATATATATATATATATAAAATATATAGATGGGTCGGAGCATCTCTGAAATGGCAAAGCTTGTGGGGTGCTCCTGGTCAGCTGTGGTGAGTACATACACCACGATGTGGTGAGTACATACCGCAACCCATGATGTGATGAGTGCATACCACACCTACGATGTGGTGAGTACATAGCGCACCTACGATGGACAGACAGGGTGTTAGCTGGCCAAGCCTTGTCGAAACGGAATATGAATGAAGGTTATCCTGTGTGATACAAACCAAAAGAAGGACTACTGCAGCAAAAAGCAGATAATTGCAATGATGATACTAGGGTAATGTATCACAACACGCAGAGGGCATCAAGCCTTGCTGCATATTTGGCTGTGTTGCCTCAAATCGGACTTGCTGGTCCAACACATCCTACAGATGCTTAACGTGTACTTGGTCGTTCACGTGATACAACAAAAATCAGGATTCATTGGACAGAGTGACCTTCTTCTGTTGCTCCAACGTCCAGTTCTGAAGCTCGCTTGCCTATCGCAGATGTTTTCGACAGTAGAGTTACCAGGGGCACCGTGACTGGCCTGCAGCTATGTAGCCCCTTAAGAAAATGGGCTTCATGCCCTGTTTGCCGTTGCACAATTTCCCCATTACAATAGTCAGAATTATGTGTTGCCTGTTGGTTTGTAGCTGTTGAGATTTCATTCATTTGCATCTCGCATCAACAAGTCTGAGCCATCCAACACCCAGTTAGCATTTCATCTTTTTTCCTTCTAAGTAGGTATTCCCCATGGCTGACTCTGATTACCCCAGAAGCTATGTCATTTCAGGGATTGTCTGGCCATAATGATTATGCCTTTGTCAAAGTCACTCATATTTTTATCTTAGCTCATTTCTTCTGCACTCACCTGTCGACTATGAGTATTGAAAGTAAGGATACCATAAAATACATCACAGATCCTGACACAGACCATTGTCACGTGATAGTTAACAATATATGGATTATGTGGAGGTAGTCATAAAGTTTTGGGTTATCTGTGTGACCTATAGATTCTCAAAATGTTCAGCCCACGACCCCCAAAATAACAGTGAGAGACACTCCTGGCTCCCATTTGGCCAAGCTCCCCTCTGAAGATTTCTCACGATTGATCGATTGCAGTTCTGGTTAAAATCTTCTCATGGCCCCTCTGTCTCCCCCCTTTGGGAACCCCTGGTGTAACCAGTTTATGGAGTTGTGAAATACGAAGTCTAGGTAATGGTAACTGAAGTGCTAATTGAAGGTGTTACCTGGAATGTAATGAAATACCAATATTCCATTATAGCCCAAAATGAAAAGGCACAGAGTGGAAACAGCTCTCTCTAACAGCACTCCACCAGCTTCCCCTTTCCACTGTTAGCTGTTTCCTTTTAAAGGTGTCCTGTTTAAACCAGTAAGAGTGTTGCCGGCCTTTCCGAGGTCCTTGGCCTCCCAGGGTACCTCCCTGAGTAGCCCTAGGTGTGGACAGCTGATATTGTCTAGCGTCATAATGACTCGCGGTGACGTAACAGAGCGCTCACTCAATGCTATAAATATACTATGCACTCCAGAATTAAATTAACAATAACCTACCCAGCTGGATTTTTGAGGACTCCCTAATTTCTCTAAGAAATATTCATTTTATGGTTATTTATATATATATATATTATACATTTTTTGTTATTACGGACAGAAATATAAGCAATAGAAGCAAGTGGAATTTAAATTATGTATTATGTATGTTATATCATTATAATGAAAATAGTTTTAACATGCATAAATGAACATATTCCTCATAGAAAGATTAATTTTTTGGCTGGAGGGGGGGTTTCACCTGAATGAATGAAATTGCCCCCCTTTGATGTTGCCAGTGTCTTTTCTGGATAAATGTCAGACCCCCACAGCCCAGCAACACCCCCACTGCTCCAGTGTCTGTGCACGTCACTGAGTGTCTGCAGTGACTGGTGTGAACAAACTCAGAGTCAGCCTGGTGGTGCGAGTTAGGGTGCCCCTGGATGGACTGCCAGTCTGGCTTAGGGCACACGCCGGTTTATAGGACCTGCATGCTTTTGCACTGTAGTAGGCAGGAATTGTGATAGAAATTTCGCTTCATGCCAACACCGCACATACAGAGTGGGGAGGCAGAGTACTTTTCATTACTGTAGATAGATCAGAAAAGGTACATCTCTGTAGGTGCCATGACATGTGTATCTGTTCCTTTCGAACTGTTCATGGACAGTGGAGCCCCTGTTAATATAGCTCTGACACTTTCAGTGCTTGTCTCATGGCTGACACCAGGGGGCACTGTGGCATAGTGTTTTTGTGCCAGCTGTATCTACACAGGCATTCAATACGACGTGAATGATGACTGCTGGAACAGAGTGATGCAGCAACACTGACACAGCACTAGATGGCGCCAGGGCATAGTGAAATATCTTTTTTTTCCTGTCGCTTATGTTATGTCAACGCTGTTTTTGCACAACATTCAGAAGCAGAGGACAAGACGGTTGGAAAATCCCTGCTACACCTAGTGACTTACTAATATAAATAATTATGGCTACATATATAGATTAATTTTAGATAAAACCAAACTTTTACACCATACTAATGTCTCTGTTGTGAGAATTGTGAAAACAATTATATTTGTTTTTTAATTTACTGTTTTTTAAATCATTTTATCTCCTTATCCCCAATACAGAGTGTTATTGATTACCACAAAAGGTGTTTATACAGTGGAACATAAAATCCAACAAATCAATGAACTCCTCATGAATCCTGTTTTTTTTCTCTCTCTCTTGAAAGCCGAGAGTCTGTCAGAGCAGGAAGTGTTATTTCAGCATCCTGGCAGCTTCCTTGTTATGAAATTTGCTGTTCTATATATTTCCATTTCCTGTTAATAGCTACAAATTCAGGTCACTTCCAAAGTACAAGGTGACAATGCTCACTTCCAGGGTATAAAGCAATTAACTCCAGGCAGATTTTGTGGTAAAAAAAAAAAAAACTCTGGGCTTCAGCCTCCAAGCTCACCTGACACTATTAAACGTTTTCTTCTTGTGTCTCGTGCAAGACAGCTGAAGTGAGTTAATGCACTAGTTTGTCAGGAGTGCCTCAGCCTCCATCATTTCTGTTTACGTGTTTTTATCATTAGTGCCTGCGGTTTTGCGAAGAGGTGGTCTGAGAGAGACAGCCATTTTGGAGTGTCAGGTTTTATGATCATACGTGTGAACATGTGGTCCATAAATCAGACTCAACCTGAACTCAACTCTGAATCCGTCCAAGAGCATGGAAAGGAATTCTGGGTAAAAGGTTGCTTTGTACAATTTAAACGTATAATGTCATTCCCATAGTCTTATTTCTTACTGACTAAAGCAGTCATAAATTACAGTGGGGAGGTTTGTGACTCGGTAAACTGAAGACTGAACGTTTAAACACGTTCTCTTTTTCTCTGTCATTTGTTATTTTTGTTGGGTGCAGAGATGGCATTAGAATTATGAGTAACAATTACCCTAGGCTTTTGACATACCTTAGGTAAGTGTTCTTGCGCAATTTCTTTTCGTGACGCATTTCATTTGCAGTTTGCAAACAGGTATGTTGTGCCATGAGGTCAATGGCGGAAATGTGTGGTTTCCTGACCATAACTATATGAGGCCATACGTACTTTGCATGCCGAGGTGGCATAAAATACCATCTGTGATTTAGGCCGCCCACTTTCGGCAAACAGCCAATTACACCCTCCCAGGGCTACTTTTCCACTTGTTGCTATGGCACATGCAAATGCTCTACTCATGCAAAAGGTGTCCCATAGGCAGGCTTTATGGTGGTAAGTAAACAGCCTGTCTGCTGAGTCCTTCACTGGGGTTTGTAGGAAAACGGTGACATTTTTCCATAGAGTTTCCACCTCCTTCAATTCTACTTATTAAAAATAGTTAGAACTATGACCCCAAACTTCACCATGATATTTCAGCCCTCCATAACCTATCGGAAAACCTTCCTTCCTGTTGTTTTTTTTCCCCACAATTCCCCACTGACACTCTTTCTGACACAGTAAACAGCACAGCAATACAGAGTAATGCTGGCCTCTCCTTGCTTCTCCTCTGCTGTCAGGGGGTTAGAAATATGATCGTACCCCACAGAAAAGAGGCAAGATTCCTGCATCTTTGTGCCATGCAACGCTGCATTTAAACAAGCGCCGGTCACAGTTAAGCCCTTGTGTTTAAGCAAAATAAAAAAATGAAACGTCAGCTTTTCATAAGCGAAACTACCCATCTGTCTGCTGGAAGTCTCTTGTGTTTCTTCGTGAATTCTTCTTGTGCTTGTTGCTAGGGCTGTGGCTACTTTGTAACCACCTGACAGAGCTGGCCTGGCAGGGTGCTCTGCAGCTAGCGCCTGGAGCTGCCTGCTGGGGTCCGCCATTTACGCTAAACACTCATCTGTGGGAAGGTGGCTCTGTATGAAAGCTAGGGAGCTACTGACCAGCACCGAGACAGTATGTGAATGATCAGGCTGATAAAATGTCAAAAAACTTGAAAAAATAAATGATTACAGATAATCAGGTTCTTCAGTAGCACATTCAAATTGTCCTGGGTATGTTAACCTCCATCCAGCCTTGCAGGCAGGTCCTCCAACTTTCAGGGGAAAACTTGGGAGTTGGAGGCAGGATTGGGTGCTGAGGAACCCCTCATCCCATGTGGTGGATGTGGCAATGCACTGTGTCATTGTGCACTCCTTACCTCTCTCCTCTCTTTATTTATACACCCTTGTGTCCACTTGCATTGGCATTTGGGGCCTGTGACCACCAGATGCAGGTCAATTTGAGCATATCTCAATATTGTCCATCACATATACAGTACTGTATGGATACTGTATTACATGCAGTTAGATATGGACAGTGGGTTATATTATAGCACTGGGCAGCACTGCCCATTCTCCTGCCCCTCTTACGCAAAGCGATACAGCTGCTAACATCCTACTATGTCCACTTTCAGGCATCTATCAATCAGTGTATATTATTTACTATGGACCTTGGAAGTAAATGTGATCGGACGTAAAGCTAGCTAGCTAAGGTGGCTAGCTAATTCATTCAACATTTAATTGTCCTGCTGGCCTGCACAGAGAGTAGCAGCTCGCTCCCTTTGAGTCAGGTTGTGGGTTGCCAGGTTGTAATGACAGGTGGGTTGAAATTGTACATATTTTGTGTGAATTGTGTGTCTAGAATATATTTCGTGGACAATCTGGCAACTTGGGTACCATCGGAGTAACACAGGCCATCAAAACTTCCGTGAATGGATCCATGTATGACGATTATTCAGAACAGTTCGAGGGCAATGCAAATTACGAGAACGGAAATGAGAGGGCGCTGGGAGATGGCACTGATGTGCGGGAGAAACCTGGGAAAATCGAGAGCATTTGCAGGTATGTGGCAGAGAGGGTCAGGGACTGAATCATCAGCCTGTGAGCTACTGTGACGTCCCACTGACACATTATTTATGGAAACTCGGACGACGCGACATGTTTCTGTATCATTCTCCATTTGAGATGATTAAAAGCAGGAGAGAGACTGGATGCGATGGGAAGGTCCTGAGTGGGTGGCTCTGCCGCGGGGCCTCCAAGGGCTTCCTCAAAGGGACGCCGCCGGTGTGCCATGTTTTATTGGTAACAACTCGGCGACTTTCCAAGCACTTCCCAGTAGTCCAGTCTTCACAAGGAGCCCGTTGGTTCAAAAGCACGGAGCGCTGCGGAGGTGTGTGAGAGGTTTCGGCAAGTTGGACAGCCCCCCCGCCCGACCCGTTAAGCATTGTGCAATGGCGCGTGAGAAGACAGATGCATGTTTATGAACGACAGAGAAAAGAGGAGCCCCTTTCTCTCGACTCGGCGACTTGGCCCGTGTCTTGACGCCGGCAAAGAGAGCGAGCGATAAATCGCGTAACCCGCAGCGACCTGGGCGGCGAGCAGGAACATTCTTGAAACAAAATCTCCCAGTGGCTCGGTGCGTTTGAAATTCCTTGTGTCTCCGAGACATTTTCCTGGGCTACAATAGGACCTTTGTTACGCTCAGGTCCAGGGGGGCACTCAGCCTCCAGTTTTTCAGGGGTCCTGGGAGATCGTCCCTGCCAGCGTGGTGCTGGGACACGCTGTCCTCACAGACCCAAAATGATAAACCCAAATGATGTCCCGAAACACGTATAGCTCGTGCCGCACTGCTCTCAGGAATTAAAAATGCCTTATTCAAAAAATCCTGGAACAGATGTGTGTGGCATACACAGCAAGTTTAATTAGGCCTCTGTTCACAGCAAACAAAGTACATAAACACACCAGGAAGAGGTGTCACCCCCCCCCCCAATCAGGCTTGTCAACACAATGTGAACAGCTGTAACACAGTACAATGCAGGATTTGTAAGCATGTAAGCCAGTTTTTACACCACATGGAGATCTCTGGACTCCTGCTGGCTAGGATACACAAGTTTAGTGCAGGTTGTGGACCATAATTAACTTTGTAAGAAGGAATTAAAATTAAAAAAATAAGTAAAAGCAAAAAAATAATAAATAAATTTCCATGCAGAGTCCATGTATGTTCCATAGCCTCTACCTTCACCGTCGTAGTTCTGCATGTTGATGGAACATCTGAAACATGTCTAGTTCATCTGCCCCGTTTCCTTAAAAAATATTGATTTTTCAGAACACCCTGTTTTTGAATGTCCTGTCTTTTAGAGGTGGGATGGGAGAATTAATAAAAAAACATGATTGCGGTGCTTAACTAATTGCACTGGCATGTGCAACACCTCTGGTGATGGAAATTAAACAGATTTCTAACTTGGCATACCTCGTATTATATACCACTTCTCCAAAGACAAACCGTTTCAAGCAAAACGGTTTAATTGGTGACAAATTCGCCCTCGGTCAGCGAAATGGACCAGAACGCATAGCAACGATTCGGGGGACGAGGGAAAGTCTAACAGTTTAATCGGTGGCAGAGGTGGCCTGGGAAAGTAAAACAGCCGCGTAGGGGTTTTGTTCCCGAACAAATAGACACGAACTGTGCTTTCCGAAAATGAATAAGAAAAAAATACATTTCACGTACTTTAAGATGAGAGGTACCACATCTACTCCTGCCATGTAACACATGACGTCAGAGCCCCGTGAATGCGCTGGGAAGCGGGGAGACCTCCCCTCCCCTTAAAACGCTGGTCCCAAACAGCATCCCATTGTTCATTCAAGGTGCCACATAGGTGATTCTGCGCATCGCATCCTTGGAGAAAGTCTGCATAGGACCTTTTCGCTACTTTATTAGGGGACGCGTGTATTATTCGCACGTCTTGGCGGGGCAAAAGTAAAAGACAAAGACAGAATTGATTTTGAAGCAACAGGTGCATACAGGAGTTTGGCGATACATGATCGTCTGCGAGCTCTCTGAAGCTACGAAAGATTTTTTTCTAAGCTGAAAATAGCATCCACCCCAACGTGATCGTATACATATATTGACTGAACGTGCGACGCATCGCTTCTATCGATCATGGCCAACTCGGGCATCCAGCTCCTGGGCTTCTCGCTGTCCCTCGTCGGCGTCCTGGGACTCATAGTGGGCACCATCCTGCCACAGTGGAAGATGTCCGCCTATGTGGGAGATAACATCATCACGGCCGTGGCCATGTACCAGGGGCTCTGGATGTCCTGCGCCTTCCAGAGCACTGGCCAGATGCAGTGCAAAGTCTACGACTCCATCCTGCAGCTTGACAGTGAGTCGGATATTATTACATTTACGTGTGCCCGTACTTGCTTTGGTTAGTAGTCCACACTTTTATTAGCCAATTTGAGTTTTTATTTGTCTAACTAAATTGTGCTTCTATAATTATTCGCTATAGGCTATAGAATTTATTTATGTATTTTTGGCTGTGGGGAAAATGTGCTTTAGTGCAGAAGACTTATCGTGATGATGGTTCTAATGGCCTCCTAAGGAGCGGAACATACTGCAGGGTATAATCAACGCCCTGGTTAATTAGGGCCAGCATGAATCCTCTGTCTCCGGCGCTGTCCTCCGCGGCTGGGGAATCCGAAGGGGCGTGTTAGTGGGATGCGCTGATCAGCATACAGCCCCAAGCATGTTATCCTCCGCAATCACTTGATCTGACTATATTTACTCTTAGAAAGCCTTTGTATTCCCATACACTGTGTCCATTGTTCGTAGTCTATTCGCCTTTCTCTTCTCTCTCCGAATGGCGATTCACTTGTTTGTCTTGTTTGTTTTAATAAGTATGAATCGCGCACGTCAACTGTCGTTTATCACTTGAAGATTTCTCTGAGTTTTCAAGTCTTTACACTCCTTTGCACTCACTTTGTCAAAGAACAATAGTGCCGTGTCAATCACTTATAAGCAAACGTACAGTTGAAAGTGCTCCAGAGAGCAGGATAAGAGGTAATAGAATGGATGTGTGGATGCATAGGAATTATAGATATACTATCCATCCGTCCATCCATCCATCCATCTGTGTTCTATGCCCACTTGTCTTAAATACCACACAGCATCTATCCATGCTGATACACAGGGCTGTGCAGAGACTTTTCAAGGGGTAGGGGCAGAGTTTGATGTTTGGACTTGGGGAGGCAAAAAACCCGTATTGTTCATACCTTGTGTTCTTAAGCATGTATCTGATGCACAGGAAACCTATTAAATTTGTTAATAGCAATAAAAAGTTATATTCTCTGTGAAATTTCACAATTTCTTCTCAAAAACACTGAGAAATCTCCTAAGTCGAAGCTGAAATTAAGTGAT
>JAODKM010000002.1:16553039-16576530 GCA_026780845.1 Petrocephalus sullivani | reverse complement strand
AAGGCAGTTCTGAAGGCGAAAGGGGGTCAAACACCGTATTAGTATGGTGTTCCTAATAATCCTTTAGGTGAGTGTAATCCACAAATCTGTTGCACATCACACAAAATAGGCAAATAACATAATAACATTAGTTATATTCCAATTTCACACTGCACATCTTAATTGTGGGTTGGCTTAAGAGTGTTGTTACTTAGAATAACAGTCTCAATTAAACATTGGTAAATTACTATTTGTAGTTAAAAAAGGAAAGAACTTTTCTAATATACAAGAGAATCTCTAAAATACTTACCTTATTTTAAATGTTTCTGAATTTCTCTGAGAGAGACATGAAAATGTGGATGGGTAACTATACATGTATACTTATTTATATAAATGTTTAGGTGAGGAATGGGCAATAATAGGTGAGGCACATTTATAAGGGTGATACACAAAACATCACGACTGTCTAAAGACAAATATAGGCCAAACATATCTAAATATTGATGCTAATAAAACGCAGACACATACAGGATATGTCCTGGAAAACTTGGAAAAAAACCTGGAGAAAAAGATCTTTGCTCTTCAAGTGATTGAATGTGTCTGGAGTATGTGAGGCAGGGTAAAAAGGGTAAAGCTTCGGGACTCCCCCAGCACTCTTTGTTCTTTGTTTAGCCCCTTATCAGCACATACATGTGCATCCCCCTTTACTAGCTGGGACCAGGCTCTGGCCGTTCATCCGAAACTAGGAGTTTTGCCACCCTTGTGATCTGGATCGCCTTGAGTGTGTGGGGTGTATATGTTTGTGTGTGTGTGTGTGTGTGTGTGTGTGAGTAGATAAGGCCAGCCTCCTTTGTCCCATCCTTAAATCAGTAGTTAATGGTGCATCCTCTCTTAGGCTAGGCTGCTAAAGAGGTACCACATTGTACCTAGCTCAGACTGTCTATAAAAAGGTTTCCAAACCTCTGGGCCATAAAACTTGGAATGTTGGTCTTCTATTTATCTTGTTATTTGTGTGCCTTCACTGTATATGTGTGTGTGTGTGTGTGTATAATCCTACAGCAGAGATAGGTTGAAAAGTGAGTCTCCACTCTGCCTCTGTTGTCCTCACACAGTTACATATATGCAAGGAGTGATGCATCTTTCCAAAAAATTATCTCAGGAGACCTTGCATTCAGCCAAATGAAAATGCAGACAGCAGAGAACTAATATGCACTGAAATGATAAAATGAACATTATGGTATCCAGAGGGGAGACTATAACCTCAAGTCTTCTCGAGTCATAGGGTCAAAGTTGGGTCCAAGTCTCCAGTCATCTGCCTTCAAGTAAAAGTCGAATCCAAGTCTTTCCATCAGTTGTGTTGAGTCACACATCATCAAATTTGTTACTTGAATCCAAGTCAGGTTGTGAGCCAGTTCCCAGTCCCCACCTCTGGCATTAGTCCCAGCACAAAAACTAGGCCAGAAGCGTCATGGAATAGGCTTCCATGGCCGAGCAGCTGTATGTACAGTAAGCCTCACATCGCCAAGCACAAATGCTAAGTGTCAGATGGAGTGGTATTTGCATGCCGTCACTGGGCTCTGGAGCAGTGGCAATGTGTTCTGTGGAATGATGAATCACGCTTATTTCTTTGACAGTCTGATGGATGAGTCTGGATTGGCTAGGCCCCATAGTTTGAATTCCAGTGAAGAGAACTCTTAATGCTTTAGCATACCAAGACATTTTGGACAATTCAATGCTTCCAATTTTGTGGGAAAAGTTGGGGGAAGACCCTTTTCTGTTTCAGCATGACTGTGCTCTAGTTCATAAAGACATGGTTGGGTGGCTTTGGTATTGAAGTTGGCCGGCCTGCACAGAGCCCTGACTTCCATCTCATCAACCAGTTTCGGGTGTTATGGTGGGGCATGACGAAGGATGGATGTTCCACATACTGGTTCTCAATATGCAGGGTTTTAATTATACAAAACAGAACACAAAGGGAGAACCAGAAAACAAAGGGATGCAAAGGATCAAAAACATAAAACAAGAACTAGCTATAACTAATCAAAAAGAAAACTAACCCACTAAATATACAACTAAGCAGACATGCGGGGACCAAGAAAGGGGCAGAATACTAAAAATTCAGGAAGTAACAACCACAAAATGACTAATTAAGGAAACAGGGCAAGGACATATACATACATGGATAATGAGGACTAACACAGGGCAGGTGTGGGCTGTTATGAACAGACTGGGGTGACAAGGAGCGGATGGGGTCAGTTCACAGACACAGAGAGGTCCAAATACCTAGGAAAAGTAAAACAAGGAACAGGGAGCAAAAACAAGGGACTGTAAAGGAAACACGCAAATACACGATGACAAAGCGAGAAAAACACAACAAAGGGGATGTCTGGACAACAGCCACCCATTTAGCTTGTTAGCAACAAGGCGGCCAGGGGAGCAGGGAAACAGTAGGAGTGAAGGACACAGGATGGCCAGCATGATACCTGCTAGCTAAACAGGGAACCGACATAATGATGAAGCCGGACAGGGACTGAACCCAACGTTGGGATGATGCAGAACGGAGACTGAGGGCATCAGTGCCTGACTCTTCTGGATGAATTGGCAAAAATTGGCAGAGACACACTCCAAAATCTTGTGGAAAGCCTTCCCAGAAGAGTGGCAGCTGTAAAGGGGTGGGGGGCAGTGTGTTTAGAATGGGATGTGATAAAAGTTCCTGTGGGTGTAGGTGGGTGTGGGCCAGGTGTCTCACTATTTTTGTCCATATAGTGTAAAATTGAGAAAGCAGGGTCAGCCAGTTCCTGGAGCTGTTTGCGTTAAGGGCCTTACTCAACCAGTGCTGAAACCAGTCTAACAACAGAAGTGCTTGTAAGTGGGTCAATAAGTGGTATTTCAAACCCTTTCCATTGGAGCTTTGGTTCAATTATTTACTGATGTAATTGATTTTCTGTGAGATGTCACGTTCAGTCCCGCCCCGCCTGTCTGCTCCCTGTGTTTCCCTCAGGTGTGGCTTCTAATCAGCTGCGCGTGAAGCTTGTCAATTGGTGCGCTCGACTTCAAGCAGCTGCTGACAGCGCTGGCTAACGCAATGCATGATGGTTAATTTTTCTTGTCCGTTTTCAGCTGGCGAGGTACAAAACTCTCACAAGAGCAAGTCTACTTAAGACAGATCGTGCAGCACCTCTCACCCAGCTGAACAAACTGGGAACCGCCTCAGTGACGACACAACTGTGCATTTATTGGCTGAAGGTTTTAGAGACACGCTTGATGTGTGTGATGTTTGTATCCCAAGAAGTTCCGATGCGTTATCTGTATAATTTAACTATGCTGTATTTCTGCCGAAAAGAATTGTGAAGCAGTGAGAACTGGTTTTCAGTTAATTTACCTGGTAAAATTAAGTGAAAATAAATAAATAAATAATGCAATAAAATATAATAAATAAAAGATATGCCCACTTTAATAGTACCCATTAGTTGTTGTTAGTTGTATATTCTTAGTTACTGTAATGTTGCACTGCTTTATTTGTGTAAGTAAGACTTGCATTGTACTCTGTACACTGTACTTTGTACATATGACAATAAAAACTCTGAATCCTTGAAATAAATGTATTTTATTTTCTGTGCATTGCAGTGCTTGGGGACCGTACCTTGTTCATAAGTACCTCAGTGGTACCTTTACCAGTCAACCTTAATGTAGGGAAAGGGATATCTGAAATCAGGTGGACAGTCTATCAGCTACTCCTCCCCTCGCAGGTTAAGCATTTTTTTTAATTTATCTAGGCTAAAATCACCCCTCTTATTTATCTTATATATTTGGGGGGGGATCTTATATTAGAAAAGTAAAGAGTAAAGAGTTATGGAGGTGTTTTAAGATTTAATCTGCCCTGTTCCATAAACCAACGGAAACTACAGGGATAAGGCTATAAACATAATATTAAGCCTATTTTTACAAATTTTAAATAACATTTGCTGTTTGCCGTATTCTCCATACAAGAACACTGGAATTTCCACGATGTCTATTTCGTCTGCCACGAATGAAGCCAACGTAGCAAGCTCAACCATCTCACACACTACAAGGAGTGAATGTTGTCAGTCAGTTTATTCTCCACCCCTGCAGCCGTGAGCAGATCTCGTGGTACGTCACGTCAGCTGCAGACAGACCTAAGCCCATGTCAAACGCACCCAATTATACCTCTTGTTCCTGCCCTCTGGTTAACCAGTCACAGCTGCCTTGCGTTTGCTCCCTTGTTAATCATGTATATAAGCGTCTCATAAATAATGCTTTGTTTTCTTGTAACATACAGAAGACCCGCTGCGACATTACATCCTTTACCTTGACTATGCTTGGCTATTACCTTCTTCCTCTCCTCCTCAGACAGCTGTTGCTTTTCCTTCTCTTGTCCATGGCCAGCGTGACGCACACAATGACAGAAACAGCCGACTGAGCGCTTCTCTCTATTCACATAGGCTGCGTTACCGGTTCTGTGATTGAAGACAACCTATCCTACTAATGAAAGTTATTTTAACTTCTATGAGGTCCCAGTAATTGTGTCCATGCCATTTTCATTTGTTTCATTATTTACAGTAATACTGTATGCTAACCATAAATAAAAAGCTAGGATGATTAGCCTAATGATTTACCATTTCAGTTACATATACAAGATGCTGTCATACAATTCACTCCAATAACAATATAGTAACTTGTTAAAGACATTATGAGCAGTTTCTACTTAAATAAAATAAATTGCAAAAGACAGAAGTGTCATGTTGCCTTATTGGGTAGTACTGTGGTCACATGCCAGCAGGACTACGAGCTTGATTCCTTGTTTTTGTCTTTTTACGTGGAGTTTGATTCAGATCTTCATGTAGGATTTCTCCAGGTAGTCTGGTTCTCTCTTGCAGTCCCAAAACATTCAATTAGCTAGAAGTGTCCATAGTGTCTGTCAATGTGTGTCCTGTAATGCACTGACAAACACCCTTTGATATTTAAATACATAAAGAAACACACACACACACACGGATGCACACACATTCATACTAATTCATTTTCTATGAAATTTAAATTAAAAAAAAATTAAATTTAATGCCAAAATCTTCAGGACATGCCCTTTATATTTTATTTTATATTAGTCGTAAATACAGTATATTCACAACATGTATGAAAACAATGTGTAAAAACCATTTAGGAAAGCAATTGGCACATTAACACATCACATCAAGCTGAAGTACAAAAATAATTCACCTTGGCTGTGCACCCAAGAACATTTTCCTGTTATTATGACTGTGACTATTATTCTAAAAGTAGTTGACAGACACACAGCACACAGCAAAGAAAACTACACATGGATTGCAGGCTGCATAATACTATAATCTTTAATACTGTTACTTCAACTGTTTCCACACTGGACACCTTCAGCACAACCATGGAGGCCCTATAGCATAATCATCACAGAGGCTAAGTACTGTATGTTATCAGGCATAGAGGCAAGGCAAGTGTCAGAGAGGTACAACCTAAGCACAGTTAGGAGGGGAATATCGGAGCATCAGTACAGGTGTCTTCCTAGGCCAGTCAGTCGATTAATGGGGGGTAAACTCTTAAGTCCTTCCCAAACTGGTCCTTGAGGACCCCCAGAAAGTACATGTTTAGGGAGTTGAGAGGAAGCAAAAACATGGCCTACCGGTGGGTTCCCAAGGACCAGGATGGGGAACACTACCTTAAAAGACAGGGGGTTCCTCTTCCTGCCCAACGCTGTTGTTGTGGATGGGGGCTGAGCATGACCGTTGCCCCCGCTGCAAGAGCTCACTGACAGAGGAGCGGGTGGTGCTGCGCCGGCGACACAAGTCATCTAGGTCCTCCACCAGCACGGTTTCCATCACCATGCTCAGAGACTGCCGGATCTTGGCCATGAAGTCAGGGCAGCTAAACACGTAGAGCACGGGATTGAGCACACTGTTGATGAAGGCTAGGCTGGCGGCTGGGGGCATCCCCCGGGCCACGAATTGCCGCAGCTCGGGCCGGTAGTGTGCTGCTGCCTCCAACAGGCAGAAAAGGTGGTAGGGCGCCCAGCAGAGCACGAAGCTCACCACTACTGCCGCCACTAGGCGGAAGAAGCGGTAGGTGCGGCGCCGGCCACGCCGAGTGATACTGGAACTGACGGCCACATAACTCCCCACGATGGCCAGCAGTGGGAGCAGGAAGGCGATGAGGAATTTGCTGCTGGCCGTGGCGTCCTGCCAGATTCCACAAGCCTCCGTGGAGTTTTCATCCGGTGCAAACTGCATGTAGTTGTAATAACACATATTTCGTCCATCCTGCCGTTGGACTCGATCACGGAACAGGTAATAGGGCACTGTATTGAGGAATGCTAAGACCCAGAGGCCAATGCACACCATCACTGCCATCCGCACATCCCTGTAATTCTGAGCCCAGACAGGTCGCAGACACACCAGGCAGCGGTCCAGGCTGATGGCGGCCAGCAGGAAGCCGCTGGCAAACATGTTCAGGAAGAAGATCGCAGAGTGGATTTTGCAGAAGATGGTCCCCATTTTCCAGTCGCTACCTTGGGCTAAGTAGACGGTGAAGATGGGCAGGGAGGCAGTGGCCAGCAGGTCAGACACAGCCAAGTTAAGGATCCAGATGCTAAGAACTGAATACGGAACACGGAAGCCAATGACCCATAGAATGAGAAGGTTCTCGAAAATCCCAAATGCTGAGACCAGGCCATGGAGAGTTACTGTCCCTGTGCTAACCTGCTTCGCTGTTTCATTGGACTTCATCATATCTTGGATGAGTGGACAATATGTTTTTGACATTTTCGCTTCTATAATACCCTTCACTGTTGGCACGTCAACCTTTAACCTGGGGGTATATGGAGAAATTAGGACAGTAATCATTAATGAAACAGGATGCATCTTTCGTCTCAAGCAGTTAATATATTTGCTACTATATTTATTAATTCTGTAAACCTTTGTGATCTACTGAAGGAATAAGTCATGAATAACACAAGTGAAATACTGAGCTCAGGTTTGGTCATCATTAACGAATCAGGGTGCATCTTTTATCTCAAGTAGCAACTATATTTGTTCATGATTTATACTTAAATAGTGACTGAGTTATTACTAAGTATTTGTGCCCCATCTAGTGCTACTACTTACAGTCCTGATCTGGCTCCTTCTGACGTTTATTTAGTTTCCTAATATTGAAAGCAGACTACATTGACATGGTTAAAGTCCAAGGCCCCGGAGTTCTTCAGCGATGAGCTTAAGTTGAATAAAGTGTATATCTTTTGCTGCTTTTTTAATGCTATTAATGCATTGGAATCCCCTGTATAGTCGCTACATATAGCCACTACCTGAGATAAAACATCACGATTTATTGTGATTTATGATGAATTAACGTGAGATCGGTTTGTAACTAACATTTAGATTATGCTTAATTAATACATAAGTAATAGCATAATGCTGCATTATTTGTGTCCCAAGTGAAATGTTACCAATCCATCTATCCTGTAACCACATATCCTGGTCAGTGTCGCTAGTTCTTCTCATTAGTTAAGCTCTTATTTTTCATGTACCACTCCTCAAAGTATCTCTAGATACTGTACCTTCTCAGCACAGTTAAGCTTCACTCTCTGCCAATAAAAATTATATTTTGTGTGCGCAAGTCACACCATGTGTCCCAGCTATTCAGTAACTAATGACTCAAAATGGGACCTTCAGGAAACGCTTCAGGATCCATGTGCTGTGGGAACAGAGAGATGTACACTGTCCTGCTCTGTCATCCCACAACTAGTTTTCCCCTTTGTCATCAATTTGAATAGCTCCCTCTTTAGCTTCTTGCTGTGCTTGTATGTATTGTATGGCTTTGCTATGATTCTGACATGATTCTGGGCATTCATTGCAAGCTCAGCCTTATGTCTAGCTGGCTCCTTGGCAGCCATAAGGTTGTAATGAATTATCGGTCTCTCTTGTACATTGCTTTGGCTAAAATCGTCTGTTAAATAAGTGAACTGTAATGGAAATGTAATGTCTTTTATGACATGCAAAATTCGATCTCACATGAGCAGTGCAGATAGTAATGCGTGTAGTGAACGTGTGAGTGTCTGCCATGGCTCCGTGTGTGTGGAGTTTGTATGTTCTCCCCATGTCATTGTGGGGTTTCCTCCAAGTACTCTGGTCCCCCTCCCAGTTCAAAAACATACTAAGGGTAATTGGAGGTACCTGATTACTCATAGGTATGTGTGTAAATGAGCCCTGTGATGGGTTGGAGCTCCATCCTGGGTTGTTAAGGGTGTCATGATTAGGATTAGAGTATTTCCTATAGAAGAGAATGGACATGGTCCCCATTAAATAGGTATGCAGGTCTGTGTGTGTATGTGTGCATGTGTGTGTGTGTGTACGTGGATGAGTTCATGCATAGTACTGTGATAGGATACCACCTGTGCAGTAAGTCCATTCATGAAAGTCCATTCCAGAGTCAACTATTAGTGGTATTATAACGAAGTGGAAACATTTTGGAACAACAGCAACTTGGCCACAGTAGCGCATGCTCAGGCGCACAGTGTGCCAAAGTGGCCAACTTTCTGCACAGTCAATATCTACAGACCTCCAAACTTCGTCTGGCCTTCCATGGTTTGGGTTTCCATGGCCGAGAGGCTGCATCCAAGCCTTACATAAATAACCAAGTCCATTGCAAAGCGTTGAATGCAGTGGTGTAAAGCACACCAACACTGGATTCTAGAGTAGTGGAGAAGTGTCCTCTGGGGTGATGAATCACGCTTCTCTGTCTGGCAATCAGATGGATGAGTCTGGGTTTGGCGGTTGCCAGGAGAACAGTACTTGCCTGACTGCATTGTGCCAAGTGTAAAGTTTGGTGAAGAGGAGATAATGGTGTGGGATTGTTTTTCAACGGTTGGGCTTGGCCCCTTAATTCCAGTGAAAGCCTTCACAGAAGAGTTATAGCTGGAAAGTGTGGGTTGTCATTAAAGTTCATGTGTGTGTAAAGGCAGGCATCCCAATACTTTTGGCAAAATATTGTATATTTTGTAATCTAATTACGTAACACCATTAAATACAACTCTACATGCATGTACATCAACACTGTGTACATGTATATATACAAAACAATACACAATGGAGCACCGAATCCACGATATTTCCAAGAATTCAGAGAAGAATCCTCTCAAATTGTCCCTCACTACTCTAAAATATGAACAACAACCCGTGACAGAATCCCTGGCCAATGTGGTATTACATGTGTCTGAATATTTACACTTACTACCAATTTACTACCTGCTACTCTCATCAATAACATCACCTGGATGTTTAATTAATCATCCAGCATCACATATCTATACAATATTAGAAATATTGCTGCTTAATGTACAATAGTGTTTCTACTCCTGAGAAAAAATGGTGACCCTTTCTCCACCTGTTCCTGCTATATCGCTATTGACCACCAGAGGGCACAGAGACACTCTCCACTGTTCAACATCTCTTTATCTCTTCTTAAGAGGGTGGCAGAGAGAGTGATTGAAGATGAAGACCTCAGAATATGGGCTAACCCCCCCAAGCCCTCTAGCATGGCTGGCAGTTACAGAATCACGACTTCCTGAGAGCAGGGCTGAGTAGGGTTCATAACGGTTTTAGGAGCAACAAAAACTACAATTCCCAAAACCACAATTCCAAGATTTCCACGAGGAAAACACGCAATTTTCAGATCAAATCAAGCCTGAACTTCCAATTGTGGCTAGGGTTTGTAAAACAGCTTGAAAATCAAATTCATTTAGCAATAAAAGACAAAAGAATACTTTTTGCATGGGGTTTCCTTTCAGTTCTGATCAAACTGTCATATTTCAGGAGATGTTTCTGGACACTCTTAGCCTTGTGACATGGGGTATTATCCACTTACTGATTGATACACTGCTGGCAGACAGTAGTGTCTCTGACAGGAAATCATCTTCAGACTTCCTGTGGTGTTATGATACTGAGATTTAAGGGCCCATCGTAAACAGGCCTCGCCACATCACAACACCAATAGCGTGCAATGCTGACATAGGACATGATGGATGAACAGACTCACGTGGCTTTACATAATCTATTTCACCCATCAGCATACAATAGTTTTCTTTCCATAGCCCAGAGCAACCACAGTCTTGTTGTTTGCTGAAAAAATTTGAGATCACTTAAGGTCGTTTGCTGACATGCCCCATTCAAGTCAAGGTAGTACAATGCCTGGCCAAAAAAGGTACACTTTAGTATTAGGTTGGACTGCCATTAGCTCTGATTATGGCACATATTTGTCATGCCATGATTTCCACAAGCTTATGCAGCATCTTATTTCCATCCAGATTTGCATTCATTTCTCACCCAGATCTTGTATTGCTGATAGGTGAGCCGAACCACTGCCTAAAGTCTTCTTCATCATATCCCAAAGACTTTTAATAGTGTTAAGCTTAAGACCCTGTGGTGGTCACATAATCTGTGAAAATGATTCCTCATGCTCCCTGAATGACTTTTTTACAATTCCAGGCCCATGAATCTTAGCATTCTCATCCTGGAATATGCCAATGCCATTAGGGAAGAAAAAATCCATTGATGGGATAACCTGGCCATTCAGTAGATTCAGGTATTCAGCTGACTTCACTTTATTGCTGCATAACGTTCCTGAGATGTAATAATCCATGATGATTCAATCATTGGCTTTTAATAATTTGCACATTTAAATTCAAATGGTGACTCAAATGTTTTTTTGACCTTGGCTTTGTATATTACTTCATGGATCTTTTCTCACCATTGCCGTGCAAGCCTGTCCGGTTGACTCTCTTAAGACTAGCTGTAGATCTACACAATTCACATCAGCCTCCTTTCAGCACATTCATCAGTGAATGATTTTTAACCCTTTTTATTGCCAGTTCTACCATGAATACACAATTCATACCTCAAATGTCTCAACTCTGAATGATCATTCTTCAAATGGTTTCCTCATTTATAAAAGAAATGGATTCAACAATCTATCAAGGATATTAAACTTCACCTAAATTCATCTGGCTAGTGTGAGACCTGTGTGCACTGTTTTGGTTTGTTATTATGATTAATATTATTTTAATTAAAAATATGGGCTAACCGCCACCCCAGTACTCTAGCATGGCTGGCAGTTACAGAAACAGGATGTTTTGATGGGGGACTGGGCAGGTTTCATCATGTTTTTTCAGAGAGGATCTCTGTCAGGTACAGAAAGGGCCACAATAAAGGGTCACAGATAAAAAACAGAGAAGCCCATAAAGAGGCTGTGTGCAGTAAGGCCAGCACACATTTGAAATGGATATTATGAACTGAAAAAAATGCAACTGTCTGTACTTCTTTAAAAAGGTTTAGCAGAAGTGCATCCTAGTGCTTTCCAGACCGAATTATCACGTCATATATTTCTTTAAGAGACAGCATGTTAATGGACAGGAGCAGAATTCAGGAATGGAGCAATATATATTCAGCTGTGACCCACCCAGGGCTCTTTGCCACATGAGCTAAGAGCTGTTTGGTCCCATTTTCACTCCCATGTGCCCTCCCATAATGCACCTGGCCTTCCTATTCTGTGTCACCTACTTGTGAACTGGTGCCAGGGTGCTTTTAAACAGCAGCACCACATATATATTTTTTCATGGGAAGTTACTTACAGGCCAAAAGTGTCCATGCACAGAGAGTCAGTGCCCATGAGCAGAATATGTTACGGTGGCATGCTGCTTAAATATGTGTGGGACGGAAATAAAAGGGACTATGACAAAAACTATGAGAAAAACTGCATTTGAAAAAGACCAATCCTCCCTGAAATGACCTGTTCACAGATCAGTGACAGAGATTCCATTTGAGTTCTGTCATTTGTCTTATTAAATAAAAGGTTATTAGTCTCCTACACTGCTGAAACTGCCATGCTAAGATAGTTCTCAAAACAAGCTTCCTGTGAGATTTCTATATACTTAGCACGCTTCTGAGGCTTTTATCTCCAGCGTTTTATCATTATCTATCATGTGGTGATTCAGAAGAGAGCAGCTCCTTATCTTTTAACTTGCTCGCTGGCTGCTGCCTCTGCTGAGGTCCTTTCAGTGAGCTGACAAAACTCCCCAGATGCGTCAAAAGCGGAAATCACCAGAGAAACAGATACAGAAGACAACAAAGAAAAGGCTACAATTAATCCTGCCGGCAATGATTTTATGAGAAGACAAGGGGACAATGGGTTTTTCAGTGCTGTAGAAAAATGCCCAAGTGCTTCTTCTGCCATGAATAACCCCAAGTTCTCTTAAGATCTCCAAAGACTAATTACAACTTCTTTCTTCATCAAATAGTTCAGATTATGACTGTACTGGCTATGTGAATAAAAGCTGGCTAGTTAACTAAGGCAGGAGATAGTTACCACCACTGAAGATAAGTAAGTGTATCCATTATTAGCATCCAGGGCCGGACCCAGGCATAGCCAAAATAAGCGGTTGCCTAGGGCCTGATCAGCACGAGGTAGCCCAGTCATGGAAAAAAAAACACATAATACACATAATTTATAAATAAGAATAAACCTGTGTATTACAAATTAGAACGTTTATGAGGAAGCAGAAACATGGCCGGCTTTAGCTATAGACAGAATAGGCAGCTCTCAAGGGCCCCTGAGACACCTGCCTGATGATCATCAGATTTCTTGATAGGGGGGCCTTCCGAGTAAAGCTTTGCCTAAGGCCCCTGAAAAGGTACATCTGGCTTGGATAATATGTATATTGCATTGTGCAAATCGATGGACCAGAGGGAGATGAATGGCTTCGGCACAATGGGTGTCAAAAGACATGCTTAGGAAGAGGGTCCCCAGCAGGCTGTGGGTCTGCCACTGCAGAGGGCGAAAACAAGGCAGGGATGTGATTCAGGGAAGGAAACATGATGCCAGCAGGTCGGAAACACTGTGCAGTACTTACGGGGAGATTAGCTCATTCTGAAAGTAGTCTTAAAAATAATTACAATTGGGTACATTCTGATATGCTTTGCATGTCCTTGAATAAAGCATGACGAGAGTCGAGGAACTATAACAAAAGACTTAGACAAAAACACACAACTGAACGTTTCACCTGCGCCACCCCAGAGACCGCCCTGCTGCTCCAGCACATTTTACTGAAATCACACGAGAATACATAATGTGCGCCATAAGCCAGGGGCCTACTGACCCGCTGCCTGCCAGCACAAGAGACGTCTCAAACACACTTAAATGATGACGGATTTTAAGCAACCGAGGACACAAACCTTAGGCTGGCAAGGACATCAGGGCACCCTTTTCAGTAAACAGACTCAGTATGGCGCTCAGAGATTTGGATAGAATTAAATACCTTTTACAGCAATAAAATATATAGATATATTATAAATATATAGATGAATATAGATTCAAATTGCTGGAAAACACAACAACATAACTTTACAGTCACATACATTGCCGGTCAAAGTCTAATTTCACATGTTCTTGGATGCAGGATGAAGTATGATTTGCTAAGTTAGCACCCTCTCAGATGGTGGCACCTTAGGCAGCATCCTGGGCATGATGGACAACAATCCACTGCGAGCTTACAAGTACAGGGAACTTTATTATAAACTGAACTCGGAACAACATGAAACAAAGGGGACCATGAGGGGTATAAACAAAGACAGGTAATAAAAACAAAAGCTAAGAAAGGCTAGAACTAAAACACAAGGAAATGCTGAAGGAACCATGGACTCAGAACCGGGTACTTCACAGGGAACATCCAAAGGCGGCATATACCCTGGCAATACCTACACCGGCCGGTATATGCAAGAAACACATTCCATGACAGAGAAACAGATCAAGGATGGGCATATACACAAATAACAAGGTTAACGAAGGACAGGTGTGGATCTTTACCAATAGTGTGCACTAGGGGCTAGGAGCTATAGGGAACAGGTGAGGGTCATTTACAAGCACTAAGGACTCAGACACTAGCAGATACCAGAAACATAGCTGATACATAACTACAAAACTCTACATAGACAGGGATATCCAACCATAAACGAAGATACAAAAGCAAGGACTAAAGAACATGGACTAATACTAAAGGACATGAATGCAAGAACTTGATTAAAATGGTGCAACAGAGAAACAGGGTCCGATTCTGACGGCCACCTATGTCACCTATCTAGCTGACCAGCTTACATACATTTTTTCTTTGCATCTCTTGCCCTGGATTTAAATACTTTTGTTTATTATAGAAAAAGATGGTAATATAACAAAACTGATTAACTATCCCTGAGGCAAAATCGACAGTTTAAACAATGAAGTTGTATAATAGGAGCCTGTCTTCAAATTAATGTAGAAAAATCAGAGACAATTGATATGTTACAGTAGTGAGTTTGTGAGAATGACCCATATACTCCACTTTGTGTTAATTATACATTAAATTAGGGATTTGATGTGCAAATAGTTATGGTTGTAAGTTTTAATGTTAGGTGCGATTAATTGTGATTAATCAAATAAAACTGTCCAATTGAATTATTTTTTGTAATCGATTCACAGCCCCAATATAAGTGAAAAATCCTCATAATAATGTATGTAATTATTATGACCTAACAAAATGTGGCATCAAAGGTGCGGCCTTCAATCTGCTGACTCACATAGTCTGGCACAGAGAACCAACTCAGGACTTTGGCTTTGACCATAACTACAGGTTTGCTTTTAGCAAGTAGGGCCACGCTTTCTAGTTTATGAAAGGTTAGCAGTTTTTCGTTCCTCTCTTCTGTTGTCTTTGAGCTATCTTTCAGTATTCCCTTTCCCCATTAATTATTCTGTATAAATGATTGTCACCCCACCACCTAGAGTGGCCCTAATGAGCCACGCCCAGGACTCGTTTGCCTTCCTGCCCTCATGTCAGGCACTCCTAGCTGCCTCCTGTCAGCTCCCTCATTAATTTGGTATTTAAGTGCTTCCCAGTCCTGTGTTCCCCAGATCCATCATTAATGTCACCCCCATGTTGCTTGTGCAGTGGGTCCTGTGGCCTCAGCTGCACTCCCCTGCCGTATGGTTCCCGGGTTGTACTTTGGCACTGACCCCTCCATCTCAGAGGGGTCCTCTCGTCTCTGTCCCACAGGTCCCTTTGTGTCATCTAACCCCAGCCCATCGAGACCCAGGAAGCCCCACATCCCTGGGTTTGCACCCCATTTCCTGGAGTCCTGGGGAGCCTCCTTTCTAGCCCTGTTCCCAGCTACCACACCCCAACGGAGACCCCTGTCACCAGTCCTGACCCCAGTGTATCCACACCTGTCTCCCCTGTGCCTCCTTCTAGTGCCTCTGTCCCTGTTGTCCCTCCACGTGTCTGTCCTGTCCTGGAGTCTGTCGTGTGTGCTGTCCATCCTGTTCCTGCTCCACCATCTCTCCAGCCCTGGCTCTGCGTACATTCACTCCCTGGCCCCAGTAATGTCCTGTCATGTCTCCTATCTCTTGTGTCCCTCGCCCATTTGCCCTGTCATGGTGTGGTGCTCATGGTTCCCCTTGCTGTCCTGGGTTGGACTCTGTCTGTTCTGTGCCCCTAGAGGGTTCAGTGGTCAGTCCCATACCCAGAGTTGATGTCTGTCCCATGTATTTTTCTGTCTAGGGGGGTCCCAGTCTCCCCGGTTCCCTCATGTATCCTGCCCCTTGTGTATCGGCCTTAGCCCCTTACCCTGTCCCAGCTCCCTGTGACCTCCTGTCTTGTCTGGTCCACCTGTTCTATGGTTTCCTGTCACTGCCCCCTGTGGTCTGTGACTCCATCCTTGTCCACCTCTTGTCCCTTTTTGTTCCCTCAGGTGTTTCATTCTCTGTTGTTCCCTTTGTTTGACCCCTTCTGGTGTCACATGTTCAGTCTGTCTGTCTCTCCTGCTCCCTGATCTCTGCCTTCTGTCCCTCTGATCCTCGGTCCCGGGTTTTATCCTGCATTTGATCTGTTCCTTCTGTGTGGTTCTGTTCAGTGCTGGTATCTCCTGTTGTTCTCTGGCCCCTGGTCCAGCCCCTGCCTGTCTCTGGTAGTTCCAGTGCTTTACCCTGTCCTTTCTGGTGTCCCGTCTGTCTCACGGTCCATCCAGTGCTGGGTCCTGAGCCTGGTGTTCGTATCTGCCTAGCGACTCACCATGTCCTGCCCTTTGGGCCAGTTGCACACCTGGTGCTGTATGTTGTCACTTGTCTCTGTCTTTGGGTCCCTGCTTGTCCTGTGCCCCTGTCCTCACCCATTCTTGCCCTATGGCCATGCCTGGATTTGTCCTATCTCCTGTCCTGTTGTTTGGTCCCTGGAGGGGTGACTGTTATGTTCTGCTTTCCTGCTCCTCCCACTCTCCCCCCAGGGTGGCGAATGAGCCTTGCCTGTTGCCCGTTTTGTCTCTCCTCTTGTTTTAGCCCTCGTGTGGATCACTCCAGCTGCCGCCTGTTTGCCCCCTTGTCAATCCAGTAAAAGAGTGCCTCCCAGTCCTGTGCTCCCCAGTCTGGTCATTAACATCAACCCCCTGCATGTGCCTGTAGTTTCCCCGACCCCGAGTTTTGGCCCCATGTGGCCCCCTTGTTTTCCCCAATTTGTTCCCTAGAGCAAAAGCTCATTTTGTTTGCCCCGATCCTGGCTCTTTTCTCTGGTTGTGACAGCAGCAATGATATAGTAATGTATCACCATGTCATGTGCTTTTAGTGAAAATAAGTCCAAGTTTTATTTAATGTTGATGAATTCCTTAAACAATTGTTGGTAAATAATTATTGCACTTCCTGGGTGGTCTGTATTTTTATTCAGATAAATATATTTGACCTCGCTCTTCTGACATTTCATCAAATAATGTTTGTATTCTCTTGGCAGTGAATGATTTAATTCCCACAAATCCCCATAGGCAACACTGAACATCAAAGTGCAAGACTCTTCTAACACAGTAAAAAAAATCTCTCTGCACTCAGTTATTGCAATTTTCTTTTGCCAGGTGATACATAAACATCCTTTCAAGAAATTATTTATCACTATGGGGGATTATGTGTGCTCTGCCTTCACACACACAAACACACACACACACACAATCCATGTATTCATATCATTATGGGTATTCCCAATTAATTTCTCCAATCAGTCCTAACTATGACAGCCTTAACCCCTACCCAGCCCTAACCTTAACCATAAGTAACCAAAGGAAATATGAGACTTTCAGCATTTTTAGTTTTTTAATTGCAGTCACAGATTTTTATAATATTGATGTTGTCTTTGTGGGGACATAAAAAATGCCCCCCATGGCAAAAAGTTATGGGTTTTTATCACATTGTGAGGACATCACACACGCACCAGATCAAGATTCTCAAAGTCACACCTCTAATCAAATTTCTGGTTGATCTCGTCATGATGCCAGATGCTCTTTCCTGTTTCTCTGAGACTGAATTGTGGTGACCTCCTTCACCTCTTCCATCACTCTATTACCCACCACAAATATGCATTGATTAGAAAGGCAACACGTCAACATATGCCAATCCTATACAGCCGCTCCCCGGATTACAATGGTCCGTGTTTATATTTCGACTTTGCGATGGGTATCCCCATTGTATATTTATTCAATAAATTACACGAGATATGCAACAGTTCATTATAAGTAGGCATTGTGCTCATGATTTTGCCAGAATGTAGGCTAATGTAAGTGTTCTGATTGCATCCCTAGTGTTCTGTTCAACGTATGCTAGGCTAGGCTATGAGGTATGTTAGAATAGGAGTTCTGTATTAATACACATATTTGCCTTTTCGGTAGGTTTACGATAGCCTTACGATAGATTTATCCGGACCACCTAGGTAGCGGCGGTAATATGTATCTGTCTTGCATATTTGTACAGCCTACGCAAGAAAAAACAAGTGTAACCTAATCTACATGATTTGAATAAAACTACCTTTAAGCAAATTTATTATGCAAATCGAACTGGAAAAAGAAAATGATCCTAGACTTTCGGTGGGTATAGTGTTATGTTTTACGGCATTTGTCAAAACCTGATTTTCAGCAAGACGATCGTTTTAGCACTTTACCGTATTTATTTATTTGCTGTACAAAATATACAATCATTATATTAATATAGAATGAATAGCCAATATTAACTATTTCGCATAATAATTATTTTGCATGGTGAAAGTTACCAGACTTCTTGTTTTCCCCGTCTCAGTTTGCAGTTTTTAATTGGGGAAAGACACTTGTATAAACAAGGCTCGCTTTTCTCATGCTCTCACACTACACTTATATTTAGACGCGATTATAATCACTAGCTCTTTGTCAGCTATTAGAAGAGCTAGTACATATCTCTACTGGACAACTGTAGCTCAGACAATACATAGCGCGTTTTCTGCGTAAATGCTGAACAAGAGAAGAGCTGCAATCCCGACAATGAAAGACGCGTCGGATAATCAGAAAAGCAGAGACTACCTTTGAGGAATGCCGTTCCACGACAGAAAAGTTCAGCCCGCACCACACAGGGGTCTCTCTCCTCTCAGAGTATCAGATCGCTATGTGTGCGAGCGCGTAGAGCAGGGAGAATCATCACCAGTACTGCACGGTGGGCGGGCGTGTGTTCCGCGGTAAATTGCGGAACCGATGCACCACTGCGCTAGTACGACCGCTGAAGTTCATCAAGCCTTTTTTTAAATATACACGTTTGCTTACGTGACGTATAGGGATGGCTATCATTAAGAACAGGTGCTTTGGAATATCCCACACAATATACTTTCCTTTCTGATTTTTTAGTGGGACATTTCTGTTAATTAAACGGACTGTGTGTGAATGGTGTGTGTCTGCACCTTACGAAGGCCTGGCACCTCGTCCTCCGTTATTCCCTGCTTTGCGACCATAGTTTTCAGTATCCAGACCCCGGCCACCCTGCATAGGGCAAGTGGGTGGGTGGATTGATGGGTGGATGGATATACAGATTTGATTATTTTGTAACACTTATGCAAAGTGTTACAATGGTGACTAAATGCAAAGCAGATATTGATCAGTGAAGCATAATTACATATGTTATACATTCTAAAAACATGAGAAGTCAGAGAAGAACAGATGAAAAAGAAATAGTTACCAAAATATATCACAATGTGAGTTGGGAATAAGATACAAAAGAAATAATATTGTTGTTTAAACTGTATGAATATCCCAACACTTATGCAATACTGTTCCAGCAAAAGAAATTAATTGAAACCAAGAATGGCCTAAAGACCTATTAAATATTGCCCAATTAAATATTACAGTGCTGGGCACCTGCTTCCCATTGGGTCTTGTTGCTCCTGGTATTATCCTGATTGATTCAATTAGCAAAGGTAAAAGGATAAATCCCCATGAGATCTCAATCTCAAGCTTTGCCAGCATAGCATTGTCAGTCATTATTTCCAAGTATATCCCAGGAAGCTGCAGAAGGGAAACAAGGACTGAACAAACCTGCATCAGCAGTGATCTCCACCCCAAGCCCCATCGGGAGACGGTGAAGCGGCTGGCAGCTAAAACCATCGATGAGCTGCCTTTCTAACTACAGGGCTGCAAAGCACCAGCATGGCGCACAGGGACTATTATCAGCTGGCTTAATAGCTCAGCGCTGAGTGAGTGAGGCTTTAGTCGGCTGTCAGGGGAGCTGGGACACAATGGGCGCTGGAAGATTGTGGCCGGCCACTCCCCGTCAGCAGGAATGAAGCGGCACAGAGGCACGCAGAGATTCAGCCCTCTGAAGGACACCTTAATGGATTTTCCCTTCTTTGTCACTCTGTCACTAGCACCAGTTTGCCTGCCAAAATTCAGCAGCAGCAGCAGAGGGTAGGAGCAGTTTGTGCTGTCCAAAATTGTGGGCACTGGGCAGTGCTCTCCCAGGTCTGGGAGGGAGAAGAGGGAGAGGTCACCCACTACAGCTGCGCTGCCTGCAAGGCCCAGCACGGCTATTGTTTCACTGTGGCAATGCTGCTTAATTTCCATGTGAACCTGAATGGAGCATCCTTCATGCTCAGGGCAGACCATGTTCCGCACACCTGCGCCCTGGACTCTTACAGCATTTCCAGTCTGTCTTCCTTAGGCCATCCCACAGAGTCTTCCCTCCCGTCCCTTCCCTGCAGGCTTCACAGTCCTGGTGGTGACTAGCACTCGATGAATGACGGGTTTGTATGTGGGAATGAGATTTACCAGACTGTGGTCAGATCTGCTCCGAGATGATAGAGCAACAGAGTTTATTCCTCCTTAGTATTAGCATGAGTGTATCTGGTCGATCTCCATCTGTCATCTGCTGTGGCCTGTGGACCCTCACCTGGCATATCATATAGCCACAGACCCACTGCCAGCCAGTCCTGTGATTTAACATTTAATTGTGATATTTTCCTGTTTCATGGTGCCAGAGGAGCTGAATAGTAACCAGGGGTGACATGATCAAGCCCTTGTAAAAGTCAGCCCATAGCATGGAAAATTTATTTTTTTTTAGTTTGCAGATTCTGAAGCACCGGAGTGGAGCTTTGTGATAAGATCACTGATTACACTGATATAGCGATACAAAAACACCAATTTCAGAAAGTGTAGCCTTAAGTTCTCTTTTTCAACAAAATGTAACTATTATTCTCAGAAGTTCGGCTACTTATTAAAATTACAGTGAATAGGAAAATGGATGGATGGATGGAGTATTACATAAAATATATGTAATTATAAGGCAGATGATATAAAGGCCTTTATGTATATGTTGTTCAATACCTTGGAAACACAATATGTTTTATACACCCTTCAAAACAAACTGTAGTCATATCTGTTAACAATTTGTAAAGTTCTGAAGAATAGGCAATTTTAATTAAAGAGCTTTTCTGGACAAACGTACAACCTGAAGACCAGCAGGACCTCACTTACAACAGAAGTGAAAGTGGCACCCTTTTTCTAAGTAACAGTTGCCCAAGTATTTCACAGTTTTCCTTAACAGTGCAAAATATCTGTTTTTTAGGTTCAGCTAAGACTTCCTCATCAACCCTTTGTTGCAATAATTTGGTACGGTTTCCAATATAATAATAATGTAAAGTTTGCAAAAATAAATATCTAAAACAGCAATACCTGCTGTTTCCTGTAGTTTTCCAGAACAGAAACCGTAACTTCATACAACTTTTAAAGTTGAGTATAGTTTTTCTTTTCTGTCGTATAATGTTAACACAATGGAAAATGAAATATATGCATTCCACCTACAGACTGCCATGAGAATATTAGTGGTAAGTAATGCAAACAAGTTAAAAAAGACCTTTAATAAAGTTGCCTCACAAAAACAAATAGCAAATGGGAGCGGTTGTGATAAATAACGTGTAACAGGAAAGCTGGTTATGCAGGGTGACTGGGGTTCTTGATGTTATCTGCCTTTTTGGGGCAACATGCGGTGAAAACTGCAATACCCCATCTCCTGACACAAGCACCGCACAGGCTGACTAAAAACAGACAATGCAAGAACGCACAAACAAACACTGTACATCCAATACAACTCACATTAGGGAAAATGAATACTAATTTTCATAATGCACAGCTATTGGTCTTAGGCCAAAATGTTTTCTGTAAGTGCTGCAAAAAAACAAAGTAAAGGAAACAGGAGTGAGCAAATGCGAGGAGACGTGCCATTTCAGCACTGCTAAAATTCAGATCTCAACCATTTGGGGCTACGGGTAACAGGACAGGACATTTCCTGCAAATAACACTAAGATGTAAAGCAATAGTTGAGTCTGTTTACCACCCTGCCACCCATCGTGCCTAGTCATTAAAACTGCAGGTAACAGTTTCCTTAAGTAATTTTTTACGTAATTTATTAACACTTTCATAACAAATAATGATGCATTCAAAAGCATTATAAACATGGACTATAAATATTTATCAAAAGGCATAACACATCATAGCCATGTGTATCATGCATTATGAATGCTTCATGAAGCTTGAATGTATAATACACCATAGATATCTTCATAATGCATTATAATGGCTGCTATAAGCATTAATGGTGCTTTGAACTGCATTATAAGGGTATCTGCAGTGCATTATAGATGAGAGCTTCATAGAGCATTTATAATGAATAATACACATTACTAGAATTTATCTTTATAAATAGTTAAAGCCATGTTTATAATACTTTATGAATGTGTTACACTGAATTATAACAACAGTTATTAGTCTTTATGAATATGGGCTTCATAGAAAGTGTTACCAAGCTATTTTTCTATGATATGTGTAAGAATTCTATATAATTTAGATATATAAATCCATTAATCACAATTAAGAGATCACAACTCAATAGGTTATAGGGTAAAAAGTCAGGAGCTGAATTCTGTTCTGTGGAATGACGGAAGAGAATGTAAATTAGGATTTTATGTGCTAATGGACAAATACTGTGGTGTGGCAATTGCATGACTCAGCAGTGATGACACAGGGCAGTTGGCCCTTATAAGTCTCATTTGACTCCCTTACATCAAGATTATGATGGTAGTATTAATCAGAGGTCTTATCAAAATCATAAAATGTATGACTACATCTGGTAAGTCAACTACTCAGTTACTGTTTTGATATGGCTGTTTTGTTACTTTCATTTGCCTTCCCAGGCCATCTGTTCACTATGTTTATTCCCGTATATTACATGGTTGTATTTGACTCATTTCAGTAATGTGAGGGTTTGAAGTCAACCAACAAACCTTCAGCATACTGAAAGAGCAAATGTCCAATCAAACAGTCACTGAATCCTGACCAGCCCCATTCAGAGTGCAAAACCGAAGCCTTGACTGACCCATTTGTGTCGATATCCACCTCCTTAATTTTGTGGGAATTAGCTTGATTACTAGAAAAGGGTTCTGGCTATTAATGCAGTTTTCTCTCTCTGGGCCAGTGACATCAGAAGCTTTCTGGTTCTGGAATATCGACTCAGGAAACAGAAATACCCCCCCCCCGGGAGACATTATTGCCCTTCGGTTTACAATGATGTGATTGATTTAGATTGTATTCAACTCAAGTGTCCTGTTTCAGGACAGCACCCTTTTCTGAAGCATACTACATACTTGTTCAGTCTTTCTCTTACTGAACTTTCATGAACTTTAACATGCTAAGTGAGGCTTGTAATATCTAAGATGTAGCCCTTGGGGTTTTTTGCAATTCCTCTGACCATGGATTTGCTGGGACGTCCACTCTAGGGAAGACTGGCAACTGCCTTGAATGTTTTCCACTTGTGAATAATCTTTCTCGTTGTAGAATGACAGATTTCACATTATTTGGAGATGGCCTTATAACCCTTCCCAGATTTATGGGCAGCAACAATTGCTTCTGTAAGGTCATTGCCGATGTCTTTCCGCCTTGGCATTGTGTTAACACACACCTGAGTGCTCCAGACTAGAGCCCTGCGCGGGACTGTTTTTTTCATCCCGCTCCCGCAGAATTTATGACCGTTCCCGCCCGCCCCCGCTGTCTGTCTCTGTCCAATCCCGCCCGCAACCGCAGACACATTAACGGATATAGTGTACGATGAAATAAGTTTATATGCATTAAAT
>JAODKM010000002.1:16528129-16538178 GCA_026780845.1 Petrocephalus sullivani | reverse complement strand
GTGCTGGGGGGCAGGGGGCGGCCGGGCGGGTGCGGCGGCAGGGTGCGGGGCTCGGGGGCAGGGTGCGGCCTAGCATGCTCGGCGGCAGGGTGCGATGCTCGGCGGCAGGGTGCGATGCTCGGCGGCAGGGTGCGATGCTCGGCGGCAGGGTGCGATGCTCGGTGGCAGGGTGCGGCCCAGCATGCTCGGCGGCAGGGTGCGATGCTCGGTGGCAGGGTGCGGCCCAGCATGCTCGGCCCACTCCAAGCCTCTACCGTGCTATTGCGGCAGGCTTTGTTTTCACGTCTGCCATTAAACATCGCGTCCAGTCCTCCCTCTCCTCACTCAGTATTTTTTATGCAAAGCAACTATGGAGTCCAGGAAATGGTCTCTTTGCAGCACTGAGGTGTTTTTACCTGAACTATGGGTTTCTGGTTTGGTAGCTTGTGGAACTGTCCACCCGTACTTGTCAGGACCTGTTGGCTGCCTTTTTGCTTTCATGTCTAAATCCAGCTGACATTCTCCCCCTTGTGAGGGCTAATTGTGAATTTATGTATCTTGGCATTTTAATTCAAGCTGATGGAGTCCAGACCAATATAAATTTCTCCCTCTAAAGGTGTGACATTTTGGTGATGGTAATATTGTCATGGTATAGATCCTGCTCACTGCTCCAGGACTGGAACCTGCAACGTTTTGCTCGATTTACTACTTGCCATATTTGCCATTGTGGAAAGACCTGGGTGTCCCCAAGCGGCCAGGTTCCCCTCTGAGTTGACTGAATTGGTCACATGACCTGACAAGCAGGGCCACTAACTCCAAATCCAGCCTGTAATTGCATGCTGCCAGTCCGCTTGTGTTTTTAATGTATGCTTGGTGGTAGATTTGGCGATTGGGGGGGGGGGGGCAGAATCACAGGTTTGATTTGCTGGTGTATCAGCAGATATGTTTGGGTCTTGTGTGTCCGAATTACGGTCCAGTTGAGCTGATTCTCCATCCGCCCCCCTCCCCATACAGCTGGCAGCCTGAGCGACAGTTGCCCTTCAGTGACGTGCGACTGCCTCCCCCGTCTGACTACCATAAGGACATCGGCGAGGGAGAGGAGGTGGAGGTAAGGCTCTGGGAAACGCCGACATGCTACAGGAGTCTCCCATGGCCACGCTTTCATGCAATGAGCCATTGATATGACGCACGGCTTTAGTGATCACGCTGTACCTCACTCGGTACAGCCACAGGCCCCCCGTCGTTAGAATGGCTCGCATTGGCTGTGCTGTGCTCCCATTTACACGGTGCCTCATCACAGCCTTTGCTGTGGAACTGAGATGCTACTGTACTGCGCAAGTTTATGGCTAAATCTTACTACCAAGACCGCGAAGACTGTTTTTGCCAAGACCACAAGTACAGTCTTGCTACGTCGCCTTCCAAGAATGAACCTGGTGCGCAATGAATCATGGGACTGGCACACAGCCAAGGCATCCTTGATATCTGGGGCGGAGCAGGGCAGATATTTACCTTTTTCTGTTTTTGTGATCTTGGTACCCCCCCAAAAAAGGGTACGCCCTATAATTGATAGAATTGGTTGCTATTTGTTTTTTCCAGGTGTACTCCAGAGCCAATGAGCAGGAGCCATGTGGCTGGTGGTTGGCCAGGGTTCGAATGATGAAGGGAGAGGTGAGCAATCAGCCGTGTGTGTGGGCTGGCAGTTGGTGGATGATCCCCCTGGCTTCCCAGAAGGCCTTGCCCCTAAACTGTTGACCTGTTTGATAAAATGTGATCTTGGTTACAAATCCAGTCTTTGCAGTTTCGCCTCTTGGTTCTTGGCCTGAGGACGGGGAATGGGCACCTTGCCGGCACCATGGCCCGGTGCTGTATGGTGGTGGTTTTTCAGCTGTCGCGTTGTCCCCCTCAGTTCTACGTGATTGAGTATGCTGCCTGCGACGCCACCTACAACGAGATCGTGACGGCCGAGCGGATTCGGCCGGTCAATCCCAACAGCCCTTCGTCCCGCAATTCGTTCTACAAGGTCCCCATCGCTGTCCCTGAGGATCTGCGGGACATGTGAGTCTCACCACCTCCCACCCCCCCCCACAAGTCCCCAGGTCAAAGCTCCGCTGCTCTCAGCAGGTCGATCCCACCTAGAGACCAGGGATGTTTGTGGCCGATGCTTTTAAAGTGCTTGGGTGCCAAAGAGGAGTACACGGCTCTGGTATCTGGCCCTACCTAGGTCCTCGCTGGTTGTCATCAGGGTTTCTTACTCACTCACCAACATCCCAGTGGCTCCTAGATTCTCTTGATTAAGTCCCACGGCCGCTGATGCTGGGGCTTGCTGGAAGGCGGCCGCTTGCCGGCTCCCGATTCGCACTCGGGTGCCTCTGACTCCACGTTATTTCCTCCACAGCTGTGTGAATGACGCCATACACAAAGACTTCAGGAAAGCCATCGGTGCAAACTGCATCTTCTACAGCTCCACTACCCACGAGCTCATCGTCCTGGTCAGTGATGAACTTTAATATAAGTGATCAGAAGTATGCAATCATGTAATCATTTATTCATAAGATACTAATAGGCGTCTTACAAACAGCATGGCGGTGGGCGTCGATGGCACCGGCGCTGGTGTTTTATTACCATGTGATGGAATCACTGTGGCTTTGCTCACGAATGTGTGGCGATGAGGTTTTGGCCTGTTGCAGCTAATTTACCAGCTGTGGCATGCTGGGTGTAATAAGGCTGAATATCAATAATGCCGCTCAACCGGTACTACTTATAATAACGAGACCGTTTGGTTAGACTGTACAGTGCAGGTTTCTGACTTCGTCTTCCCAGCTGGCTCTCGTTCCACGTTTCTTCTCTCCCCTCCTCTGCCCCCCCCAGTCTACGAACGAGTCGACAGCGAAGCGTGCCGGGTTGCTGAGTGACATGCACTTCCGGAGCATCCGCACCAAACTGATGCTCATGTCCCGGAATGAGGAGGCCACCAAACACCTAGAGGTGCCCGGTGCTCCGCCCCTGTGTCCTATTAGCGATGCTCAAATCATGGTGTGATGCTCAGGTTTAAACACTCGGCAGTGTCAGTGCAGTCTTCAGATTACCCTTAGCCCTTTTGGCCTTATCGTTGTCCATAGGTGTTCTCTTTTTTTCCCCCCCTCTCATTGTGTGGACTGGCTACATCTCTTAAATTGTAACTAAGACCAGTGAATCTGTCTTCTGTGATCAGTTTGGCTCCCAATATGGGCACACATCCTATCTTTTAAAATCTCCTGTCTGACAGACGAGCAAGCAGCTGGCCTCGGCCTACCAGGAAGTGGTGCGCGTGCGTGAGGACCTGATGGGCCTGGCCATCGGCTCGCACGGGGCCAACATCCAGCAGGCGCGCAAGGTTCCCGGCGTGACGGCCATCGAGCTGGAGGAGGAAAGCTGCACGTTTAAGATCTACGGCGAGGTGAGGGAGCACACCCAGCAGTACCATGTCCTCCACACGGCTGGCTGGCTGGCTAATGCCTCATTCACTTTAGTATTTATGGAAGGTTTTTAGTATTTTTGGAGGCTTTTAACTGCTGTGCTGGCTGCTGGCCGTATGTAGTCCATGTCCGACTCCTCAGTGGCATAGACTGCTCTTCTGCCTTGCAGACCCCTGAGGCTGTGAAGCAGGCTAGGGTGTACCTGGAGTTCAGGGAGGATTATTTCCAGGTGCCCAGGAACCTGGTTGGTGAGTGTTGCGCCTTGCGCCTGTCTTGTCCCTCTAGTGCCCCCTCTTGTCCCCAAGTGCCCTGCACCCGGTCTCTCTCTCTCTCCCTCTGTCCCCTCCTACACCCACGTTACGCCTCCCTTGGTTCCCCTGCTCACAGGGAAAGTGATTGGGAAGAATGGCAAAGTGATACAGGAGATTGTGGACAAGTCGGGCGTGGTGCGAGTGCGCATTGAGGGGGACAATGACAAGAAGCTGCCCAGGGAGGAAGTAGGCAGGCAGCCAGCTGGCGAAGAGGTGAATGGAACCCCCGGCCGACCTCACTCTCACCTCTGGTGCTGAGCACCGATTCGGGCCCCCCTCCCCCCCGGGGCTGACGGCTGCATGCCTGAGGGCCCATCTCCCATCAGCTCGAGGGGGGGAGGGGTGCTCCTTGCTGTGGCAGGTGTTCCCCAAGTGCCTCCATGTTTCTGTGCTCCTTCCCACAATGCTTTGTGACTGTCGTTTTCCTTCATGAGCTACATTTTCTATTCTGCTACTTTTTTCATAAGGGCTTCCGTGTGACTTGTCTGCCTCATTTGCCACCATAGCAGTGCTTTGTTGGCCTGGGCAGTGCGTGCGCATTGTGCACTCTGTTTATCCCTCTCTGGATTTGTTAGCCCCGCCCCTCCTGACCGACCCTCTGCTCAACCTTCCCTAGGGCATGGTCCCCTTTGTCTTTGTGGGCACTAAGGAGAATATCAGCAACGCCCAGGCCCTGCTGGAGTACCACGTAGCATACCTGCAGGTGGGTCTGTCCTTCGTTACTTTGCCAGAAGAGGGCGCCAGTCCTCTCCTGAGCATCTTTGTATAAATGTACTGTTGACCTCTGTTTGACGTGCTTGATCGGTGGTGGAAAGGGCCACCAAGAAAGGCACAGGCTGTGTGTGTCTCCATCTGAGACGTGGAGCATGGGGGGAGCATGGCAGGTGTGATGCGTCTGTTCGGAAGCTGCTGAAGGGACCGCATTTTACCCTTACCCACTGCACTTTTTAAAAATAGCCTGCAAGCCCCCCATACTTGGTTAGTAGGGGTCTGAGCAGCAGTGGAGTGTGAGTTACAGCGCTCGGGGCCTCATCCGCCCAAAATAGCCCTGAGCCCCATGTCGCCCCTCAGCTGTTGTCCAGGAGCAGCTGTTGCTCTATGCGATCACAGCCCCTGCCAGCCACAAGCCCGTGAAGGTTACTGCTGGCTGTGCACTTCAGCCTCGCCTTAGCTGTAGCTTAACCCGGAGCCCACCTGCTCCTCGCCCCCGAAGAGCCGCAAGAGGCCGAACGGGAAAAAGAATACTGTCATCTGCATGTGCTTTTGGTGGTGGGGGGGGCGGCAGTGGGGATTAACACTCTCTGCAAAGAGAGTGTGAGTCAGTTTGGGTTTCACAATGGTGTCTGTTCGTTCTATGTAATTTTGTCTGGCTTCCCTGTGACCCTAGTGTGGGGGTGGAGTGAGTGTGTGCGTCAAGTGTTGGTACCTGATTTGTCCTTTGAGGTTGGTAGCTCTCTTCCCAGCGATGTGATTGGCAGACGGGGAGTGGGGCGGGCATTGACAAGCGTGCCGCTGGTGCTATCCGCAGGAGGTGGAGCAGCTTCGGCTGGAGCGCCTGCAGATTGACGAGCAGCTGCGGCAGATCGGAGTGGGCTACCGCGCCCCTGCTGGCCGCTCGGGGGGGCCTGTGGCCGGGGAACGCGAGCGGGGCTACCTAACGGATGAGAGCACCAGTTCTGCCCACGCCGCACGGACCTATGGCGGCAGGGGCCGCGGCCGCCGCGCCTCCAATAGTCAGTACCCTGGATACGGTGAGGAGTGGCTGCGCATTACCCACAATCCCCCTCTCCCTGCCACCCAGCCTCTGCCTTAATGTCGCCCCTCCCACTTCTCCCCTAACACTGCTTAATGTGACTTAATTGCTCATATAAGCTCTTAATATAACATCTGATACATATGATTGGGGTGTCTGGATGTGGTCCATTTCATGAGCGCTGTTGACCTCTTGGCTCAGCCTCTTCATGTCAGCCCAGCTTCCAGCTGTCGTGACCCTGGCTCCGTGTCGCAGGTACGAACTCTGAGCTGTCCAACGCCTCAGAGTCTGAGGACATGGGTGAGCGGGAGCCAAGGGCCCGCGGTACCGCTGGGGACGAGAGGGGTTCCCGTCGGGGCGGCCGGGGCCGTGGTGGCACCGCGGCTGTGGGCCGGGGCCGTGGAGCCCCGGGCGGCCGGGTGGCCAATCACACCATCAGCTCTGGTGAGTCGCCGGGGCCGTCCGAGGTCGTGGAAAAGCCTCGCCAGTGTGGTCGGTAGAGCCATAACCAACATTTCCCGTCTCGCCAGTCCTACGTGACCCTGACAGCAACCCCTTCTCCTTGCTGGAGGGGGAGGGCGAGGCGGGCGGGGACACTGACGCCAGCGAGAGCATGGGCGGAGCCGGAGACCGCCGGAGGCGCTCACGCCGTCGCCGTAACGACCAGGAGCCCAGCGTGATGGACGCGGCGGCCGAGTCTGACGGCCAGGCCGGGGCCAGTGAGAACGGGCTAGGTGAGTGGCAGCGGTTCTGGGGACCTCGTTACCAGCAGGCGGGCAGAAGCGCCGCTGTCTCCTCACCGCTGTCTCCTCACCGCTGTCTCCTCACCGCTGTCTCCTCTCCCCCGGCCCGTAGACGAGGACGGCAAGCCCCAGCGCCGGAACCGGAGCCGCCGCCGCCGCAATCGTGGCAGCCGCCCCGAAGGAGGCTCCCTCAGCCGCGAGCGGCAGCCCGGTGAGTCCCTGGCAGAGCCCCCCGTGCCGTGACCGTGTGCCACGGCCCCTGGGCATGGCATCCCTAAACGTGGCTCTCTTGCCCTCTGGCCTGTCCTCAGTGACCGTGGCTGACTACATCTCCCGCGCAGAGTCCCAGAGCCGACAGAACCTGCCCCAGAAGGAGGCGCAGCCCGCACCTGAGCCCAAGGTGTGTGCGTCTCTCAATGTCTGTGTGTTTTTGTAGTTTTACATTGTGGGGACCACATTTCCCCGCAGTGTGATAAAAGCCTGTACATTTTTACCTTGTGACATTTGTTTCAGTTCCCATAAGGATGACTTCAATTTTATAAAAAATTTGTGAATTTTGTTTGGTTACTTATAGTTAAGGTTAGGGCTGGGTAGGGTTTAAGGTCGTCATTGGGATTAGGGTTATGCCCATAGGAATGAATGGAGAGGCCCCACAAAGATATAGACCTTTGTATGGATGAGCCGTCACAGACAGACCTGAATACTGCAGCTTGTTACCTGGTAATACCTGCACGCATTGCTATGTTAAGGGCTGATTTCTAACCCCGCCCCACAGCAGAACGGGGGCAGCGACCAGGACGAGCACACCCCTGCCAAGCCCCCCCCCAGCAATGGTGTGACAGCGCCCGGCGAGGCACTGGTCAACGGGGTGTCCTAAAGGGCTGGCCGCATCCCTTCAGCCCTCGTCTAGAGCCAGACCTCATGGCAACACTGACCCTGCTTGCATTTACTTAAACCTTTAAAACAGATGAGTGAGGGAAAAAAAATTCGACAGTGCGTCAATTCATATGATTGAAAAACGACAGAGCATCTACTTAAAACACACATATGTGTATGTTATTCTATCTATCAGTACTTAGTGCTTATTTAAAACTAGCTTGCCCAAAAAGAGCTGGTGGACGTGACTCCATTTTTAAGAAATACTGAACACAGAAACAGGACGTGACTTAGTTTTCTCCTTTGTTTTCCTGATGGGTCTTTTTTGTTTACTGGTTTGGACTTGTGGTTGCACTCCCAGAGAACAGCTGCGTTTGTTACAGGTTTGGGGGAGGGGGGGGGGTGGTTGGAACGAGGCGGGGGGGGGGGCGGGGGGGGAGGGTGGCAATGACGCTATTCGGTTTAGGGTTCGTTGTCTTGACGTCGAGTTACAGTGCGATAAACCGAGGAATGAGTGTGCTGAAAGAGACATTGTGCCTTGAATTTGAACACTTGATTTTTTTTTTTCTGCCTTGGAGGAGACAACAGGCCTTTGAAAGGGGTGGGGACAAGGAGATGAGTTTGGTTAGTAGGGAAACGGAGGCTCGATGAAATGCGTCTTTGTGCCAAAAAAATGTTTAGGGTGTTCTCGTCGAATGGTAGCCCAGGGGTGCGTTTGTGTCTACGCGTGGTGGGAGAGGAAGGGGATTGTGGGTACTGGACGCTGAGCTAGTAAACACGATTAGGAGGCATTACAGGTTACGGAAAGGGATCCCATCTCACCTGTGGACCGGCCGGGCTATGCCGACCTCCATGCGCGGGCTACGAAAGCAGGCTGATGTCTGCCGGCTCACCTGCCAAAGGGCTGCCTGTTCAGACCGTCTCCCACGACTGAGGGGCTGGTCCCTGCTCCTCTGGGTGGAGTAACTGTGCTAGCATACGTGGTGAGAGGCCCCAAGTTTTCCGTGACGTAACTCTAAAGCTCGTGGTAGAATTCACTTCTGGCCATCCCTGGCCTGTCCCATTGCCGTTCCCCCAGTGATGGGTTAGGGAGACGGGTGTGTGTGGGGGATGGGTTTATGGTTGATGCAGCCATGAAAAGTAAGGAGTGCCTCTTCCGATCCCACCACGACCATGCTGCACGCGCAGGCTAGCTGGCAAACCTGCACTCATCAGCACGGAAGCCTATTTCTGGAGCCCTTCAGCGAAGAGTGCTGGCGAGGTCCCCGGGCCGCCATGGCGTGGCGCTTCCGAGGGGCGAGCCGGCCGCCAGCATGAGAGATGGAGAACCAAACGGCGGCCATGTGAGACTCGCGCTCTGGCCGACGTGGATTGTAGTGCGGTTGAAGTCAAAGCCTCAAATGGGCTCATCTGTTTCGCCTGGGTTTCCGCTCAACATTTGCATTGTTCTTTCTGCATCATAAAAAAAAAATAAAATGGAAGTGAAATTAATTCCTATTCAATTTTTAATTTGTCAAGTTTCTGGAGGTCTAATTGCATGAGTGTAATCTAGCTCTTGTGCATGCTGTTTTCTGGGTTAACCTTCATTCTGAAACCATTGGCATGAAGGCTGTAAACTCAACACTGTGACACTCCTTTGCTGGACTTCAACGTGACGTCAAAATGTATCTAAATTTGCCTTGTTCTGGCTGGAAAATACCTGCTCATCACAGTCAATAGGGAGGGAAGTTCAGGCTTAATTGTTTCCTTTTGAGGTGGCTTTTCACCTGCAGGTGTTTAAAAAAAAAAAAAATAAAAAAAAAAACTGTAGAATAAAAAGACCTAGTCATACTGATTTTGAAAATTTATCTCGTCTGTGGTGTTTTGAAGACCTTAGCTATTCAAGGTTAAGGGATGTTACCATGTTTATGGGAAGCAGTCTCATTAGAAGAAGCAACATGGTTTGACTTGATTTTGTAGAATGGAGGAGTAAGCCTGCCTGTTTTAGCATCACTGGCGGCGACAGCTGATGTTCTGCACCGTAAACTTTGCTGAGTGTGTCACTTATTTATTATTCTACCGAGTTTGGTGCTGGTCTGCGAGAGCGAGCAGGTTTGGAGGAAACCCCCAGCTTGTTACAGCCCGTGAACAATTTGAAATTGTCACAAGACTAACACTTTAACTTTCAACGGAAAACAACGAAGCATAATACATATCAGAATATGAAAAGTATTTATGATGTACCACATGCCACGTTTCAAATGTCACTGACCTTGTGCCTTGACGCGTATTAGAATATTTTTCGGTGAGGCATTTCTAGGTATGGAATATGTGATACTGCAGTGATGTCTTCACATTAAAAACATTGACAGTCAAACTTTTTTCGCCTGTGTTGTGTTTTAGCTGTAAGTGATTTTCCCGCTATGATACATAACGCACTCCCATACGGCCTCGGCACGGGTTCAGGGTAAGTGATATATCAACCACATAAAGATGAAATTTTACAGAAGACTGTCTGCTGGTGAACGGCATCCTTACTTTTTCCAGCAATGCTTAATCAATAAAAACACTTTTTGTGTCTATCATTAAAGCTGAAAATTGGTAATTCTTCCATAATTATCTTCGGCTATTACAAATTGGTAATAACACTTTGTTCCTGAAATTTACACTACTCACAATAAGTTGGGGATATTATTTACATGAGTGCATTTCCTATTTGCTCTGAATTTTAATGAAATAAGTAAAAGTTCCCTTCGATATTACTAATAATGTATGAGACAAAACACAATTTTTATTAGTTCAATATTTATTACCCCAAAAATTTAGACGACGACAGGGGTAGCCTCAAATAAAAATTGACAATGTCAGTAGCGGGCGTTTCCACCATTTGCCGCAATGACAGCTTGACAGCGATGTCTCATGCTCCTCACTAGCCTCATGATGTTGTTCTGAG
>JAODKM010000002.1:16507640-16528029 GCA_026780845.1 Petrocephalus sullivani | reverse complement strand
ATTATCATCCATGAACAGAAAGTTGGGGGTGTGCTGGCGGAATTGGGGGATGATGATGGGTTCTATGATGTCTCTGAAGTAAGAACGTGCAGTGACTGAGCCATGTACAATAACCAAATCTGTTTTGCGCTGACTGGTGATGCCTGCCCACACTGTTGCGCCTCCTCAACCAAAGCAAACCCTGGGGACCATGTTGACCTCAGCGTATCGCTCACTTCGCCTTCTCCAGCAACACTGACGACAATCATTTCTGTGCACTTATGTAAGTCGCTCTGGCTAAGGGCATCTGCCAAATGCTGTAAATGTAAATGTGCAAGGTGACCCGACACTCATCAGTGAACAGGACGGTAGACCACTGCTGCATTGTCCAGGTCACATGGTCTTTTGCCCACTGCAAACGTTCACGGCGGTGTCTTGGTGTCAGTGGAGTCACCTGCAACGGTCATCTGGCATTCAAGCCAAAGCGGTGGAGTCGGTTGCGAATGGTTTGTCTGGAAACCCTAGTACCCCTCGCATCTCGTAAACGGGCCTGCAGCTGTGTGGCAGTTGCATGACGATGTCTGAGTGCATAGGTCCTTAGGTACTGGTCATCATTGCGGTCTGTCACTCGTGGGGCTCCACACCTGGGTTTGTCATGAACTCTGCCAGTAGTTCGGTGTCTTAATGCAAGTCTGCTGATGACACTGAGACACACCAAGTTCACGAGCAACATCTGACTGCCTGCCACCGACCCGAAGGCGCGCCATGGCCAGGTGACGCTGCTCGTCCGTTAAGTGACGTTGTGTGTTCATGGCTGTTTGAAGGATGAACTTGGAATGACTTACTGGCAACACCAGCTTTTTCTACCCACAGAAGGTTGAAATTGATGCCACATTGAAAAGGGTTGTCTTTTGGTATTGGCCCCAATTTAAGGCACACCTGTACACAATGAGACCATTACATGGAAAACACAAACTGCAAGTTTGCCCCTAGCGGGCGGGGCCCAGTGAGGCCGCACCGGTTAGCCCACCCTATTTAGCCATTACCTAGGCAAGTTTCCCCCCAGAGGGCGGGGCCCAGTGCGACCGCACCGGTTAGCCCACCCTATTTAGCCATTACCTAGGCAAGTTTCCCCCTAGCGGGCGGGGCCCAGTGAGGCCGCCCCGGTTAGCCCACCCTATTTAGCCATTACCTAGGCAAGTTTCCCCCCAGAGGGAGGGGCCCGGTGTGGCCGCACCGGTTAGCCCACCCTATTTAGCCATTACCAAGGCAAGTTTCCCCCTAGAGGGTGGGGCCCAGTGCGGCCGCACCAGTTAACTCACCCTATTTAGCCATTACCTAGACAACCTTCCCGCTAGAGGGAGGGGCCCAGTGCGACTGCACCGGTTGACCCACCCTATTTATCCATTACCTAGGCAAGTTTCCTCCTAGAGGGCGGGGCCCAGTACGGCCGCACCGGTTGGCCCACCCTATTTAGCCACTACCTAGGCAAGTTTCCCCCTAGAGGGCGGGGCCCAGTGTGGCCGCACCAGTTGGCCCACCCTATTTAGCCATTCCCACACAGCTTTCTGCCAGCAGAACAAGTAGAAAGCATTTTCAGTTTTAATCCCATCCAAATAAGTACATTTTCTCAGGAGTTCATTTTAGGTTTATTTTTTGTTGTGATTGTCAAGCTGAGGCCATTTGGGGAATTTAATTTAATCAAAATCTAGAAGTGACATTACCAAACATGTCGGATGCATGTAAAAGGCCTGTGAGTGCTTTCCAAATTTGGGGAAAAAAAAACCTTTTTGACTGCTGGTACATTGTTGCCTCATTTGCACATCATGTGACCTCAAAAACAAGTGAAAATTTGATTTCATTTTTAAAGGATTTGATTATAAATTTTATTATGACCCTTTGTAGGACTGCTTGTCTTGTTTAGGCGACCAATTTAATGTTTGTAGATTTTAACTTAATTTGAAAGAGAAAAAAATTCAAAAATTTGCGGAAAGATTTTTCCACAAAATTTTCATTTTGATGTATTCCTGTTTTGCATTTTCATGTGGAATATCCCAAAACAATTGATAGAATTAGACTTCACAGTGGAAATTATGGATATATTACATGTTTATTATATTTATTTCATGATTTATAAAGGCATGGAGGGGAATCTTGTTGGAAAAAAAATCATTACATTTACAAAATTTTATCCTAATCCATCCATTTTCTTATCCTTCCGGGTCGCTGGACGTCCGGAGCCTATCCCGGGGGGCCAGCCCATTGCAGGGCACACTCACACACCAGTCACACCTACCAGCAATTTAGTAAGTCCAATTAGCCTGAGCATGTTTTTGGACTGTGGGGGAAGCTGGAGCACGGGGGAGGAAACCCCACAACGACATAGGGAGAACATGCAAACTCCACACACGGAACCGGGGTGGAGACTTGAACCCTGGTCCCAGAGATGTGAGGCGACATCTGCAACACCATGCCACCCCGCCTAATCCATCATCGACTCATATATCAACATAGGTTGGACCTCTTGACATTACAGTAACTGTATTGTCACAATAGTGACTGTAGTAAACATGATTAATACAGTAACTTTTCATTCACAAGGTTGTATCAAGAGGGGCAGGTTGAATTTACTAGGCTTATAAATCATACTGGGACCGAGGATTATTCATGTTATGATAAAAGTCACTGAGAACACAGCAATTACAGTGATACATTTCATTTGACAGGTGAAGATGGATGGATGGATGGAAATTTGGTCATATATATTGTATCTATATTAGCAAATATATAAGTATTTTGACAGTGTCGAGCAGGTCCTAGGGAACATGATGCATTGGATACCAGTCCATCAGAGGGCAGACACTCAGAAACAACACTCCCAATTTCAGAGACACCAACTCATATCACTGCATGTCTTTGGAGTGTAGAAGGAAATCGGCACATATTCAGAGTCGGGAGGGGTTTCAAATCCCTCAGTGACATTGTCTAGTAGCAAGTTCCTTTGCAAAATGGTAGGCAGCACATGCAGCAGATAACAAAGAGAGTACTGGCACCTGTTTTTTTTCCCACTTCACACACCGGTTTCCATAGATGAGCAGTGTCACACAAGCCAAAGATTCACCAGCTGCCTGTATAACAGACTCGTGCCTGGAGAGGGCTACCTGCCTGAATATGTAATGCTAATTGTAAAGTTTGGTGGAGGACATATAATGGCCTCGGGTGTCTTTTATGGCTTGGGCTAGGGCATTTGGTTCCAATGAAAGCAAACCTTAATGCTAGAGCATACAATGACACTCCTGATAATCACATGCTTCCAAGTACACGGCATGCTTCATGTTCCATACGATTATGCCCACGCGCATAAAGCCAAAATCCAGTCAGTGCCCAGGTACCTAATGCTTATATGGTACTTTCTCACATGCTATGCCCATAGTGCTCCTACTCCAGAAATTGCAATGAAATGATCTCAGAAACCCCACTTCTATTCCTGGCTGCACTTAATTAAAATATTCTGACATAACATTACATCTAAGTCTCTTAGTCTCTACCTTCCGCAAATGGGACAAGGTCTATGCCTTAACATTAAGATCAGTAAGGGTTTTTTATCTTCTTAATGGCAACCCAGTGTGATCTTCTGCTGCTGTAGCCCATCTGCATCAAGGTTTGATATGTCGTGCGTTCAGAGACGCTCTTCTGCCTACCTTGGTTGTAACGAGTAGTTATCTGAGTTACTGTTGCCTTTCTGTCACTTGAACCAATCTAGCCACTCTTCTCTGACCTCTGCCATTAACAAGGCATTTTCCCCCGAGAGAACTGCTGCTCTCCGGATGTTTCTTCTTTTTCGGCCCATTCTCTGTAAACCCTAGAGATGGTTGTGGTGAAAATCCTAGCAGTCCACATCAGTGGTATCAAACAGGCTCAGATTTGGTGAACTTGATTACATTGAGAAAAGTCAAAAGCTGGGCCTTAAATGAAGATTTTTTGGAGCAGTGGGGAGAGTGTGTAGGGCATGGGTGATATTACAGTAATATTTTTGTTATAGTTTACTGCAATATTCTTGTTTGTTGATATATATTGCAACCTTACTCTACTGAATACTATACTGAACTACTGAATGGGTAGCAGTAACATTTGATCATAGAAGAAAAGTAGTCTGTGGAACACATTGTTGTTGTTACAACAGCATATTTCCCACTTCACTTTGTACAGTATGTCTGCACAATACTGCAAAACTGCATCATAAAAATTCTGTACAATGACAACATTTAAGGATTGGAATCTAGTAACTGGAATGTTGTTTTGCTACGATCAAACTGACGACACCAACAATGATAAGCTGTTATGTCCTCTGTGCAGTATTTTTATCTGATACACATGTGATTTGCACATTTATAAGCAGTACTTTTCAGCAGTACTAGTCGAAGAATATCTGGCCTTATAGTTAAGCTCAATTCTCCGAGTTTCATGTATGGGAGAGTTAACACTGCCATCTGCTGGCAAAAGTCCTTCAATGTCTGATATTTATGAAATTAAGTGGCCACATTGCCATGGGACATAGGGATCCCCATGCTGCTTCCCTTTGACAAATATACACAGTATAGATGACACCTAGGCTAAGGGTCAGACCTCAGGATCAGACAGTTATCTGGCACCCCGTGCGATTAAGGGCCTCTATTAAACGTCCAATGAGTATGTGACTCCTTTGCTGAGGACAGGATTCCAACCTGGCGACTTTCAGATCACTAGAATTTCTAGGTATGCCCCTGAACATGATGTCACATATTTAAATGAAGATCTGCATGGAACTGGCCATTTAAGGTACTACTCACTGGCCCAGTAATGGAATCCAGTTTGGAGGCTTGGAATGTGTGAAGTTACTCACAGTTAATAACAATGTGGATTAAATCTAACTCCAATTTATTTTAACATAGGGGTTTTATTGTAGAACATGTTAGTCATGATCTCTAGTTAATTTAATATTGTTACAGGCAGTCCACGGGTTAAGACATTCAACTTACGAACAGCTCAGACTACAATAAAGCCTATTACATAAAAAATTCCAATAAAATACAATGATCTGTAATAAAAAATGCACCCACTACTTTATGATGCTCGTGTAAACATTGTGTGGCTTCAGTGGTTTATTGGCTTGAGGTACAGCACAGTATGTACCTTCATTATTACTTTATAATAATTATTATTGTTGTTGTTGTTAGGTACTGTATAATAATTTTCTAACTAAACTACAAAATGTAGTTAAAGAACTCTCAAGAAATGGATCTACTTCATAACCCAGCAGGACCACCTGTACTGCTTCTCTGTCTTTTGGCTCACTCTGTTCATCCTGGACACAGGATTCTCTTTTGGCCCATAAAGCAATTTTCACAGGAATATTGTGAAACCAGCTTTATATTGGTTCAGGATCTGCAGGTTGACTAGACACTAACACGCTATCTGCACATTCAATCAGCCTAGCTCAGGCACTGTCTGGTCGGAGTACATTCAGATGATTCACCTCCATGGCTTCAGCTCAGTATAGGGGCAGCTTTATTTCAGTACATCTAACTCACTCAAGGATGCAAGTCAGGGTGTTTGTTTAACTAGCTTAGAGATCAATTCAATAGCAGTATGTCTGACTCAGTGAAGTGGCCATATGGCTGTTTCTCTCATGCTGCAAGTGCGAGTGATGTGTCCGAAAGCCAGAGTCCCCATCTATGAATCCAAACCAGGACTGAGCCAGGTAGCCTCCCGCCTACTGAAAGCAGGCGGTTCCACAGCATGTGGTGTCGGACAGGTCGAGCCCCTCATCATTTTAGCTACTTGAATAACTAACATTCAATTATTTAGCAGATGCTTTTGTCCAAAGTGATGGACAAATGAGGCAGGTCGTACGCCGGAAGCATATAGCTGCCAGGGAGCCAACTAGGTGGAAGTGCAGCTTGGCTAAGATCCTGGTACATGACTGGGAAATAGGTGGGAGTGTTCATGGGAGCAAGTGCTGTATAATACTTTATAATACTTCCTGTGAGAGTTTCCAGGTTCTGTCAATGGCTGGATATTAAATGTCCTTTTATCACAGGTAAATTATTGCATAGCAGATCATAAAAAGCAATAGACAACAGTCTTATTTTTGTTCACTTTATTACACATTAAAAATAGTTTCAAGTAGTTTTACTGTAGAATAACACCTTGACTATAGAAAATGATTTAATCTGGTTTGTATAAAAAAAAATCTGCAATTCAGCTTACATGTAAAATAATTCACATTTGTTTGAAAATAGATACAATGGTTAGAATAACTTCACAAAAGGAACAGTGCTACGTGGTGATATAAACAATGCATTACTTCATTGCATGAGTGAAATGAAAAACCTCACAAACCACGCAATTAACCCATTGAAGGTAAAATTCACAGTCAAATTCATGTAAAACGCACATTTTCAAAAAGCAATGTTGTTCAAGTGACCATAAGGAAATAAACTCCTTCCCCCAAAGCACACTTCTGGTTTAGCCATTATAAGTAAGAAACAAAATAAACAACATATTCACATGAGTTATAGTTGAGTAAATACTTGGAAGAGCCTCATAATCAAAACCCAATTCTTGCATGAGCACAACAGACTCCATTTTGTTGCATAATTGCATTAAGAACAACTCAAACTCACTTCACACTGGTTTTCGTTTATGGGCAAAAGGTTCACTGCATAACAGGCCAGTTTCATATTGTCTTAGGAGAAGAATCCTACACTCGAGCAGCTCTCATCCACTTCCAGGGGAACCTGGCTGTGGCCACTGTGATTTGAATAAAGGGAAGTCTGGAACCCTGTATCTGTAACTGGGCTCCTACAGGGTACCCCCTGTCCCATCTCCTGGCAGGGGGACATTTGTGCAACCTCAAACTGCACCTCAAAGCTGTCCTTTGCTTCTCCGGGTTCCTGGCACACTAGAAGCTCATAGCCCGCAAAGCGGAGCAGCGCCTTGTCTGGCAGCTGAGCCCACTGCAGATAGCCCAGATCCTCACTATTGACAGCGAGGTGCCCCCTCTGGCTGATGTTCTGCACCAAAAAGTACAGCTGCGAGCTGTGGGGGGTGCGGAAGGCCTGCAGGGACAGCTGCTTGCGGGACACGCGGGAGTCATTCAGGACGAAAGCGCAGGCTTCCCCGTCGCGGCCCAGGCGCAGCGGGTCCTCGGCCGGCTGCCTCAGGCGTCGGCCCAGGGGAAGCAGGCGGTACAAGGTCTGGACAGACTGCTGAGCGTGGAACAGCTTAATGTGGAGACACGTCCTGCTCTCCTCTGTCCTCTCAGTCTGTGATACATCCATATTTACTTCTGCTGACCTTCACTGGAAGAGAGGGAAGAAAAAAGGACAGAAGAGGACAGAACAAGCAGGGAAGAGTAGAGGACTAAGGCAGGGCCATTAACAAGCACATCTGGAACTGTTTTAGGAAAATAATTTGGCACATATCTCTACAAAGCTATGCTACAGCAGTAACAAGTATACATGACTAAAACTAACCCCCACAGAGTGATGGATCTCTTATCCTGGGGAAACCATTCCAATACATGCAAAATACATACAAAACGTAACTCTTTATGGCCTATGAAGGTAATAGAAAACAAGATCAATAAAGACATGTTGACTTTCTCTAATATTCTCAGTATAAATAGAGTAACTTAAATCTGGTCCTGAATTCAAATGACAAAAATAGCAAGTAACTAACAATCAAACAGCATCTCCTGAATGTGTAATAATGATCCCTTTATTGTGTGGCGATCAAGTTTCAAGTGCAGCTTATATATCATGACACTAGGAAACTGGGGCTCAGTAATCTCCGATCAAATTGCAACCATGTCACTTTACTATGACGAGAACAAAATACGTTGGAAACCACCTTTTATTTGATAGCCCCGCTCTCCCATGCCATCCAGGGTGTACCCCAGATTTCCCCCTATGCCCCAGGCCCCTCTGACCCTAACCAGGATATGGGGGCTGGAGGATGGTTAGCGATGAGACTTCCCAGAAAGGTGTCCTGTTCTTTGTCTGCATTCACAATGGCATCATTCGTGTACATTTTGAAGGAATGTGCATTGTTGTTGGTTGATTCAAATTTAATTCAATGATCAGCTTAATTCCCTTTGAGATATAGTGCCTGTTCTACACTGTGGGTAGCAAAAACGTGATAATTGAGATTGTTTTTTATGAGCTGTAACTTCTTTTATAATTAGTTAGATGGCTCAGCTTTTTTTGGAAAAAATAGTACTTTTCCATGTTCAAATTTAATTATGGCCCAGTCACATTCAATTTAAATTTTGCTTTAGTCTAAATCAGGTCTGCCCAATACGTCGATCGCGATCGACCAGCAAACATTTTTTAGATGCCACTTGAAAGACGTAAAGGGCGGCCAGTTTACTGCTGCTTAATTAAACCTTTGTTACATTAGGTTACCATAACATCTACGTAGATCCCTCCTCTTCTAACGTATCTCAGTATCTTGGATCACATGGGTCTCCAGGCAGAAAACGCGAATGTATTGCGAGCTGATGCAAAACTCCAGCGAGCAAAGTGACCCAGCCAGCCTTCCAATTTATATTTACTAAAAAATGAATATAAAAGAATGAGTAGGGGAGCTGGAACAAGTAAGAAACCAAAAACTTACTAGTTCCATGTGGGATGGGAGGAGGACTTTTTTCACCATGTGAAAAAAACCATGTGTACCACCCTAAATGTATTGAATTTTTTTGACCTGGTCACTTCATAAGTAGCTCACAAGCCGAGAAAGTGTGGGCACCCCTGGTCTAAATTCATTTTTTCAAAGTAAAAGTTCATCCTGTGACCAGTGTTCTTACGGCTTATTAAAAAAAAGCAGTGAAGGGCTTGGAGTAACAATTCATTTTTTATAATGAAATACATATGTACTATATGTGTATTACCTGTATAAGAAACATTGAACTGTTACTTGGTGCCCTTCGTGAGACATGCACCCCAAAAAAGTTTTTTGAATGGTGTTTTTGAGACTGAAAGGGCATGTGGGGGGAGGGGTGATTTTTTTCACTTACCTGACCAATGTTATGCTTGAAGAAGAATGGTATGCAAGAAAAAAAAAAACTCTCTGAAAAGTTCCCCGACTTTAGGACTACACTTTTGGCGATTTATTTATTTCAACAAGTGGTTTAAAAGAGACTGAGATTAATTTGTAGTTTGAGTACATTTTTTTGGGGAGCTCCTAACTCCTATACTCTTCATTTTCTTCGTTTGAGACTTGGAACCGGCTTTATTTACACAATAGCACAGCACCTTCCATCAAACATCAGAAAGTAAAGAATACCTTTTCCCCAATTGAGTCAAATAATTAAAAAAGTACAGCTTTCCAATTAGTTATTGCTCAGCCAAATAGCTATGACAGTAAAAAAAAAAAGTTATGTCATAAGAATTTTTTTTTTTGTTCGCACGGTGAGAAAAGGTACCGTATCTCGGAGGTTAATAATAATAATAATGAATAAATAAATAATATGAGCTCTGCAAGATTGGCAAAGTGGAATTCTCATGTCGGATTTCATCAAAATCAAAAAGGTGATGCAAAAGCTTTCAGAAATGTGTTGCACCAAGACGGAATGAGCCTGCTTGCATTATGCTTCCTTTATTTTCATTCTACACGTAACTAAAGTTCATACGACAAACTCATTTACTGTCAGTAAAAAAATATTGCACTTATGAACCCACAAGCTACTTCTTGATACACATGACCGAAATATATAGTTACAATATAACCAAATAAAATTGCTATATAAGCTGACATACCTAATGAACAAGAATAACCATGGACAATAACAACACGCCCGTGCGCTATAATGAACTAAACTTTATACAAACGCGTTGAGTTTCACTTTATTAAATATTTAGGAGGATATACCGCATATAACGGGAAAAGCAGAAGATATGCCATTAATCAAATAGCTTCGAGCAGCTGCCGGAAGGCGCAGCCCCAGCACCGCTCCGCACAAATCCACAGCAATTCCCTGCTTACCTTCCTGCAACGCCGATGGTTCCAGCTGAGCTGAGCGATAAACACAAAAGTCCAGTAAGTGCATGTAAAGTTGTATTTCTCAGCACAAAGGACTATCCCACACCCGTGCGTAGCCTTAGTGTGGACGCCTATAGGCGCAGAAACTGGGGACGAGTGCGAGCGTTCAGCCCCAAGGCGATGACGTCATCGTCACGAGCGACCGGACGCGCTGCACTCTGCTTGGGGAATTCCAAGATTGCAAAACCTCTTACATTTTTAGTTTTGCTTTAACTCGCTTTCATTTTATTAGAAGTCATTGGTCTTAAATTACGGAACTTGAAATGACTTGGAAACCAGATTTCCCCGGTGCATTTATTTTAATCTTTTAATAGGCCGTTAGAGTTCCTTGTGTTGATAGGGGGTTTCCTTGATCCCAGCAGTCCCTGGACTCCCCCGAAATCCTCATAGGCAGCTCACCTCATCTGCCTTGGCTGGCTGCTCGTTACATGCTCATTGTTGTCATGTTCAAAGAGCGACGTTATCTATTTGCAGGGATCATCAGAGTAGTGCTACGCCCTCCCTCCTTCAGGCCAGTAGGTTTGAATGCAATCCCACTGGTGAGTTCTCCTTTTGTTTGATTCAAGTGAGGAGTCACACGAATTATTGTTACAATTTTCCAGAGAAGTAGGCTATGTCATACATACAGCACATGTGAAAGAATATGTTAGACTGTACAGTAATATAGCAGAGCCATTCTACCTGAGGGTCCAGGGGCATGTCCTCCTAAAATGAAAATCCATGGAAAGCAGATTTGAAATACACCTTTCTAGCAACAGTCGAGTGTGCGTTTCCCAAAAGCTCCGGTTGCACGGATTTATCTACAATATGTAAGTTGCTAACGTTAACTATATGCTTTTGCCAAACGCACCCCCTGAAGACCGCAAATCTGCATTTGTCATTCACGGGACAATTCACCCTCATGCTGGTAAAAAATAAACGAAATCCAAGCGAACTAGAAAATCACAACCTGAGTAGCCAACAATATTGACCACTCAATATTGATTACAACAACAAAGATCAAACTGAAACGTACTGGCCCAGTTTTACATAGATTCATACTTTTGCAATAGTCTCTTGTTGTTACTATAGGCAGTCCTCAGTGGCGAAGATACGAGGTAAGCAGGAGGGCTGTAAAATGGCCATGCGGCTTGTCAACAGTTTCACACGCGAGAGACACTTTTTGTATTGGTGTCACGTCCGCCGTGCTGCCTAATTAAACGGGGCAGCACTCTGATTTTATTTTAGTATATTTAATTGAGAAGATGCGTAAATGAAATAATATACAGCAAACTTCAACAATTAAAAATGATGACAAACAGAAACTTAAAAAATGCTGTACCGGTTAAAACGGAGACACTCTAAACATATCGAGTAAAAGAGTGATTTTAATATTTTTTGCACTGTTTATCGCGGGCGAGTCGAAGTTACGCCGTACCCGGAAGGAATACGCGCAGCTGTTTTCGACGTGGCGTTGCCAGCACTGCGGATCGCTGCCGGTGTTTTCAGCATGTATGATAGATAACAGTTTTAGAAGTTAGTATCGCGTTTAATTTGAATCCGTTTGGGAAAATTACATTTTATTTTCAATATAGGACGATTCCGGAATATACGGAACTCTATATATAGAGATCAGACCGGAGTAAATTTAGCGGTGGGTTCGACATTCGCCAGTCATTCACAGATTCTCTCTGTATTTACTTATATCATTACAAAAAGAGAGAAAGTACACATTCACAAATTCGTGTATGTTTGTGAAAAATAAGACGGCGCCCCCGTTGCGAATTACACGCTCGCTTGGCTTTTGTCAGTACGCGACGTTTCAAAATAAATGGAAGAACAATGACTTTCTTAACAAACGGCGGAACACAGGGCATCCCACAGTAAGTTTCAGCTTGGGGCCAAAGGACATGAGTGGACCTAAACATATCATGCACTTTGGCACTTGTGAAACCCGTAGATAATTTGTGAAATTACTTCAGATGCCTCATATTCATTATTTTTGTTTCACCCTGTTACTCAGAACACATTTGAAAGGTTGCAAATTGTTTAATCAAAAGCTTCATGCCCAGTCTTTCTCAGATTACTTACTGGAAAGCAGAAATGCATGGTGTGTGTAGGTTTACTCATGGAAGTTTGGCATTTGGATGCCTGCACAGAAAACAATGATAATGAGGAGAATCCGCTGCTAGCTTTACTCCGGTTCAGATTGGGGCATTTAGGTTCCTAATATTTTGAGTAAACAGAAAAAAAGTATGTAATAGTCTAGATTTTACTATTTAATGCAAGATTATTAGTATAGATGTATAATACATCTAAGGCACTTAGACGCATGTCATAAAATAACTTCTTTCATACAGTGTTTAAGATACAAGATCCTGTACCAGGGGCCTTTTAAATCCTACAAGCGATCTGAGCCTAGTAGGTTACAAATTGTGTGGTTTGTAATAAGTTTTTCGGTTTGGAGTGCGCCAGTTGAGTACTCTGATATAGTCAGTATATTTACCATTACATGACTGACAATTACACATAACAGTTTAGGTGGATAGTGGAGGGGATGGTATATTTTCAAAGGGGATTTTTTTGTCATTTCTTTTCCTACAGGGGGGTGGTATCCGCCTGTATCCCATGATAACTCAAGCCCCCTTTATATTACCAGTATAAGCAATAACGTAATATAAAACATCTACAATTTTTTATTTATTGTGCAAGATGCTGAAAGGACAGTGAAGAAGGTCCTGCACCAGGGGCTAACCATGAGCCTTAGGCCTCTGGAGACGAGCCAAAACTGGGCAACTTCTGTGTAGGTCTAGCATTAAAATGTGGTTATGTTCCCCAGCAGCACAACTCCAGGGATTGGCATCCACAGTGAGGGCAGGCTTCGGGAGCCATGAACAACCAGGAGGTGACAGCCCTGCTGGAGGAGAGCAGGCAGTCTGCAGATGCTGGGCCAGCCCAGCCAACTGAGGAGGATAAGGTGGAGTTCCAGAGATGTCAGGGTGAGGGACCACATGTCAGTTTGTTTCCCTTTTGTGAGAAGTCACCACCAAATGAACTGTTTGGACCATTCTACAAAAATGAATGAATGAATGAATGAAAGTGATGCTCGTGGTCTTGATTTTTTTAAGGTCTGCGCAGGATGAATGTTATTGCTTACTTAGTGTGTTGTTAGTCATTGTAAAAAAAGGCCTTTTTATATTTAAATGTCACTGTGAACTCTGACTCCCAGCATCCCTCTCTGCTGAACTGAGCATGCTCCTAGAGGACGCTATGGCAATGAGGTGGCCCTTTGTCCCAGAGAAATGGCAATACAAGCAATCAATAACTTCAGAGGACAAGACCAACCTTCAGAATCTCATTATCGAGCATCTGCCTCAGTTACTGGTATGACATGATCCAGATCTTTTAAACGTTTCTAAAAATATCTGCTGAAGAGCTGGTGATAATAATGAAATTACTAACTTGGGAATTCCTATCTTGTTTTGCAAGTGTAGTGATAAAAGAGAATATGTACAACACAAATAGTTACGTACTAGAATGAAGGGAGTTGGCTTGGGGCCTCACTCGTGCCTGTGCCTCTCTTTTGCAGAAATTTCTTAGGGCCAGTATCCAGGTGGGGGACTCCCAGTGTGCTGTCTCTGTTGTGTTCCTGCTAGACCGCTTCCTGTACTGGGCAGATGCCTCCAAGAAGCTGCTATGTATTGTTAAGGCTCTGCACAAGCACTATCCAGCCACACCCATCCCGCCGCAGGTGGTCATTCGACAGGCCCGCCTCTCTGTCAACTCTGGTACGTCATATAGTCATCTGGTCTCTGTTCAGAGGAGACTGAGGAACGGTCAGTGCATGTGGAGCTTGTGTTTGGGATGGAAGTTCTGCAGTCTTGCAGGCAAATAACACCTTAAGTGTAACGTCAGCAAAAGGACGTTTTTGAAGACACACCTCATTTTAGGAATACAGTCCTCCCTCGTCGCTTCATGCTTAGACTTTTGTGGCTTCACTCTATCGCGGTTTTTTGAAATATACTACTGTGCTCATTAAGGTATATACAGTACTGTGCTCATTAAAGTATATACAGTACTGTATGTTCATTAAAAAGTTGATAGGGACAGTGAAAATGATACAGCTCGCGCTCGGTTGTCTGAGTCAGTTATATCCTCTTCCTATCTTGGCCACTGACTGGCTCAGCCTCACGCAAGTTCATTTCTCTCATACACGCTACATCGCTACGCATCGGAAGCGTGTTTGCGATTTCTGAGAACTTTTATTTAAGCCCAGCAATGGGTCCTAAACGTGCTGCTTCTTCTAAGCCTTCTGCTTCCTATTTTCATAGGTTAGTGGTTCTGTGTAAGAACTGTGTGTGTGTGTGTGTGTAATTAATTACAATAATTAATTAATTGTAATTATTACAATAATATGATATTTGTAACATCTAATGTCTCTTATTTTGTCTAATATATTGGGTAATACGAGTGTACTGGTGACTAAAGGGTGTTTCATGTCTAGAGGGCTCTAATGTTAAACAGGTTTTCTATGCTATAACTACGAAAATATTCTATTTATAAATAATGAATCATACTTTGCAGAAATTCATTTATCGCGTTAGAGTCTGGAACTGATTAACCGCGATAAACAAGGGCAGACTGTATATGCTTATATGAATTATGTCAGTTTCTTTTAGTGTTTTATGAATTTATAGGTAAAATCAGAATTCCAGTGTTTTGCAGAAATTGCTGCTTTTTTGACGTGTTCGTTCTCACCACAGGCAAAATACAAAAAGCAGAATACATCCTCAGCAGTATCATTAACAGCTGTGGACTGACAGGTATGCGTTCTTGGTGTCTGAGGGCCGCCGCTCTTCTGCATGCTAGTTTCTCAGCTCTTCTGTGTCTTTATTTTGTCACTTGATGATACAGCAGTGTGTGGGTCGTGTGTGACTTTGTAGGTTAGGGTTCTGTGTCTGTGACTGGAAGGTTGCCGGCTCAAATCCCGAGCCTGGCACAGTGACCCTTAACCCAAATTGCTCTAGGGACTGGTTGATCCTAGCTTGTATGTCCTTTTTGACAAAAGCCCCTGCTAAAGAAATATAAAAATACAGGTGTTCCCAGGCTAGCCAAGGAATGTATCTGCACCCCATGTCCAAGGTCCACCTTACAGGGACAAAATGTGTCATGTTGGCTTTGTGATTATTTTTTTTCCCTCCCTCTGCTTTGCACTGTTACCTGTTTGTCTGTCTCCAGGGCACTGGGTGTACTTTACAGATAGTGAGCAAACCCTTGTCCAGGCTGTTAGTATCCAGATACGAGGGCAGATCCTGCAGAAGCTCGGTAAGCGCTGTGCGTGTATTTCTGCTGGATGGAGGGTGTGCCTGCTTCTGCATTCGTATGATCGTGTGTATGTGTGCACGCATTTATTTAATGTTGTGACTGAGTGTTTCGTATTTCAGGACTGTGGCTTGAAGCTGCTGAGCTGATTTGGGCATCTCTTGTTGGCTTGTTTGCTCTCCCTCTACCTGATAAGAAGGTATGCATGCCCTCTATAAAATGATGGCACCTAAGAAACTGCAGCCATATATATAAACTCAATTAAATTACTATGAAGGTTGCTATAGGAACGTAGCGAAACTTGGAGTCCGATTGCAGGCTCAGGCTGTTTATCCATTACCCCTGGAGCACCTGTGTCACTTGTCTTAATGCAGTTAGGTTCACCAGATCAGCACGTGCTCTTTCATGTGTCACCATTGACTTGGACATTGACTCTTGTCCATTGACTTGGATAACCTCCTTGTCTCTCTGTTGATTGTTAGACATTCATATGTTGGGCTAGGGGAGCTTCACCGGGAATATAATTATCTTCCAGGGTATTGGAACATCCCTTGGGCTGTTGGCTAGCATTTTGGTGTCCATGAATGATAAAGACTTTCATGCTTTTACGACCTGTCCCCAAATTGACTTGGTAAGTTAGCTTGCTCAGAGTGAGTATGGTGTTACGCCCATACTTGAGGTTCTAACTGCTTGTTTTTATGATCAGTTTCCTCAAAGCTGAAGTGGTTATGACTCCTTAGCTGGCACCCAGCAATGTGGCAAATTCTGCTTGTCTCTACCTTGCCGTTCATCTCATTATGAAACATTGTGAAGTTATGATTACTGTAGAACAAATTTATTTGCCTTGTGTGAGCTCAGATTTTTGTAGTTTAAAGGCCTCTTGAAGGAGTGGGAAAAAAGTTGTTGCTATTAGTCAAAAGTAATTACTAATAGTGTGCCCATTTTCATTCATGAAGTCCTTTCTGAAAGAGAAAGAACATCGTCTCCTAACAGCAGCTGAGGCAGCCAAGATGGCTGTGGTCTACAGCCAGTACACCTCCCTTTATGTGTTGTCCAATGTGGTGAGTTCTTTTACCAACAAGATGGATTTTATTATGGAATTGGAATGAATTAAGGGCTGTTGAAAGATGCCTATAAGTAACACCAATAGGCAAGGATTATTTTATTGATTGAAATGGGGCAAGTAATTAGCATCAGGAGCTATTATTTTTTATCATTTTGTCATATTATTTTCTTCTATAATTTGCTTTCTGTTCCTGCAGGTGATTCAAGGAACATGCCTTCTGTCTTATAGTTTTTCTCCAAGCTGTCCAAAGACACAAAGAGAAGTCTACCTCACCCAAGCCAAGGAGGCCTTTGAAATTGGCCTACTAACTAAGAATGAAGATGAGGCAGTGCCCAGTAGGCTGGAGCTTCATTTGTTTGTTAAGGCAGCCTTTTCTTTAGTTGTTACTCAGAAATGGCTTGGATCCTCAGCAAGGCCAGTTGGCCAGGCCAGGCAGATTTGTCAAGAGGCTATGGAGAGGCTACATACCTATAGCTTTGCAAATGGTCCAGACAAGGATAGATTAAGTATGGAGATTATGTCCTTGGTGGGTGAGGTGAAAAAGCTCTTCCAAATTCGACCTTTCTTCAACTCTGATGAGAGGTCCTTCATCCCCAATAGCTATAAATCCATGGAGGAAGTCCCTGTAAAGTTTTCATTGGCTAAGTTCTCTGAAGTTATAGGGAGGTTCAGTCAGTACCATGCCTCAGTTTGTGATGCCTTTACCACGTCGGGCGATAAAAGTAAGAGTGTGTGTGAGTGCTCACATGGGCCTTGCATCACTGCATTGAAGACGATCACAGAAACCCCTGACACAGCATTTGCTTTGGGGAACCACCCTGATCTGAGAGAATCTAAGGGATCTCCAACCAATAATTGTGGGAAACAGACAGAACAGAGGGGTAACATGGGCAAGCACAGAAGGACCCCCAGGGTTTGCTTACTTCCATCAAGAAAACATGCTTCCTCTACTTATCAAAGAACTCCACAGTATCAGGGGTTCAGCTCCACTGCTCTTGTCGATGCACAGTGTCCCACAGAAGACGGTGAAGAAGTGTGGCAAAACGGCAGTATTGAACCAACAACCTCTGGACTCACTAGTATTGGTAAAGCAATAGAGATGGATAAGTACAGAGAAAGCCCAGGGTCATCTACCAGCTCCCTAAGTGATAGCTGGGGTTCACTCTCCTCTTGGCAGAAGGTATCACTGTCTGATGCATGCTCTTCATATAGCATGGGAGGGGGCAGTGAGAAGGAATTTACTTCCCTGTATGCAGTGGGAGGGGCTGGAAGGGTTGATATGAACTGTCCCACAATGCTCACTGGAGAGAATGAACAGATAGGCTGCACTGAAATCACTGAGCCTGAAAATGTGGTGGTAGGTGGCATGAAAAGCAGGGCTGCTGAAATAACACATTTCTCAGGCTGTAATTTCGGTTCACTGTCTTCATGGCAAACGCCATGCCTACCAGAAAGAGGACACAAGGATGTCCAAGGGGTCCCCAGGTTTCCAAGTACAGATAATCCGGAATGGGTAGTTGACATGTACTGCCCCACGGAACCTGATGGAGAGCTAGAGGAACCCAAACAACATGGGAAAGGTCTCAAGGAAAGTGACATGTGGCAACTGGATGGGTGCACAGAGAGGCTGAGGTCATCCCCCAGCTCCCTTGGTGACAGCTGGGGTTCACTATCCTCCTGGCATAAAATACCACCCTTCGACAATGCTTCTTCACTTACGAAGAACGCGGGTAGCGGTCTAGCGGCAGGAGGACTGGATGAGAGGGCATTTATGAGTTGTCTCACAGAAACGGATGAGTTGGAAAGTCAGAGTGGCTGGACTGAAAACAAGAAGGATTGTGGACCCATTGGATCAGAAAAATTGAAACCTAAACAGCTAGGTGAAAACGTCCAACCGCCACCATCTCCAATGAAGGCCACAGCAGAAGATGTAAGGGTTAGCCATCCAAGCACGATCAATCAGTCTGTCTTTTCAGTTAATTTATCTAATAGTGGTCAAGGTCAAGTCCCCCTTAGTCAGCACCAAGGACCTAAACACCTCCTGCTCGAAGGATTAGGTGTTTGGAGTGACTCCAATGGACTGTGTGCAGTTGATCCTGAGGCAGAGACTGAGGATAACATATCTTCAGATTCCATCTTCCAAAGCTCACCTGTCATCATCCATGTGGGCGCTCGGCCAGATGCATCTCCTTCAACAGACACAGGCAGCTCTTTTGTTCTGACAGGGGATGAAAACAGTGAAGGTGACACTGGATGGCCACATCTGAATAACAGAAAGCCCTTTTTAAATGGCAGTCCATCTTGTATGAATTGCCTTTGGCAGTGCATGGTGGCTAGTGAAGCCCCTGAGCAACTCTGCACACTAACAGAGCAGGACTACAAAGCCTTGATGTCAGGAGTGTGTCACGATTGTCTTTTACAGCGACTGAATAACACTGGGATATTCAAACTAAAAAAATTCAAACGTGCCTACAGTAAGTACCATTTTTGCGTTAATAATTGTAATACACATATATGCAATATGTAAAATGCTGTAATGTCAGTTTTCATAGAGTTTGCGTGAAACTTGTAAAATATATTAAACGAATTGTCAGTGTTTGTGTATATGGACAATCAGTTAGCTGCTTTTATGATCATGCTAGGTGCACTGCTTTTGAAGTACTCTAAGGCAGCAGGCTTGTGGACGGCTTGGGAGACTGAGGTCTTCGTTGGAGACTCTATGGGGAAACAAGGCATGCAGAGAACTGCATTCTGGGTACAGTTTCTACACCAGGAGGAAATGCTGGGCTGGTACGCAGATAGCTTGCTCCACATTGTAGCCTAAAGGAGACCTGGATAAAAAAAAACCCTGCAGTTACCCAGTGTCCATCAACACAGGGTTATTAATGGATCACCTGTGCAAAATTAGCCTCACACCTGTTGCTTTGAGTTCTTTGGAGAAGTGTACTTGACCTCCCTGTGTCTTGCCCTAGTTATGTTGGGAAGGAGTACCTCTCAGCAAAGGAGCTCCATTACCACTTCAATGATGTGGAGAGGCAGATGACAGCACAGCATTATGTGACAGAGTTTAACAAGAGGTTGTATGAGAAGAGGATTGCGATGCAGATTTTCTTCATTCCCTCTGAAGTATTGCTGGTACGTCCCTCAACCCACTACCTTTCCCAGCCCATCTTCATCCACCGTCTATGCAATTGTGGTTACTAGGGCTGTGCAACACATCAATAAAATACCGCATTGTAATAATGAACATCCATATCGCCATCATTTTGAATATGACCAAAAGAACATTTGCTTTCTTGCAAAATTAAGTTATAATACACAATTTTTAAATAAATTCCATTAAGGTATGATTGTTGTTTGAGTAATTTATCATTATACCTGTTACCTGCTCCATAGCTGTGTTGGTAAAAGAATTTGGTTATCATAATCAGAAAAACTCAACACCACCTATCATATTCGACTGTTTTCTCATATCTACAATATTCAAATTTTAGAATAAGCACTCTGGCTACCTTGAAAGGTGCTATATAAAATAGCTATATAAATGCAACATTCATTTATTCACGCATTCGTATCATTTTTAGGGCATATCGCCCAGTCCTAGTGGTTGCTGTCTTACAACTAAAGGAAGTGTTTTATTTTCCATTTGTGTAAGTACAGATACACTGGACTGCATCTGCATATCCTATGTTGCTCTCCTCTGAGACATGCACACAGTCAGTGGTGGCCAAAATTATTAGAACACCTGACAGATCTAAAAATGTTGACTTTTTTGCCTCCAAAACATAATTTCATTTCATAATGTTCATGAAATACGCAGATGGTTGCACACAACAAATATCAGATGAATATAAAAAGACCTACTGTTTTTATCCACTTTTTAAATATTTGGCATGTCCACCTTTTGCAGCAATTACAGCAGCACATCTCTCTGGCATAGTGTCAATATATTTCCTGAGA
>JAODKM010000002.1:16497154-16507540 GCA_026780845.1 Petrocephalus sullivani | reverse complement strand
CACAGTGATTCTCCTTATGAAGGCTCTATTCTATCGTTTATAGAGCATAATGATCACTTTGTAGATATTTCATTTGTGTTATGGGTATTTTAATGGCCAGTTCAACAAAAACAACCTTTTAAATCTGAAACCTTTTAAATATGCCAAGTGTTCTAATAATTTTGGCCACCACTGTATATACAGCTAGAAAAGGAGCATAGCTTGGGGTCACACTGCAGGATGAGCTATTCATCTGGCACCCCTTTACCATTTCGAGGGGTCAAGGGCCTTGCTCAAGGGCCCAATGGACATGTGACTTCTGCCAAGGATGGCCCCACCTGACCAGACCTCCATGTCTCACTATGCATATAAGCATGCAATTAAACAGAGCTATACTAATGGGGAAAGCTGAAAATGCCTCTTATTTGCAACATTAAGGAATAATCATTTATCATTAAGTAGTTCAAATAAATAATACGTAATCCGTAATAATACGTAATCAACAATGTTTTTTTTTTTTTTTTTAAAACCTCAGAACTATTCCCTACAAAACCAACTTACTGTACTACTGTAATGTTGAATCTCTGTCAGAAAATTTCGTGACACAGATGTGTATGAGACTTCCTTCACAATAGTATCTTCTTGTTGGTTTACATTTGAATTCTGCTGTATTCATCAGATTTTGGAAGGCAACATCATTGTGGGCTGCATGACGGTGGAGCCCTACATGCTGGGAGAATTTGTCAAGCTGACCAACAACACAACGAAAGTGGTTCGAGATTATAAAGCCACAGACTATGCCATTGCCTTTGGCCATTTTACCTTTGAATTTTCAGGTGGCACAGAAGTTGTTGTAGATCTTCAAGGTATGCCTATGTGTTCTATACTACATAAGCACTATAGAGTGGGGTGTTCGTGTGTTAGACTGTCTTGAACTAAATTATCAGGCTAGTGTATACTAATGTTTTGTTAATTTTGAGGTTAGTGTTGATTAGCGGTGGCTTGAATGGAGGACCGGATCATTGTTTGGCATAAACTGTACTAAGATTATGGCTCTTTCTTTTTGCACAGGTTGGGTGACTGCAAATGGAAAGGGACTGACCTACCTCACAGACCCCCAAATCCATTCTCTCAGGGCAGCAGGCAGCAGGATGAACTTTGGCGAGAGGGGCATCAGGAACTTTCTGGAGGCCCAGCATGGGCCCAAGTGCAATGACATCTGCAGCAGGCTAGCTCTTGACCATCTAGGAAGTCCTGGGAAGGCTGATAGTGTTATGTTTAAGTAGCAGAACTTATAAGCAGATGAGTACTGGAGGGCATCTGTTGTAAATTTCACCTTGATACTTAATTATTTTCCTAATCCCTTCAGTACGGATTCTGTCAGTACAGTACAATTAATACAGTATAAGGTAAATCTACATCTGCATGCTTGACAGTCAGCACTGGTTTCCTCCAATGTCTACTCTCCCCATTGCTCATCTGCCTATACATAAATGGCTGTACCTTCAATGACCCCAAAGTCAAACTTCAGAAGTTTTCAGATGACACCATAGTCATTGGTCTCATCCAGGATGACTGTCTTTCTACAAATTGGGATTTTGCTTACCCAGTGGAACAGTAAAAAAATACAGTGGAGATCAGTACACACAAAACAGTGGAGGTAATGGTTGTCTTCTGAAAGACCACCCCTGCCACTGCCCCTTCATACAATACAGGACAGCACCTTGATCATTATGGAGATATTCGGGTTTTTCCTGAGGACTTGAAATGGACAACTGACCCAAACAGCACAGTCAAAAGGTCAAAAAGCATTGAATGTACTTCCTATGGCAGTATAACTTGATATGTACATGCAGCACCAATTCAGCAGAAAAAGCCAGAGAACTTGGCCTCTCCTGCATCCAAAGAGGGCCATGAAAAGCATCGGACTCAGTAACTACAGCACTCATAAATGGACAATTATGAAGATATGAGAAACTGCATTTTCTGTATTCAGTAACCAATGGTCAAGTTGCAAAAATACTTCAAGGGGGATGTGGGGGTCCCCTATGACAAAATTTGCTGAGCAGATTGTGCCTCATGTGAGAGTTCATCAGCTGAGTACCTCAATAGGTAGATTTGCCTCAGTAAATCACTAAAAGAATGATGCATTTTACACTGTGATGGTGTCACTGTTCTCAAAATCTTATAAGATGGGAAAACAACAAACTGGCAGTCCTTCCAGCTGTTCTCCATGGAATAAATGAAAGCTTGAAGATTCAGTAATTAATGAAAATGTTTTAATTACTGGAAATTCAGAGTAAGGTCCAGTAATGTCAAACCCACTGAAGGAGCAAAGAAGCCAGACATCGTCATTTATATTATTTTATGATTTTATGAACTAGTGTTATCAATGGACATACCTCATATTTTTAAATAAAATTTGATAATGACTGTAATTTTAAATGATTATCCATCTGTTAATGTATGTTTAACAAAGTAAATCCCAGTGAAGATGTATAATACTGCATTTATTACAAAATAAAAATTGTTTACTTAGTATGTGTAAAAGTAAAAATTTAAATGTGTTTGGCCTCTGGGATTCCCACGTTTTTTGATAAGTGTGGAAGTGAAGTTCTCAAGAGAACATAGGAGCCACCTTCAAGGCAAATGAACCTTGGTCTTCAATATTTTCAAATAGCAATTTATGCCAGTTGAGTAACATTTCAGAATTGAAGTATTGATATTGAGGCCATCTATGTGCCCAACCCTAATATGCAGTTTTCGACTGCCATACCCTTTCATCAGTCAGGTTTTACGTAAGTCAGATTTACCTCCCCATACAATTCATAACATCTAATAGCAAAAACACATGAGCTGAAGATATACTAGAAATATGTACTAAAGAAAGCATGCTGTACTGGGAAAGAAGTACACTTAGTTTCAGACAAAGCATGGTAAGTATTATTGGTACCACTTTGCATTTATATGGTAGTAACTAATAATAAAAAATAATTGTTGTTATAACTTGTTTATAATTGTCTATTAGTGATTTACAAAGTGTTACAACTTAATAACTGGATGAAAACCATTCATGAACCCTTTATAAGAGTAGTCATCATAAAGTGGTATTGGGCTTCAGGAAATAGATATGGTTTTGGGTCTATTCGGCCAATGGTGCAGGCACTTTGCTTAAGATGAGGCAGCACTCAGGCAGCACTGCATTGAAAATACACGATTCTATAGTGGAAATCACTGCATGGGCTCAGGAACACTTCTGAAAACCACTGTCTGTGAACACAATTTGTCGCTGCATCCACAAATGTAGGATGAAACTCTACCATGTAGAGAAGAAACTATGTCTAAACATGATCTATGGAATATTATCTTGTATCGTGTAACATTTAGTAGTATAATATCTAGAGGATGTAATCATTACCATATTGCTAGAACGTATATTGATTATTGTATCATGATGTAACACATGTAATCAATTCATTATGTATTTGCACTTCATGTTAGTCTTACAGCTATTGTTGACTGTCTTATTGAGCCCTGTATGTAGGCCACTCTAATGAGCCCAGTGGTGTATATATCCTGAAGGCCACTCTAATGAGCTCTGTAGCTTATCTAGCTTGGCGGCCACAGTAATAAAGCTCATTAGCATATCTATCTTGAAGGCAACAGGGAGTATCAAACTAAGCAACAGGTGGCTGGCCGGTTGAATACACCAAGTGTTCTTATCAAGGAGTAGGAAGTCGCTCCACTGGGCCTAGAAAGAACTGAAGGTCATTTTAACACACGTGGGAAAGACTCTCACACCATCATTATTTTTTTACAGAAAGACTGGGCGGTTTAGAAATATGATCATATTAATCAAAATATGATCAAATATGACAAAACGTATCACAAAGGGGTGTGGATCAGGGAACAGCAACAATGATGATGAATGGCTAAAGTAATGATGATGCTTAAGTAGTCCTTATTGGAAGATTAGAAAATGCATAAAAATCAATTTAAATCAATATTGGACAGTCTCGATTGTAACCTCTGTGGTCGCAATAAAGGCTGAACTCTACACAAGCGGCTCCTGACTTGTCATTTGGCGGGGAGGAAAAACCACAACAGATCCAGTAATGCCGCTGACTTTTTTGGGCCCAAGCTCATTTAAGATGGACTGAGGCAAAACGGAAAACTGTCCTGTAGTCTGACAAATCAAAATTTGAAATTCTTTTTGGAAATCATGGATTCTGCATCCTCTGGGCTAAAGAGGAGAGGGACCATCCAGTTTGTTATCAGTGGAGAGTTCAAAAGCCAGCATCCATGATGGTATGGAAGTGCATTAGTGCCCATGTATTGGGTAGGTTGCACATCTGATAAGGCACCACTAATGCTGCACAACATATATACAACATGTGCTGCCTTCCAGATGTCTTTTTTACAGATGGCCTTACATATTTCAGCACAAATTGTTTATAGCACATAAAAAAGTATTTCTTGATGAAGGATTTGTTCTACTTTGTTTCAATGAAAAGCTGGATTTTTCTCATCTTTGTTCAGTGTGATATGATGCTGCTTCACCAAATGGTGGATCTTTTCTAACCCTATATATATAAATTCTGATTGAGATCTTGTATTGATGATAGGTGTTTGCCTAGTCTTCAGCACATCCCAAAGACTTTCAGCGGGGTTAAGGTCAAGACTCTGTGGTGGCCAGTTTCATAATTTGAGTCTTATGCATCTTGGCAATCTCGTCCTGGAATATGTCCATGCCATTAGGGAAATAAAAATCCATTGATGGGATAACCTGGCCATTCAGGTACTCACTTCACTTTATTGCTGCATAATGTTGCTGAGCTGTAAAAATGATCCATTTATTGGCTCTTAAGTACTTGCTGATTTAAATTCAAACAGTGACTTTTTTTTTGGCCAGGCAGTGTATAAAGCAACTACTATCCGATATGATTCATCCCTATGAAGATGTGATACAATTCAACATGATTTTATTCAACGCAATACGATATGATGTAAAACAATGTAATGTTGTGCAATACAATATGGTACAGCTAGTTTAATTGTATTTCTTTGGTGCTTCTTAAGCAGAAAGTAAAACATTAACTACTTGGCCCTTGCACAAACCGGCTTTGTCTCGGACAAAAGATAAAATAAAACCAGGTCTGGACCTTGTTTTGAACTAGGCCTTCATTTAACATTTAAGCTCAGGTTTAACACTGACACGAAGTGCAATGTGCTGTGACTACTGCCAGCTACCCTTTGTGCTTTTCACTTTCAGCAGGTAGGCTAACTCAGCAGTGAGCAGAAAGCAGTGATGCTGCTTCTGTACGAACAACAAAAAAATGACCTTTCACAAACAAGTCTTTCAGAACTGCTTTCAAATGCAAAAAAAAGATAAACTCACCGGCAGTCAAAGGCTGTTATAAACACCAGTCTCACAATCAGAACACCTCACAGTAAATTTAACTCAAATGTCCTACATTAAGGGTTTTCTTCAAGAATATTAGTTGATCCACATGATCAGGAAAAAGCAAACTGCACTGAGATGTAACTATGTCACCAGCTGTGCTGAATACTCTTTCAGAGGATACACTTGTTGCTGGGATGAATAGGTACTGTAGCTCTTTGCCGAGGCTGAAAGCAGTTGAAGAATCCAGTGAGGTAATACCCAAACATCTGGTCCAAGTCTGTCTTCTTGGGAGGGACATTATCTATGGAATGGGTCAGAAAAGAACAGGGGATTATCATCCATCCATCAATTTTCTGAAACCACTTGTCTTATTTAGGGTTGGGGAGGGTCCAGAGCCTATCATGGAGGCTCCAGGCACAAAGCAGGGAACAACCCAGGATGGGGCACCAATCCATCACAGGGCACACTCATGCACCATTCACCCACACGTGTATACCCGGAGTACCTGAAAGAAACCCCACTGTGACAGGGAGAACATGCAAACGCCACACTAATGGAGCTACGGTGAACAACTGAACCCTGGTCCCAAAGGTGTGAGGCAACAGGCCTAACCACTGTGCCACCAGGCTGTCAAGGGGATTATCAGTTCTGTTGAAAAATTATGTCATCTAATGCTACACAGCAAAATACATGCATCTTCCAATCAACAAAGTTTTATAACCTTTGGCACAGTTCCTCTCAGAACAGACCTCGCTCTTCTTTTCTGCAGGGGCTCCAGTCACCTTCTCTTTCAGCTGCCTGGCCCTTCAGTATGCCACTGACCCCTGCCTGACAATAATAAGCAGAATCCAGATTCCAGAGACTAGCTGTTAGATTTCCTTAAACTAAAAAAATAGATGTAGCTTTAAGATGGGTATAAAAAGCAACAAATAGGAGAGGGGCACTCAGAGAGAGAGCGAGAGAGTATAGTTGCAGTGTACTGAGTATGTTCCTACTCTCCCTCCAACTTCATACTGTACTCATCTTTATCATCATGAATATAATGTCCTTGGCGTCGCTGTCATCCAGGAAAGCCAGGCCTTTGAAACATGGATCAAGTGCTGAGGCATAGTGGAATTGGTCTTGGAGATGTGTGTAATGACCATCAAAGTCCTGTCCGAATCTCTTCTTCATCTGGGAAATTACCAGTGGATCGCTCTAGCTGGTCATGTCTTGTACTACCTGACTCTCGCGTTTCCTCCCTGCCATGGCTTTAACAAACCACACCTGTCCCTTGTAATAAAACTGCTAAATTACTCCCTGTATGATCCTCATTAAAGACTCTGGTTTGTAGAACGCAGTTTTGGAAAACCCACTGCTCATCACTGTAGTGTGCTGTGACCTAGACATATGAGTTTAGTTGCGCAAGACGTCCAGCCATAAACTGTTATTGCTATCTTTGGGCATTGCTCAATGACTCAGTTATCTCTTTTCTCATTTTGTCATAGAGAGCAGGGACTTGTTTCTTGGTGAATAGCTTCCTTTTCATTATGTAATACCTTGGCTCCAAGATGTGAAGGAGGTACTGGAAGCCCTTGTTCTCTATAACAGTATGTTTAGAAAAAGTCAAATTGTTAGTCCAACTAAAACTGGACTTTTAAAATACATGTACAGGGCGTCCTCGGGTTACAGTACCACATTCTACAGGGGAACCATTGAGAGTGTCCTGACCAGCTTTATCACTACCTTGTTTAGAAACTGTAACATCCTTGACTGCAAGTCCCTGCTGAGAACAGTGAAAAAAATACATTCTTTTCAGTTTCCGTTTGAACTGCCACTTTAACCCGCCAAGTATAGGGGTGGGGGGGAATAAGAAAAAAAATGGCAGGAAAATGTCTAGGTGTTATTAAATGCCAATTATTGTTTATATTAACTTAAACATAAAATAACTAAATGAACAAAAATACACTAAATACATAAGCCGCTCCACACTTTTGTGAAAAGTATTAAAAAGTATATTTAATGGATAATGGACATATTGTATGAATGGAGTTATTTATCTGTTGCAATATCCATGGGCTGAAAGGTGCTATGTGCAGCATTGACATCCATTACATTGGCATGGGGGTTAAACAATAAATCCACTAGAGGGCATGGTGATGGTAAAGAGGATCTAATTGTCACGGATTGCGGGAATGGCGAGGGAAGAGGCGCAGGCAGGTTGAAGGTGAAATCGGGGTTTTTAATACGCACCGACTTGTGTGAGACAGCAGCAAGGTACAAACATGACAGGACTGGAGAAACAAACTCTAACACGGACTTAAATACACAGTACTAATGGCATGAAGGAGAAACAGCGGGGAAACCCATGAATTCACACGAGGATAACGAGGGGGCGTGGCAAACAGAAGGATCATGCGAGAGGTACGTGACACTAATAATGTTAAGAAAGAGGCAAAAGCAGAAATTATTAGACTCCTCCCTGCATAAAATTCATCCATACATCCATTTCCTGAAACTGCTTATCCTATTCAGTGTCGCAGGGGGTCCGGAGCCTATCCTGGAAGCTACGGGCGTGAGGCAGGTAACAACCCAGGACAGGGGCCCATCACAGGACACACTCACACCTATGGGTAATTTGGTAACTCCAATTAGCCTCAGCATGATTTTGCATGAGATAAATGAATAGTGACAGCACCACATCATGAATATATATTAATATAGTCATATATTAATAAATGACAATTTCTAAATGCATTTTTACTAGTTGATTCTAAACATATATTATAAAGCCTCATACCTCAGTGGGGTATTACACTACATCAGTGTATAAAGGGCCTGTACCCTGACTAACCAAGCATCATATTCATAGGACATATGCCTGATTTCTGTTAAATATTACATGCAAAGAAACGAATATAACGAATCCACCTGATTGCTAGTTTTCTAGATAAGAAAAAAACTGCAGAAAAGTTACTGTAATTAGTGCAAAGCTAGTGTAATTAAAACTGCATCTTAAGCAACCTGCTCACTGCATTAATGACATTACCAGTTTTGTCATTTACTATTTTGGAGTACATATTACACTACAATATGGAAAGTGCAGATCTGGAACATTGGAGTGGTATAATTGCAGCTGTGGTTTAGTATGTATTACTGCAGTAGAAAGTACCAATCTCAGCAAGTTCTAATATAGGTAGAAGTTCATTCACGTATTTCATCATACCATTATTGACAAACTATTGATATACAGTCAAGCCTCCCTTATCCGGGCAGAAAGGGACCAAGGGGTGCCCGTAAGTAAGAAATGCCTGTAACTTAGAACATGAACAGTGAAGTACAACGTACAACAACATATTGTTGTTGGTTTGCTTTTCTTTGATGGATATTACTATGTATGATTTGATTGGTTTATTGCCGGGCTCTTCAAATCTGGACCTCGATTCCAAATCCAGGCCTCGTTTTAGTTCTTCCACACTCTAAAAAATGTTGGGTTAAAAATGACCCAACTTTAACCCAACTGCTGGGTAAATAGTGGACCGACCCAGCACTGGGTTAATTCAGCCCAGAAAGTTGGGTTGTTTTTTTTAACCCAATAAATTGGGTTGTTTGTCTAACCCAATCCATTGGGTTATTTTAACAAGCTGTTGGGTTACTTTTACAACACAGTATTTTTTGTTATTGTGACCCAGTGTTGGGTTATTTTGACCCAATTAGGGAGTAATTTAATAAAGTACTTTATTAAGCCATTAATTAATAAATTACGTTATTTAATTTATCCATTGTTAGCACAATTTATTGGTAGTAATCAATGAATTATTGAAAATATTTTTCAAAACATTTTATCATGTTTTAAAATGTATACTGTATCTTCTCATCTATATTCTGACCTGTGCCAAAACATCCTAATGATATGCAAAATAAATGGGCAAATGGTGTTATGGTTTCAGTTTAATCAATCACAAGCAAACAATTCACAATAAAATCACAATAATGCACATTAGTAATTAATATTTAACAACAATAACAGCAACAATAATAATAATTGTGTAGCAAAACGGTAATTCAGAACATTAACATTAAAAACATTTAGAAACACTTTAGATCAGCATAAAATTTATTACATTTAAAAAATAAATAAACCTAAATCAACTGACTTGCAAGGAAACTTACTGCAGGTGAAACTGTGGCCCCCAATTCGTGGACTGCAGGCTGAAGCAGCTCCCACACAGGGGCACACTCCTTGGGATAGTTTATGTCAAAGACATAAAATGCTTTGAAGCACACATCAACTGCCCCAAGGAGTGTGCGTTGTTCCAGTGCATGCCCTGATATTATAACAAATACCGGGGAGCAGGCATTCTTTTCTCCCAGCATTAATATAAATGGATATGGTTTTGAAGCCCCAGCCTCTAGCAGGAACTCCACCATATTTGTTCCATGCTACAGTAGAGAAAACAAGAATGGAAGAAATATATATTAATAAATACACCAGTAAGTATGAAGTCTTCAAAGTCAAAGTGAACTTTGTTGTCATCTCCGCTATATACATCACAATATATAGGTAGATGAGACCACGAGGCTCCAGTTACATCAGCACAAAGAACAACAGGACACAGAGTAGGCATATATAAATGGAATAGGAAAATAAATATACACTTAAGACTAGGGGTGGAATAAAAATATACACTTTAAGCTAGACATAAACTTTAATCTTATGTATAAAGTGTCAGAGTGTGGAGCAATAATCAAAATGTCTATTCAACAAAAAAGGCTACTTACTGGCCTCCTCCATACTGTGTTTTACAGTCCTCTTCCCTGTTTTATAGGCTGGGCGGTGTATCAAAGCCAGTATTCCCTTGGCATCTATGTAATTAGAAACAGAATTTTCCTTTAATGGCAATTAGTGCCTGACTGAAGACTGAATACACACACATACATATATACATACACTCACCAGCCACTTTATTAGGTAAACCTTGCTAGTACCGGGTTGGACCCCCTTTTGCCTTCAGAACTGCCTT
>JAODKM010000002.1:16465988-16477607 GCA_026780845.1 Petrocephalus sullivani | reverse complement strand
ACTCTTAATGGTTGGTAGGGGTTCAAATACTTATTTCCCTCAATGAAATGCAAATCAGTTTCTATCTTTTATTTAAAATATTTTTTTCAATTTTCCTTTTGATGTGCTATCTGTCAGTTAAAATAAACCTACCATTAAAATGATACTGTTCCGAGACTTTTCATTCTTTGTCAATGGACAAACTTACAAAATCAGAGAGGGGTCAAATACTTATTTCCTCCACTGTATAGGCTTGTCAAGCAGAGCAATCATCTTGGATGACGGGATCCAGTTAAACGAATCCACTCCTGAAATGCATTCAAGGAACCGAGTTGAATTTCACTGCCATTAAGTGATCCAAGATGAGGATTCTGATCTTGGATGATTTAAGTGACGTATGGAGAATACCCCCTAGGTGACCCAAATCAGAAAATACGGCTAGCAAAAAGTGGTTGAAAAATTAAATGCATATGTTTCAAACTGGCAAAGAGCGTACAGTAAAGAGTGTGTGTGTATATACACTACTCACAATAAGTTAGACTTAGTGGATGTCATACATACGGTGTTTGTTTCACTTCAGACATTTTTGGGATAGGGAGGCAATTGTATTGGGGTGATAGACACACCTCATTTTGTGTTTTCCATGTAATGGTCTCATTGTGTACAGGTGTGCCTTAAATTGGGGCCAATACCAAAAGACAACCCTTTTCAATGTGGCATCAGTTTCAACATTCTGTGACAGACCGCAACAATGACCAGTACCTAAGGACCTATGCACTCAGACATCGTCATGCAACTGCCACACAGCTGCAGGCCCATTTACAAGATGCGTACATACATTATTGGTAATATCAAAGTGAACTTTTACTTATTTCATTAAAATTCAGAGCAAATAGTAAAAGCACTCATATAAATAACAATATCCCTAACTTATTGTGAGTAGTGTGTATATATATATATATACAAACACACACAGGACATATTTCAGGGCCAGACATATTTTTTTATTTTTGAGGGTTAACATTCCAACTTGGTTTAAACAGTATCTCTCGAAAAGAATATTATGCAGAAACAATAAAAGATCTTGCCTATAGCGCAAAACTCTCATCATTTGAAATTGTCTTTTTATTATAATGATTATATTTGCGCACCAATTGCAATCGGTCACTTATCCATGAACGGTGAGGCCAAGGTTGATTGGATTTACATGCACAGACACTAATTAAGTGTGAGAGCTAATCCTTGTTTACGCTGAACAAACCTGATCCGAGCAAGTTCGACGATTAGGATGTGTTGGTATAACAACACATCCAGCAAGAGTTTTGAAGAAACGATATCCAGGATCATGCCAAATATTAAACAATTTCATCCGGCTAAACAAATAATACACGTATGGAGAATACCCCCATGTTCTGTATTATTAATTTTATAATTATTATTATTAGTAGTATTGTTATTATTATTATTATTTATAGAAATTGTATTTTGCAGTATGTTTTCTTTCCCTAGAAATACTTGCTATGAAAATTTAAAGTATTTTTCCAATATAATTATGTATATTTTGTTGAGTATATGTTTGTGTATATACCTGTCTCATTAATAATGTTACAGATAATTAAGAAAGATGAGTTTTGTTTTTAAATTTAGTTTTTTTGTGTGATTTGGCCTATTTTTTACAAAAGCACATGCTGCTTGCATCCTACATGATACCTGCTGCTGGATGGCTGGATGGTTATTAGACAAGAAACACAAAATGAGTGAGAGAGCAACATTTCTGAATGACAATGTCAGTCCAACAATTTGATGGAATTCATTCCCATTTTTTGTATGTAAAATCTCCCCAGTTTATTGGTGACACAGGCAGAACATGAGGATTACACCCCCAGGCAGGGAGCTGTGAGATCACAGATCACCCACTCAGCCACTGTGTCACTATATATGTTTTGTATGTTTTGTAAGGGAAGAATGTAGACAGAAACAGTATTTTGGTTTGACTACAACATCTCAGCCCCTCTCCACCTCTATTGCACCCCGGGCAGCTCGCTCAGATATCAGTGTGTTTAAAATATTAAATCGCTAAATCCTTCATTTAGGTGTATGAGCTACATAATGCTACATCCTCAATAAGTCAAAATAATTTTTATTGTGTTACCGCATTACAGTAAATACCATCCATACATCTTCCAGGCCCTTATCATGTGCAGGGTGTCGGCTGGGGGGTGGGGGGTGACTGAAACTATCCAAAGCTGCACAGGGCGCACGGCTGGGCTCCACACCGGTGGCACTGCCAGTGCGTCACAGGGCACGTATGTGCCACTATGCTGTCCTCACAATAAACACAAAAATATAAACATAATTCCCATTCCTGTCTATTTAACAAGACTTCTGAAATCTGTTTTCCAGCATGCTATTCAAAAGTGGCATACAGATGGAAGCTATTGCTTCTCTGTAGTGGTGCATAAGTTTCCACTGGTTAGACGCAGCACAGGAAGACTGACCCACTGCCTGCACTGTGCTCAGCTCACTTTTGCAATGACTAAAAACCACATGGAGAGAGCAATACGTGCTTCACATAAGACTCTACCTCACCCAGATTACACTTTGAAGTATTCAGCTTAAGACAACATTTTATCCAAACAAGCTACCATTGTTATTTATACAGCTAGACATTTGACTGGAGCACATGTCGGACACACATCTCTACCCTATAGGTCCCTAAGCATTGCCCCCCGGGCGCTCACATAGCTGCCCCCTACTTTGTCACAATGTCACATGGGTTAAATGTAGAGGTCGACAATTAACTGTCAACAATGACAATTAATTACCTTCACTTCAATATTCAATATAACAGTACATTTGTGTTTTAATCATATTCTTTTTTTTCACGCTGAAAAAATCCATCCATCGGTCTCCCCAGATGTATCCTGCTCAGGGTGAAGCAGTGTTGGGGACAATGCCACCTATATCCAGCGTGATTCAAGAGCAAGACCTTGCAGGCTAGAGACCGAGTCACAACTGAGACTCCTTTCAGCAGCAGTGGGATACATTACAACACACAATAGAATTCTGAATCTAAAAGAAATGTATATATATATATATATATATATATATAGAAATATGAAAATTCTAAGATATATACACAGTCCTATTACACATAACATTATTGCTCTGCATCTGCATTGTACTGCTTCTCTGTTGAATAGTGTTGCCCCCCTAAACAACCAGGCATTAGGTCATTGCGTAGGTCATTATACATACAGTATCTCCAACACCTTCTTAGACACCCTCTGCCGGGACCTCATCCCTGATGGTGAGAGGAGGCTAAGTATGTGGTCATTAGGGCTGATGTCAATTCAGGATTAGATGGTCAACTGAGCACCTTCCAGTCTAAAGGCAGCCTCAGTGCCTCTAGTTATGAGGCCAAATACAATAGTGTCACCTACAAAATTCAGAACCTTCACAGGCTGATCTCTGGAGCAGCAGTGATCTGTGTAGCAACTGAAGAGAAGCAGGAGAGCACTCAGCCTGGAGGAGCTCAGTGCTGAGGGTCACTGCGTCTGATGCGGGCTGTAAGCATTCAGATTTCTTGCATTTGTGGAACATTTTCTTTGTTCTGCTGTTTAAATGCGTCTTTCATGCTGCAGGCAGTAATTTTCCACAAGCAGTCTCACCTCTGCACTTTACAGGAAGACTGACCGACTGAGAGCAGGCTGTTTGTGTCACATGTCTCAGTGAGAGAAAACCACACAACCATCAGGTCTCCAGCTCAGTCCCTCTGCCTAACTAGAAAAACCACAAAGGGTGTTTTTTCATCTTAAAGGGGGTGAGATGCTATTGACAGCATGCGTTCATCTAAAAAACTTCACATTCAAAGCTAAAAACCAGCATGTCCAGGATGTCAATGAATCGTTGTATTTTTAAACAGAAAGGACTGAGCGTATTTCATCTTTCAGCCAAAATCATGCAGTTAGGTAAATCTGTGCATCTAAATTGTTTATATTTATGTGGCATGGCATCCCATGCAGGATGGTCTCTACCTGTGCTCTGTGCTTCCTGGGATGGGCCCCAGCCTCTCCAGACCCTGAAAAGAATAAGCAGTTGCTGGATAAATGAATGACAAAAGATAAAAATACAAAAGTCATTCTTGCTGTCTAAAGATCAGCAACCTAACCTCTGAGTACTGCATCAAATATCTGACATCTGATAAGTGGAAAATATGTTTAGCTTCGTTCTTGGTGGTGAGATGTTTCCGAAAGATAAACCACATAGAGCATATACATTTTCAAGGTTATTTCTCATTGGTCAGTCAAATGCGAAAAGCTGTGTCATTACCATAACGCTGGGCTCAGCACAGTGACTGTACCTGTGTTGCACTGTAGATCACAAGCCAGGCTGCAAACCTACAGGTCTATGTGTCATGTTGTTTAATTAAACTTCAGAAGACCTTGTTGTATTATTTCATCTGCCTTCTCTCCCTGCAGTTTGCAGATGGTTCCCTTTAGATAGTAGTGAAGGTGGATTGGGTTATCACCTGGGGCCGCATCGCATTGGTGGATCACTGCTGAAGCTCCCGCCTCCAGATGTATTAAACCAAGAGTGGCAGAGTTCGAGAGACAGACTTTGGAGACTTGTTGTGATTAGGCGTGTTACTAGTCTGCTATGATATTGTACGTCAGTTTGATCTTATACATTTCTCCTTTGTATATTCAGTCAGGACCATAAATATTGGGACATTTCTAATATTTTTGGCTCTATACACCACCACAATGAATGAAACGAACAAGATGTGCTTTAACTGCAGACTTTCAGCTTTAATTTGAGGGTATTTTCATACAAATCAGGTGAACGGTATAGGAATTACAACAGTTTGTATATGTGCCTCCCACCTTTTAAGGGACCAAAAGTAAAGGGACAAATTAACAATCATAAATCAAACTTTTTCACTTTTTAATACTTGGTTGCAAATCATTTGCAGTCAATTACAACCTGAAGGAATACATAGACATCACCAGACACTGGGTTACATCCCTGGTGATGCTCTGCCAGGCCTCTACTGCAACCGTCTTCAGTTCCTGCTTGTTCTTGGGTCATTTTCCCTTCAGTTTTGTCTTCAGAAAGTGAAATGCAGGCTGAATCAGATTCAGGTCAAGTGACTTGGCCATCGCATAACATTCCACTTATTTGCCTTAAAAAACTCTTTGGTTGCTTTCACAGTGTGCTTCGGGTCATTGTCCATCTGCACGTCCGATGAGTTCTGAGCATTTGGCTGAATATGAGGAGATAATATTGCCAGAAACACGTCAGAATTCATCCTGCTGCTTCTCATTGGGGGAGCTGTCAGGGCACGGGCACCCCACCGCTGGTAGACAGCAGAGTGCCACCTGCCCCAACCCACCCTCTCTGCCTTAGTGTCATGTGGTGTCTAATGTGCCAGTTAAAATTGAGAAGCAGTGTCTCGGGCCGCCTCCCCACTGCCCCTCAAAGCCCTAATGTTGTGTAGGATGTGGTGTTGGGCTAAGGGGAGCAATAGGGGCATGCAATGAGCGTCCCCCCAGCACCAGGGCCAGATGCCCTGTCCCCGTCCCTGTGTACCCAGCAGGGGCACCCGACCGAGGCACTCAGGGGCGTCACCCCCACCAGGCGCAGACCAGAGGAGCCCCGCCCCGCCGCCCACCGCGAGACCCCAGCCAGCGGCCAAGGACAGGATATGTCCAGACCCCCCAGGTGACCAGGGAATCGGTCAAGCCAAGCAGGTCGGCCACTGGCCCGCCCGCCGGCGGCCAGCCCGGCGGCCCTAGGCGCAGCCCCGCCCCCCCGTCGTATCCCCACATGCCTCCCAGCCAATCGTCCCTCCCCCCCAAAAAGAACAACCCCCGCCCCCAGGAGGAGACCCCGCCGGCCCACCACCGCCCCGCCGGCTCGAAGCCACCATATTTTCTCCAGGGGATGAAGAAAAAGTGAATAAAAAGTCTAACTGGGACAATTTTTCATGTGTGTCTTATACGGTATTTTGACAGTCTTCTGCTGGTCAAAAAAATTCATATTCCATATTTCAGGATAAAACAGATCCCATTCACTATGTAACATCTCTTTGGTCTCAATGGGATGACATCACAATGTTAAGTTGCAAACACTTTAAATCAAGTGCACTAGATTTATTTTAGTAGCCCTTGATGTTTAATCCTGTCTTATTCTTCATGACACACAGCCGCATGACGTCACAGACGACCCCAGACAGCACAATAATTGCTTTCTTTAGCACTGAGCACACAGATGAAAAGGACTGCAGAGGACTGCACTAAGACCTCACCTTAACCACGCAGGCACCGATTTAGCTCTTCTGCTTTTGCAAGAAACCTGCTGGCTAAACGAGAGGAGGGCTCCTTTGGATATCAATGAAATGCAATCTGACTTCTGGTCAGAAAAATTTAAGATAAAAATGTAGTCTTGATTGAAATTGAAAAGCCCATTTTTCTTTCGGGTACCTCAGCTGCTGTAGCCTATCCCCAGTTAGTTGTTCTAAATACCCAAAGAAAACAATTTCCTGAAATGTTAAACTGGCCGCAGTGGCTCTTGACAATGATAGCCTTTAGAAAAAGGCCTACTCATGGCTGGAGAGGGGGGAGCAGCCACCTTTTAGCATTAGGCCTCTTCCTGTATGGAGGTTCATGGTGTTGTGCCACTAGGGTACATATTGCCATTAGAAGCCATCATGTGGTGAACCCCGGCTGCTTGAGATCCGTCTGTCGCCTGCGAGACAAACTGCTGATATAAAAGAACAGGATTCCCTCAGCACTTCTGAGTGCTTGCAGTGTTTACGCTGGTTTTGGGGGGAGACACATCTCCATGCCTCAGCCCCTCTGTGCCTGTCCTCGCTGACTGTTTTTTTTAGTGGCCTATATACTGTCCCACTTTGTCGTAATTAGGTCTGTATTTAATGCGGGACTTGCTCTTACTTATAACCCAGCTGAAGCCGCGAAAGCTCCAGCGTGCTTCCAAACGCACCAAGGAGAAATGTGACGGGGATTTTTAATTTCTTACCGACTTCATTCCTATTAGTGCACTTTTACTGTACATGTCATGGCAGAAAGAGACCACGAAGACCTTTTTTTTAATTGTATTCTGTGCCATCTATTTTGCACCTTGACTTACTCATCCCAGTGGGGATGTCTGTCAGCATCTTTGCTGTGCAGTAGTTTTTTTTTTTACTTGAGGACAGTGACAACTGTGTTGACTGGTGAATTTTAGTTTGCCCACACTATGCTTCTGTAGCACACTGGGACTGTTCCTTTTGGTCTTTGGGGTATCAGTGAACCAGCATGTTCAACAGAGCTTGTACAGTGACATCTAACAGGTTCGCTCCGTACTGTAGCCCTGCCGGACAGGAAGTGACACGGCCAATGGCCAGGGTATTTCCTGTAAGGAAGCAATTACCTGGAATTAGAATGTAAGAGACATAGTGAGAGAAATAGAGATGGAACTCATATGACTTCTACCACGATGTATCTGTTCATGTAATAAGGAATGTGTGCCAATTAATGTTGTTAGTTTTGTTCTTTTTATTTATTTGTTAATGTATTCGATCCTGAGCTGTTGCCACATCTGTTCTGAGAGTTATTCCATATTCATTTATAGAATTTTCAGATGATTGCACAGAAATCTTGACTAAATCATCATACATATTCATGTAAATGCTTTTATTTTTGTCTTGGCCAGCTTAATTCACCATAGCATATCTAATTAAGCCCCTGATTTTTTTCAGGAGCTTAATTAGTTGTTTTATTTAATTCTTATTTTATTAATAAAGATATTTTATGTCTTTGTCAGCCAGTCTCAGTGTAAACCTTAAGTCACCCCCACAGACCAGCTGGCTAGTCTTTTCCTTTTTACTGAAACAATATGAAGATGTGTGTGAGCACAGGCTGACGCCCTCCAGCGTGAGACCCGCTCAGTCCCCCCCTGATGCAGGGATGCACGTCTGCCTTCTAATCAGATATGAGTAGATTGCCATGTACTTGTCTTCAGGAAATTCTTCAGTGTTCGCAGTAAAGCGATAAAGAGGTTCTGAAGTTTCTCCAGATTATACAGCTTGAATCATGTACACATTGCATGGCAGCAGCTGTGATATGTGCCAAAGTGTATCATTTACTCATTAAAAATATCCTGGGGTGAAAAAAGACATTCAAGTTTTATTTTACGATGATGATTCTGATGCATCTAGAATTGATGTTAGGCAAATGCTGGGGCAGATGAATGAAGACGCTGCCCTAGGTTGCAGTCTCGGGGCCCAGGGCCGCTTTTTAAAGGCGATCCTTTGTTGGTTGTCTGTTTGTTTGTGAGTTTGCGATTGGTTAAAATTGAATGGGTAGACCAGTTCTTCAATGTACCTCTTTTTTAGTGCTACTTTTATACAGTCGTGTCCATTTCTGCTATGCGTATTTTGTTTCCTTCGTATACAGTGGGACCCGCGGTTTCAGTTATCTGTGCTTTACCGCGGTCCAGAAAGAAGCTACGATATTTTTAAACAAAACGTTCACTTTTCCCAGTACAGGTTATGTACAGGTGCATGATACAATGTAAATGTAAAACGTGTAACAGCAGCCTACATCTTTTCATTGTTCCTTTGTCCTTTGAGGGGAATTATAAGCATGATTTTCATTGCTCTGCCATCCCTTGGTACATGATGTTTTTCATTGCCAAATCATCCTTTGAGCTAAAACGTCAGACGTTTTAAAACGTTATTGTTACTTTATTTAATTTCGTATTCTGGGTAATTTATCAATTAAACTTTACCTGTATCTACACAAAAATCATGCTATATACTGTATGGGTTCCGCGGATGTCTCATTGTTATCTGCATTATCAGCTATTCGCTGTAGGTCCTGGAACGTATCAGCTGTGGATATGGGCATAATACTGTAATGGATTTTATGGCCCTGATCAATGAGTTTCCTGCCAGGAGAACATGGGAGAAAACATTCTAATACTAACAGCCTGTTCTATGTTCTCTTTCGGAATTTGCCCTTCTCTGTAAAGCTGTCTGTGGTCTGTGCTATCCATGGTAAATGTGTCTCGAGTGCACATTGTGTATGCAGTTGACACGCGCTGGATCAGAGTGTGATGCTCTAAGGCTCCCGCTATTGAGATGCGGTTATTCGCCTCTCTTACACTCTTTCTGGTTGCTGCATATGACTGGTGAGATGTCCAAGCTTGCCTGTTTGTTGTTCTTTTGATGTGATTTGCTCTCGTCTGGTACAGCATCACATTCTCTATGACTACCAATTATTTAATAGTTTATAATATTTAATAGCTTTATAATAAATCATTGTATTGTTTTGGGGAGAAGAGAGGCCATTGGAAAGTGCAGCTTAGTGGCCCCTGAGCTCATTAATCGGCCGCTGGGCAAATGATGTAGCCTCACTACATGACCATTCTCACGAGAAGGAAAAGGGACCAGATAGGGACGCATAAATAACTGCCAAGGGAAATGCCCTTTCCATCCGGCTTATGTGAATTGTGATCATTTGCCATAAATTTATCATTTAGTAAGATTAGATTGATTATGTTAAGAAACCAAAATTTCAGAACCACTTCACATGTGCTCTGTACTGCTTGACAGCTCAAGTCCTCTCTGAAATCACCTACCTGAGCTAAACATAAGGTTGTGTTTCCTTATATAACTTTTCCTTATCTTTTTCTGGGGAATTAAAAAGCTTTGATAGATATATTTTCTGAAACGGTATCGATGAATCATCCCCCCCCCCCTCCCATCTTCCATCGATCGTTTCATATTTTCATACAGATATATACATTTTTCACGCAATTATGGACAAATGTTCAAAACAAATTACGATCTCATAAAAATATTAATTAAATGTGCTTGACAAACTGGATAACAAGTACAATAATACATTTCCCTAGTAGTGAACAGCAGGGCACTTACAGAGGAAGACTTTTAGCAACTACACTGCTCTAATAAAACCATTTAATCAGAAGGATGCTGACTGACACAAGACCTCTGAACACGAAACAATTCATATGCAAAATGTGGCAAAACACAGAAATAGACCGAACAATGGCTTAATTAATGTAGTATGCCAAATCATGAACAAAACAGTATAAATGATTATTATACATCAATTTTCATTCCATTGTCCCAGAAGCCAGTGAACAGGGCTCATGGCTGAGCACAGTCTGGATGGGATTCTGGTTCATTACAGGTCACACACAGACTAAACGACTTTTACAGACAACATTTCATTATAGACCGATAGACTAAAAAAAAACTGAAGGAAGAGGAACACAACGTGAACATGCCTAAATAATGATTATGCTAAGATGAGAAAGACGAACAAATTAAAAGCTACAGTTACGCATCTTAAACACAGTCTTTTGCGCATCTAATTGGCTGTTTACTTCAGTGATTTATCAAGCTTCACTTACAGCAGTGGGATGTATCTTTCAAATATAAAGAAGATCACAAATTCAATTAAGACGAAAAAGCTTTTACAGAGTTTTATTAATTTATTTTAAAAATGACCTTTCAGAAAAGAACATGAGGAGTTTAAATTACTTTTTTTAGTTGATTTTATATCAAGGATTATTTGTTATGTTTTTTATTTGATCATAAATATGTATTACATTTTAACCCCTGATTTTCACAGGTGATTTTTCAAACATGCATTTATCCTGAATACTCTTGCTAATGCAATCAAATTAGCCTTGACAGGCAAGAATTCCTTCAGGAGAACCCATGTGTGACACAATCCACAAACTCCACAGAGAGAAGCAGGCCCAAACATCTAATTCTCCCTGCCTGAGCTGGACAATATTCCAAGAGTTGCCATGGAAACCCCAATCCTCCCAGCTCATTAAACCTCTATGTAAATGCAAAGGATCTATAGACCTTACTCCCACTGCATTCACACCCCAGAGATGCCGTGCATCTGGTTAATGATGCACACTTCCACGGGCATGCGACAGCAGCCATTGGGCAATCCTGCAGCCGTGGAAGAAGGTGCTGTGGGACACGAGTGACATATTAATGTTTTGGTTTGCACAGTACATTTCATACTGTATCCCAAGTGGACGTAAAAGTAAGTTTAATTACATGTACTGAGTTAAATCTGAAAATAAATCTTAATTTAAAAACAAATACGTCATAGGTGACCAACACCTAACACCTTTTCCGTGTCCCTATTGTTTATTTGTTTATTTATTTGTTGTTAATGGCTCTGTCAAGAATTGTGAATTGCTCTGTGGAAGAATTCTAGGCTATAGATGTGACCTTCTAAATGCATGTAAAGTTGCCAAATGAAAAGACACTGCCTTTCATTAAAAAACACAAAGGTTATATCCTTATGGAAGTTGGAACACGGGTTCTAACAACACCAGTGGTTTCTGTGTATGACTGACCTCCCAGAGGTTATTACCTGAGAATCCCAGTTTCCTCTCCCCGTCCCACCTGGTTTTGGTCTCCATTGAGAGGTTTTGTGCTATGAAACACTGGTGCCTATTTTATCCATCCTTCATCTTCTTGCTTCTTCTTTCTTAGGCACTTGGGAAACCTGCTGCTACTTGATGTGCAATATTATTTGGTAATGTACCTGTATTCAATGTGCAATACTCACTTAACAATAC
>JAODKM010000002.1:16255018-16269388 GCA_026780845.1 Petrocephalus sullivani | reverse complement strand
TTAGTTAAGTTCTCCCCAAGCGAGCTTGATGGGCCGAATGGCCTCCTCTCGTTTGTATAGTTCTTATGTTCTTATGAATAAGCCACAAACTATGAAGAAATGTTCTGTCAGAGTTCTATATATATACACATGTGGATGAAACTGTTGGTACCCTTCTGTTAAAGAAAGAAAAACCCACAATGGTCACTCAAACAACTTGAAACTGACATAAAAATTATGTAAAATTAATTAATAAAAATTAGACATTGTTTTGAATTGTGGTTCAACAGAATCATTTTTAAAAAACTAAGTATTTAAACTGGCCTGGACAAAAATGATGGTACCCTTAACTTAATATTTTGTTGCGCGTTGTGCAGTGATTTTGAGGCAATCACTGCAATCAAGCAAATTCTGTAAATCTCAATGAGGCTTCTGTACCTGTCGACAGGTATTTTGACCCCCTCCTCATGAGCAAACTGCTCCAGCTGTGTCAGGTTTGAAATGTGCCTTCTCCAGGCTACATGGTTCAGCTCCTTCTGCAGATGTTGAATAGGATTTAGATCAGGACTCATACAAGGCCACCTCAGAATAGTCCAATGTTCTGTTCTTAGTCATTCTTGGGTGTTTTTAGCTGTGTGTTTTAGGTCATTATCCTGTTGGAGGACCCATGACCTGCAACTGAGACCAAGCTTTCTGACACTGGGTAGCACATTTCGCTCCAGAATGCCATGATAGTCTTGAGATTTCATTGTACCCGGCACATATTCAAGACACTCTGTGCTAGATGTAGCAAACCAGCCCCAGAAAATAACCAAGCTTCCTCCATGTTTCACAGTAGGTACAGTGTTCTTTTCTTTATATGCTTCATCTTTGTGTCTGTGAACAACCTCCTTAGCTTTCCGTGGTCCATGTTCAGTGTGGTACACACCATGATACCACACAGCACAGTGACTACTTTTCACCCTTTAAATAGGCAGACTAGCTGATTACAAGTTAGAAGACACCTGTGATGCTAATTAGAGGACACACCTTAGTTTAACATGTTCCTCTGGTCAAATTATTTATTTATTTATTATTTATATTCGTTTGTTTTTTAAAATGATTCTGTTGAGCCACAATTCAAAAGCAATGTCTGATTTCCATTAGTTAATTTTAAGTAAATTTTTACTTATTATTACTTTTGTCTGTTTCAAGTTATTTCATTGACCATTGTTGGGTTTTTCTTTCTTTAACAGAAGAGTACCAAGAATTTTGCCCACGTGTGTGTGTGTATGTATGAAATATATATATATATATATATATATATATATATATAAATACATCAAATAAGCATTTCTTTTGAAACAAATATCAATCTTCAACTGTCGCTTGTCAAAGGTTTGGTCACAGCAAGTCTTTGGCCACACACTGGTGGCAGTTGAGAAACACCAATTCACCTACACTGCAACTGTGCACAGAGGGAGGAAACCCAAGTAACCAAATGAAACCCATGCAGACAGAGGGGGAGCTTTTTAACTCCATACAAAAAGTACTGTCCTGGAGTGATGAGGCGCAGTAATAACCTCAAGGAGAACATATCTGTTATGGTTTAACCTGATTCATGCATTTTATGGTATTGTGTCAATGTGTACTAGCTCATGAAAGAGGAGCTGGTGTTGCTGGGAGCCGTAAATGGTGTCATCACAATGGTAGGGCATCTAGCTGAGGTCAGTCTTAGGCCTGTAACAATAAACATATTTATCATGCAGCATTTGGTTCATTTTCAGTTTGGTATGCACAGTGAAAGAATAAATACATTTATTGACGTGGACAGAACCTAAAACCACAAGTAGATGATCAACACAGAAACCATTATGCTAATTTTGGTTGTGAGTTGGTCACGGCTTAAGCTGGTAAGTCAGTCAGTGTGGGAACGTTTTGGTTCACAATGAAGTTCGCTAGCACTGGGGAGAGAAAGTAGTTGGCCGGATTTGTTATACTGAACTCAGATATGTTGCTAGAAACGCATCCAACATGCTAACTCATTTGAGACTATATCACCTGAGTATGTGCAGAAGAGGAGCTTGGCCGAAGCAGCTTCTATGAGTTAGTCTTCCCATGGTATTTAAGATGCTTTTGCCAGGAAGTTCAGACTAAACTAAAAAAAAATAACTATGGCTATAGGGGTGTTTATGTTTGCAGATATGCGACTGTACTGGAAAGTAGCTTGCACAGGATTTAGATGCGATTTAGTTCTGCATGATTATTATGTATTACTTACATCTCTAAAATTCTTTTATACAGACAAACGTGTTGTTTTCAGTTTTGTACTACTGTTCCTAATTGAGTTTACAGTCTTAAATAATTTTAAAGCAAATTCTGCTTTTCCTGTTGTACCAAAATTTCATTGAACTCAAAACCATTTTGAATTGTGTGTAGCATTATGCCCCTAGTCAGTCATGATATTGGGACAACACCGGCCATCCATTAATAACAGTTATACATGTGATCTGAGAATTCCCATTTATTTATTTCTTTGTAAGAGGTCAATAGCAACAGTGATCAGGAAGTTCCTGCATGGAAGCTTCATGGCCATATATGCACCATACTCTGAATATGCTCACCCAAGCCAGAATAGTCCTAGTTGATTCCTAGTTCAGGCTTGTAATCAGTCCACTTATAACCTCTGCTTTTATTCACTCACTTAATCTGGGATACTGCCCAATTTTAATTACCTATAAATATTAAAAATGCTATCAAAGTTTTGTACATTGGACGTGTAACATGGTCTAGACTAGTGAAACCTTCTTAGATTAACCTCAAAACAGATGAGGTATCTTTAGTCAGATATAGGAGTTTCTGAGTAGTACCTAAGGTAGTGGATTGTCACACTACTCTGTTTGACACAGTGAGCCAGTCCTAAACAGAGGAGGGTGATGTGACAGGCTTGTGTAGGGAAATCAGTCTACCTAGTCACTCCAGTCATGGAGGAAGCGATATCAGTGGCCACATCAGAAGAGGCCTGTCCACCCCGCCCCACAGTCACATTTCCTGCAAGTTCACCTGCCATATGGCAGCTCTGCAGAGGGGAGGCCTCTGGAAATTACATTAACCTTTTTAGAGACAGAGGAATTGAGGACAAAATGAGCCATGGAGGGTAGGTTTGGAAGTGGCAGATTTGGGAGGGAGGGTGTTACTCATTAATGAAGCAAAAGCATTCAGAGTAACACTCAAGGATTTGCGGCGGGGACAGGGTGGGAGGGTGGACTAATTCCCTATATATATAGGGATACTATATCCCTATATATATGTGACCAGCCCTATAGCCAATGAATGCGTCATGGTTGATGTCAAGCACAGAGGTCAGGCAGCGGGTAGCAGTATTTTCAGCTGCTTCATTTAAATGGGACTTATTATAGTCATTTTTCCTGTTCATGGTCTACTAGAATAGATATACATGCGTCAATTTTCCAGAAGTTCATTATTTTTTCCCATAGTGTACATCTTTATTTATCCTTTGAAACATTCTGGTAAACATTTAAGCCCCTCCCCCAATGAGGCCAGTGTGCTCTGATAGGTCAGCTTGCCCTATAAGTTCCACCCCTATCTGGCAGTCTGCAGACAGTTCCTTGCAGTTAGGCAGCCAATAGGGATTGTAATCTCACTGTGTACTGGAAGTAAGGGCTGAAATTCTAACATGGCCTTTCTGGCAGATAAGAGAAGAGTGCTTTCTGTGGTGGTAGTTACTTCCTTTGGTGTGTATTTTGTGCCTTAAAGACTGCTAACATGCACATAAAGCTATACACACTAAAGGAAAGGGAAAAACCAGAATAGGATAATGGATACCCTTTAATGAAAATGATCCTTCAGGTAATCCTTACAGGCATCATTTCTGAACATGTTCTCAAGTTTTGTTTATTAGGGTGCATTTTTAGGGTATCAGTGGCAAGAAATTTGGTTATTATTGAATGACATGGGTTCAATATGGCACTAGAGGTTGGAATCAAATTGATCTGAAGGGCATGGAATGGGACAGGGTGGGGGGAAAGCCGGACCAGCAGTCTCACTGTCCCTGATCTTCCATGTGCTTTGCAGGAAAATGGGAAAATTGGTGTGATCTTCAATGTAGGAACGGACGACATCACCATAGATGAGAGCGCGGTTATGGTGAGCGACAGCAGATACCATGTGGTGCGCTTCACTCGCAGCGGGGGAAATACAACCCTCCAGGTGGACAACCAGCCCGTCATCGAGCGCTTCCCATCAGGTAGGACCTGGGCCTGGGATAGGTCCAGGGGGGACTGGATGAAGATGGGGTCACTGAAATGCTCAAAGAGCACATGGTGGAAGAGAGAAAGAGAGAGAATGTCCTGTAAACACAGCTGAGTACTGATCTGATGTGGGCACAGACTGGGGCATTCAAATTTACACATAGAATATTTTACATAGCACTTTCGAGTGATTGTTTTGTAGCTTATTGTTCTTAATCTGTAATGTTACTGAAGCCACTGTGTGCCATTTACAGTGAAAACTCTCCAGGTACTGCTCACCCCGCCATATGTAGAAATCCAGTTAGCTGTCTCTTATTTATATTGCACACATTCGCATCATTAGTGGCTTCCAGCCCCGCAAAAAGCTGCTGATCGATAGAAGGGGTACAGTGAGCTAAAGGTACTATCCCATCAGACTCATGGGGGAGAGAGTATGTATGTATGCCTCAGCATGAGACTGAGATATAGAGAGTCCTTGTGTGCCTGTGCATAACTTTGCCAACCCTGCAGTTGGACCAAACCATAAAACTATATTTCTTCTGGCTAACCAACACCATTGTGTGTCAATACCGCTGCAAACTCTAATTTCTGCTGACAGAGTTTCTCTCTTTCCCCATCATGCACATTCTTGGTCATCATCTACTGCCTGCAGGTTCTGAGAGGAAGACATTCTCTAAAGTTCTGGTGCCTGCAATACATAATTGATACTTTTGGACCATACCTGCAGGGAAGTTAATGTATGAGCCATTAGGCAGTGTTTCTGCTGCTCGATAGCTCCAGGTTGAATTCCACTGCTTCTGTCACAAATGAATGTAGCCTTATTTCAAAGGCAATTCTGGGTTAGATGTTTGGTGTCCTCATTACAGAAAGGAACGGGTTGCAGTTATAATTTATGCCTTTTTCTTTTTTCACCCTTCATTCCAATTTAAATGTGCTCAGAAGGTGGTTTATTACTTGTTCATTAGGAGTCAAACTGATGTTGCACTTAGTAACTACTTTAAGACGTGAGCTGTTACTTCACTCGTACTTAAAACATCCTTCAGCTGACTGTAGCTGTCTGATTCAAATTTTGGGTTAGACCTCGCTGCCAATACTGCAGACCTCTTGGGTCACAACTCGTAAGTAAGCTGCCATCTGTCCACTGGCAAGAGCACTTGCTGCAGCTCCACATACTGTAAAGCGAAGCCAAAAAGGATAATAGGAGCCAGAGAGGTAGCCATATGGTCTGAGGCAGGCACCATAAAGGTGGCCTCTCATTAGGAGCCCACAGAAAGTGCTGGCAATCCAAATCCCTACCCCCATCGCATGTACAGGAATTCAAAAGCTTCTCTATCAGTCTCTAGTTACCACTTGGATAGGTGAAATAACCTCCCAGGTGAAGTACATTGGTATATACTCACCAGGAACTGCAATGCTTATACATACAGGAAGCAAGGAGTTGGCGAACTGGAATTATCAGAAGTATCCATTCAGAGATGAAAGAAACAAGGAAGCCAAGTACAGAATCACCAACCCAGTCCGAATCAGACAAATGCTCAAATCCAGGAAGTGCACAGAGCACCAGGGAAAACCCAGTACCCAGCTTGTTTTGTCAAACAAAGCACATGCAAACTCACAAGGGTTCTGGGAAAAAAGGAAGTGCTTATATAGATGATAGATATTCACATCAATATTCAGGTAGGCTAGTGGAAAACAAGGTCAGGCAAGGTGTAATTTCCGGAATGGAGTTTAGAAATGGAGTCAGTCAACATGTCACGGAGACAAAGCATAAGAAATTAATTACTTCACATCGTGATTCAATAAACACTGACATTGTAAGGCATTGAAGCTATTTTAGATGAGTACGAATAAGTCATATAAATCGATATTATATATAATTATAATGGGATCAAAATCTCTTTTAATGTACATTTAGAACATATACTGTTAGGTGGACTGATATGTAATCAATATTGTGGCCTGTGGTGGTGAGTTTATAGAGGAATATTTAGTTTCCACCATAGTAAGAGCTGCTGTAAGCATGATGTCAGGAGGTGGACACAAAAATAACTCATAAATTTGTCGGCAATTTAAAGGAATGTTCCTTTTCCATAATTTATCCTGCTCTGTGAAACATCTTCCTAGAACGCCTTTCATTTCCATTATTTTACATGTCTTTTCAGATGTGTCACCTCTGCTCTATTGAGTATGCACTCTGGTGATTGGCAGTGTAACAACTTTGCAGCTTGAAGCTGAAGATGCATGTGTGTGGAAATCTTGTCCCATAGCAGAGCACCTGAAATGGCAGAGTTTGTATGTTACATTCATTGCTCCACATCAGGATTCAGACTTATACTTTTCCTGCTTGTGGAAACTCAGTTGATTGGAATGACCTCATCATTTCACTAAACGAAATGAAATTCCCTTGTTCTACAATTTTCTTCTTGACTGTCATCATGGTGTCTTTCAAATTGTGGCACTAATATATTGACAGAGCAAGACACTCAATCTGAGTATTATATTTAATTTGAATTCTTGCTTGTTTCCCATTAACATTCATATAGAAATGAGAGAACAAACAATACTGACTGCAGCACTAAGACTCTCCTAGTACACTGATCTCTGCTCTTTCACAAGTGGCATGTACCGTACAGTACCAGTGACCTCTTCAGACAGAGATTCTAAATTGCCTTGAGAATGGAATGACAGCTTTTTCATGCTGACAGACAGGACAGTGAGATGCACTTGAGACAGATAATGTCCTTTTTGGACCTGCTTTTGGTGTTCGTGTCACTCATTTTGCAGGCTGAGAAGTGGTATAGTTCAATCATGATTTGTAATGGGCTCCATCTTGGTTTTATAGTCACATTTAGACAAAGTTGTCATCAATTACAATAGGGTGCTAGCTGGTAAGAAATATCTGATTAATTTCATTATCTTCTGTCTCCTCCTGTTTGATGGATCATTATGGGACCCCAGACTAATGTGGTTTACTTCACATGGCCTTGATCTACTATATTGTCATGCAGAACAATAAATTCAATTTCTACTTTGGCTCTTCACTGCCAGCACCAAATGTTAAAATGCACAGTTGAACACATAAATGCACATTTCTCATTAAAAACATGCATCCTCCAGCAGTAATCTATTATAATAAAAAATTTTTTACTTAAAGACCTTCTAGAAAAATGTCACCAATAGAGCAGGAAAAAGTGACCGCAGGAGTGCTGCACAGGGCCACTGCCCCTCCCATTTCTCTCCCTCTCTCTGCCTCTCTCTGTCCCTTTCTCTCTACCTCCCTCTTACTCTCTGCCTCCCTCTATCTCCCTCTCTCTCACTGCCTCCCTCTCTCTGTGCCCCCCTCTCTCTCTCTTTCTCTCTCTGCCTCCCTCTCTCTCCCCGTCGCTCCCTCTCTCCCCCTCTCTCTTTGCCTCCCTCTCTCTCGCCCTCTCTCTGCCTCCCTCTCTCTGCCTCCCTCTCTCTCTCCCTTGCTCTCTGTCAGAGTGGATGCTGGGAGTGGGCGGAGCGTGTGAGAGTGAGGAGCGGCCACTTGTAGTTTGTGCGGGAGTTCTGTGTTCTGTTTTAGCACTTGGTGAGTTTTTTATGTGGATTTGTTTTTGTTTTTTTTTCTGTTTTTTCACTGCGGCATGGAGTCAGATGTGAGGCTGGTTCTGAGGTGACCATAGAGGACGTCGTGTTGGGTGTGGGGGAGCAGGTTGGGTACGATAGTATTATGCTGGCGTCGAGAATGAATAAGGCAGTGGTGGTATTTTTAAGGGCTACGTCTTTAGTCGAGCATTTGATTGAAAGTGGGCTCACGGTGTGGGGAGGTTATGTTGCGGTTGTGCCGCTGGTCTCGCCGGCTGTGAGGGTTACGGTTTCAAATGTGCCGCCATTTGTTCCTGATGCAGATATTGCACAGGAGCTTTCTCAGCATGGAAGGCTTGTCAGGGATTTTTGAGAAGTTCCATTGAACTGTAAGTCTCCGGTTTTAAAACATGTGAGGTCTTTCAGGCGTCAGATGCTCATGGTTTCAAATGACCCCACGTTGGATGCTTAGTTTTGGGTGGTTTGTGATCTGGATAGGATAGGTCTTATGTTGTACGCCAGTACTGGTAGTTTGCGGTGTTTTGAGTGTGGCAATGTTGGGCACAAGCGGCTTGCTTGGGCAGTTGGATGCTGCCATACGTCCGTATGGGCGTGATGTTTTTATTGTAGTTGGGGGTGACTGGAACTGCACTATTGACTTCACGGTGGACCGGACTGGGGATGAGCCTCACCTGGAGTCTGGGGTGGCACTTCAGCGGCAAGTGCGGGATCGGGGCTTGGTGGACGTGTGGCACTGGGAGGTGTCACATGGAATGCAGTTTTGGGGGCGTGAATAACCCCAGGCGCCCTCTCTGATCACCACATGGTGTCAATCGACTTGTTACTGTTGAATTCCTACTGGTGATTCAACACTGGGCTATTACACGATGTGAGTTTTTGTGCAGCATTTGCTGTTTTCTGGGAGAGGTGGAGGTCAGAAAAGGGGATTTGGCGTCCTGGTGGGAGGTGGGCAATGTTCAGGTTAAAGTTTTTTGTCAGCGGTATGCTGCTCAGAATAGGGTGGTGGTTAATTGTGTATTTCAGGATTTGGAAAGAGAAATTGCTCTGTTTGAGAAGGACTTGGTTGCTGTGGTCATTGAGCCTGTAAATGCATTGGGGTGGAAGAGGAAGGCATGAACAGGCAAAGGGGGCTCTAGTCCGTGCTAGGATGTCACGTATTAGTGACATGGATGCCGCAAGCTCCTTCTTTCTCAGTTTTGGCAAGAAAGCCAGACTCAAACAAACATCAGGCAGGGCTGTACATTGTCTGGTCAGCTGTACAGCTTGGCCATTGAGCCCTTCTTGTGTCGACTGAGGGCCAGGCTGCAGGGGTTGTGTGGTCTTCCTCATATTGTTTTGTCTGCATATGCGGATGATGTCTCTGTGTTTGTTCGGGGGGACGGGGATGTGCAGGCTCTCACTCATAGTCTGGAGCTGTATGAGAGGACATCTTCAGCTCATGTAAATTGGGGTAAATATGAATGTTTTGTGTGTGGCCAGTGGTGGGGCTGGATACTGCTTAGATATTGCAGTGGACCAGGTTGGGTTTTAAGTATTTGGGCGTGTACTTTGGGCCGGCGGCCTTCCTCAGTAAGAATTGGGAGAGGCTGCTGGAGGATGTGTGTGCCAGGTTGAGTCGCTGGAATTGGATCTTACCTCAATTGTCCTACAGGGGAAGGGTACTGGTGGCTAATAACCTGATTGCATCCAGGCTGTGGCATAAATTATTGGTTATGGAGCCACCACCTACACTGCTTAAAGAGATCCAGAAGATACTTGTTGACTTCTCCTGGTCTGGCCAGCATTGGACCCGTGCTTCTGTGTTCTTTTTGCCAGTACGTGAAGTTGGTCAGGGACTGGTTGACCTGGCTAGCCGCGTTGCTGCTTTCTGGCTAAAAACAGTTCTGAGGTTTCTGTATGCTGACTGGTTGCTCTGGCTGACACGGTGTTTCTGTTGCTGAGACAAGTAGAAGGTCTGGGATATGACAGGCAACTATTTGTGCTGGATTTATCCCAAATGGATGTGTCTGCAACTTCCTCGTTTTACCAATCTGTTCTAAACGTATTGTCTTCTGTGCTGAAGACTATTAGGCCTAGCTCTCAGCCGTGGCTCAGTGTGGAGGAGGAGCCTTTGCATTGCAATCCTCTGCTTCAAGCTAGAACTCTGATGTCCAATTTTTTTCTGAGGAATTACAAAACTGGGGCATTTGAAAGAAGGTGGAGCCTGGAACTCTATACCTGTCTTGTGTGCTGAGATAAGGATCTGTTCTGAGCGTCTTGTTCAAGCGTTTCTCGACTCTATTTCTGTGGGACTGCAGTGGGTGGGGACGGGGATCAGAGAGGGGGTTTACCTCTATTGCATGTTCTGCTGGCGGTAGAAGATCATGTGGAGAATGCTGGCAGCTTGCTCTCCTTCAAGGTGCCTCAGTTGGGGGACTTTGCGGATGCTTCGAAGAAGGCTCTGTACAAAGTTAGCATGAAAGTTCTGCATGCAGGCTCTCTGGCATGGTTAGTGGCTTCCAAATGGACCATTTTTTTAGAGCTGGGGACTACCCCCTTGGGCTGTTGGAGGTCCCTGTACAAATCTCCCATAGAGAAGCGTACAGCTGATTTGCAGTGGAGGCTAGTGCTGAGAGAGGGTGCCCGTCCGACCCTGTCCTTTGTGTCCTTCCCCTTTTGCCCAGCTGCTGTTGCTGGCCATCCTGATTTTACCTTCCCCGTGTTCCTTGCCCCTAGTGTGCTACCCTTGCTCCCCAGACTACTGCATAGCTCAGTGGGCTGAGCATGTGACTTGGTTATTCCTTGCATTGTGGGTTTGAGGCTGGCCTTACCTGTTACTTTGTATTTTTTGTTGTTTTGTATTTTATAGGGTTGCCCTGCTTGTTTCCTGTTTTCTGGTATTGTTTAATATATTTGGTTATGTTTATCCTAGTGTATTTCGATGGTATTAGTTAGTGTTTTTGTTTCAGTGTCTGTAGTGTTCCTCTCTCTCTGTGCCTCTCCCTCTCTCTCAGTGCCTCCCTCTCTCTGTCTCCCCCTCTCTCTGCCTCCCTTCTTCTCAGTATCTGTTCCCTCTCATGTCTCACGCCTCCCCCCCAGCTACTGTCTCACACTTCTTTCTCTTCCCTTGGATCTATAGTTGGAAACCAGTCGAATACCCTATAATTCTCTTTTATAGCTCTGTATCTGTTTCAGTTCTTCTCTCTTTATTTTCACTCATTCATCTTAGCAGGTATTAAGTAGAGCATTTGGGAAACGGCCCAGAATTAACAAAGAGATTTTAACTTTGGTAAATGAAAGAGGCTCTTCATTTAACATTTTACATAGGCTTCATTCTGCAGACATAGGTGCCCAATGCACATTAAACCAACAGTAACGGAGGCTCCAGAATCAGGGCTAATTTTAGGAGGACACCTTAGCGTCAGGTAGCAAACATCTAATTCTTAGGACACCTTTGAGGATTTGAGTTGCATATTGCATGGTTGTGGTTACATCATTTACCAAGATCAACTTCTAGCTGCCCAGAAGGATAGCAAAAGGTTGCTTCAGGTAACTAAAAATGAACAACATTGATTTCACAGTCTGTTTCGAGCCTCCTGATATTAACATGTGAATGGGTCAGAAAAATAGCTCTGCAGAGGCAATAAAAGTCCATTCACATCCATGAAATGTGTTATAGACAAAAACAGTGTAAGCAAATGATAAGAACACAGACTGTAAAATATGACATGGGTAAGGGAAGATGAAGGATGCTATGCCAGTGTAAGAAACGGGGAAAATGAAACGGCCGAATATGGTACTGAGCCGTACTGGCCTGGCACCAGAACATTATCAACATCGTGTTCAGATGGCCGAATATGGTACTGAGCTGTACCGGCCTGGCACCAGAACATTATGAACATTGTGGTTCAGATGGCTGAATATGGTACTGAACCGTACCGGCCTGGCACCAGAACATTCTCAACATATGGTCATTTTTTGCACACGTGTTGTCAGTGTTTTACAAGACAAAACCTCATGCCTCATTCCAATATGTTTGTTAAAAGTCAGCATAACTAATAAAAAGCATACAGCGCATTTCTATCAGGCTGAGAAGCAAAGCCTGCTGATTAAATCTTAATTCTGTTATAATACTATACATAGTTGTAGGGTCGTTCATCTAGTTGTTTTTACCCCAGGAGGCCAGGAGAAAACCACAAAATCTATCCACTGTCCCATTCACCACTTCTATTCAGTAAGTGTAGTTTTTCTTTGTGTATTTGATTTTGATTTTGTAGGAAAATAATTTGTTTCCACCAATTTGTAGGGAAATTATTATTTGAATTAATTATTATGCTCAAGTAGTTTGTTCCTCCACCATACTCTACTATGGACGTCCCCAATTAGTCAGTTACTGGAAGATTTAGCGCCAGTATATGAATGAAACTAATTAATAAATTAATTAATTAAATTAATTAATTACAGTATCACTACTTAACCTGGGTTAGAATGTTCGTCCCGTGAACTGCTTCACCAGGTAACGTAGTAACTGTAGTAAAAGTCTGCTCATGGCCAAGGAGGGAGTCTTGCAGTAGTTTAAGATGAGCTTGGGACTTAAAAGCTTAGTAGCTGTTTCTTTGCACCAAAGCAGGGAATTATTGTGCGCAATCACTGAGACTGAGATTTACGATGTGAAAAATGCATGCATTTATTCCAAACACTACAACTAACACATGACAGACATTACACATAACGTCAAACAACAGAATAAAATCAACAAGCAAGATAGAATATGGGAAAGCAGTGACTAAATCCTTAGATTCTGTTTACAGTTAGATTTCTCACCATGTATTGCTTGTTTCAGTGATTTGAGCAGCTCATGGGTGTTGGATAGATTGCTTTTTTATGATTACAGTTTTAGGAACTAAAAAGTTGGGGAGGGGTAAGACCTACCCCTTTCCCCCCGTAGATCCTCCCCTGTCTTTGTTCCACTCTTATCTGCACTTAAAGGTGCATCCACTTTAGGCTAGGCCACCAAAGGAGATACCACATTGTACCAAGCTCGGATTCTTTATGTTTCCAAACCTCTCGGCCATAAAACTTGGAATGTTAGTCTTCCTTTCAGCTTGTTATCTGGGTGCCTTCGTTGTATATGTGATCCTACAATTTCTTGAGCGGCTCTCACTTTCTGAGCCCTCCAAATTAATAAGGGACCAGGCTGGAGGCTGTCCTCCACGGCATTGGTTTTGCTGAGGATGGCATTAACTTTTCCATTGCTGCTTGTCTCCAGGGCAGCGAGCGCACAAAGCGCCTGCATCCTCACTGTGTGCCGTGCAAAGACCCACAATTCCACTCTGATGATTAATTGAGCACCTGCAGGGCCCCACAGGGACTCACCAAGGAGCCCTGACTTTCCCTGGCACCAGGAAAAATGATGAAATAATAGCTACCTGAAGTGATGATGAACAGCATCGGCCCCTGTCCCACAGAACGCTGCTTCAGCTGCTAGTTGCAGGCTAATTAAGCTGTTTACTCCATGCTTTCCAGCCTTCTGCTATTACCTCCTCTTCCCTAAGAGTGCCAGCACTGAATTTCCATCTCGGGGAGGACATTGTGCTGGAGCTTAGGCACGGGGCTTCAGGTGGCCCTTTGAAGCCCTGGGGCAAAGGAGGCACCTACTGAGCAGCTTCCGTTTAGTAGCACAGAAGACAAGCAGCCTGTAACTGGCACAGTGCGGGAGGCTGTACTTCATTCACTGCCCTTCATTTACACCCCAAAGGGATGGAGATAAACTCATCCTACCAAGCTAATGGTTTAGGAGAGATCTTATACAGAGATCTTATCTTCATCCTACTGATTCAATGTTAAGGAACAGAAACCATGCGGCCAGACAGTATTTTATCCTACCAGTGCACTATGAATAGTCAGCAGCTGTTTTTCAAAGGTTTCAGGTTTGCAGTTCATCCTGCTATATTCCTCTATTTTCTTATATCTATTTTTTTCTTTTATATGTACACTCTGTATGCAGGCTCTCCATATAAAATAGATAATAAGATATTTTCATATATATCTTTATTCCCTATGACACCTCTACCACAGACCACACACCGTCCTTTACTTTTTCTCATTTCCCGTTCTATAGCAAAGATTTCACTTCTGCTAGGCTTCCAAATCTCCCCAAGTTGATTACACAGTACATATAAAGTTAGGAAGTTGACCATAGTGAATACATAAGAACAGGAATGATATTTGAAAAGTTATTAAAAGTTACACATATGACTGAAGCTTTTAATTTCAATATCATGGTAATAAAAAGTGATATTAGCCATCAAATTACAAAAAGGAACTATGCATGTAAATGCCCTCTCTTCATATTCTTTTTCTTCTTCTTCTTCTTCTTCTTCTTTTATGTCTTCCTACCATGTTTTTTGTACCTCCCTCTTCTCTACGTCTCCCACTCATGTTTATAGGGATGTGTTTTTTTCTTATTTCGGTCGGCGTGAGTGCTTGTTTGTCCAGTTTGTTAATTAACAGCGCGTTTGTTAAAGACGCGTGAGCAGCACTTCTGCCCGCGTTTAATTTTCGCAACAAACAA
>JAODKM010000002.1:16210092-16228512 GCA_026780845.1 Petrocephalus sullivani | reverse complement strand
CTGCAGCTCAACACCACTTTCTCCCAGCAATCCCAGCAGTCAGTGCGCTCTATCCCAGCAGTCACCAGCGACTCTCCATGATTCACAATGTATATTTTTAGATGTCGACATATGCTACACAGTTAACCTCAGCCAGTAAACCGCTCTATCTTAGAGGCTCTTTGTTAGGTGTATGTATGAGTGGTCTTCAGAGTTCTCTTAGAGTACCAGCACATAAGGTGGGCAGTTGCTTGACTGGTAGTTTGAACAGCAGCATCCAACCCGGCACTTGTGTGTGTGCTTGGCGTGTGTGTGTGTGCCCATGTATTTCATGGACTACAAACAGTGGAAGGTAAAGGAAAAAAAAAAAGAAATGTTAATAACTGCCCTCTTCTGGATTTGGGTTCTCCTAGATAAGCAAAGTGATATAATGAGAAGCAAACTGTAAATTGATTTGTCTCCTGCCTTTCCCCAGAATACTGCATGGTGCCATCCATGTATTTTAGCGCCGACATGCTGATGAAGTCTGTTGGTACGGGCATCTCTGTATCTTGTATACTAATGAACAGTAGTGGGTCTCCCTCATGCCTCGGTTCCCACTGTGTTCCAGAACACGGATGACCTCCTGGTAGCTTCTGCAGAGTGCCCCAGTGATGACGAGGACCTAGAGGAGTGTGAGCCGGGAACTGGTGAGTCGATTCTGGTCATTGTATGTCCTGAATTCTGGTCTGAGGGCGGCTCCCTTGATGACAAGGATACCCATACCACATATGCAGCTGTGATTGGCCACACATTGTCCCCAGGCACAGCTTCTAGTTGTCACTTTCTGCTGAACAGTACATACTTCTGGTCCTGCAAAGCCAGCTACCAGTTGTTTTGTCATCAGTCATGACTTTATATAGCTTTAAACGCACTTTACCAAACTCACCACAGTCAAAATTGAGGCTTTAAGCTGCTTTTGTGCAACTTCTAAAACTAGATTTAAAGGTGCATAAGAGCTACAGTTAGTCTGGGCTATTACAGAAATTTACGATAGAGTCCATTCAAGCCTCTTGGAGGAAGCTTTCCTTTTTTGTAGCTAAGAACCGCTCAAAATGTCAGAAGCTGATTTACAGGCTGAGCCTTTGTGATGATATGTGTATGTAAAGATAACAAATCAATGCCACTATCTCTATGCATGAAAGGAGACATAGGCTACATTGTACCTCAGGAGAAAGCCCTGTACACATCACCATAGCAGCAACAGCAGCCAACTTCTCTGAGTGCTGGAGCTGTTCATTTCAGTCGAACAGTCAGTGCTTTCATGTCAAGATGAGACTGGATATTTAGAGCCTTTGGCATTCACACAGCTCTCCGTACATTAACACAAGCATGCCTTAATTACCAGAAAGGCAAGTGATTGAGCAACTGATTATACTTATACACCAATTAACTCTCTGCTGCAATATATAAATATGCCTCAGTAATAATTTGTGAAGATAGTCAAGTAGTCAAGATAGGATGTTTTCTGGTGGCATCTTATCTATGCTGTTTGCCAGTTAATAATCTTATTCCTCACCCCCTACTGGCTGTGTTGATTTGCTGGCTCCCCTCTGGTCACTGGGTGATAGACTTTATGCCGCATACCATTTCAACTTGTAACTCAGATATTTCTGAGAAGTTCCTAGTCAGAAATTTCAACTGGAATGTCCCCTGAAGTCAGAATTCTGACTCATGAAGTCGGAGAAATCTACATAGCCCCAACCTCAGAATCCAACCCATTATCAACAGAAGTAAAAGCTGTAGTTTTATACTGTTTATTAGCACTTACATCTTATTTGTGGCTCATTAAATCGGTTGTACACACAGTACTGTCCACCTGCTATTTGTGTATGTGTTGCTTTTCATGCACAAAATACTTAGTGTGCTGGTCTAGGTCTAATGAATGACCACCTTACAGCTTCCTGCCACTTCCCACCGGCTAGCAGACCGACTTCATATGGTGGTTCTGGAACAAAAGCAGATTTATTTAAACTTAACCCGGCAGTCTGTAGAACCTCCACACAGACACAAAAGAAAACAGAAGAGAAATCTTCCCTGTATCCGCAACCACAACAATATAGTGAAAACACAATAAATAAATTCACCCTTACCAGTGGACCTTCAAAAGTGTCCTGAGACAACAAACAAAATATTTCTGTTTTTCAACCAAAAAAAGAAATCCCCATGTTGCTTTTACTGTGCCATTAAGAAACCAAATGGGAGGGAGAGAAATACAAAATCACATTTACGCCCGCATTACCCGCTTCTACCAGAGGTAAGGGGGCATGTGCTGATACAGCAGGTTGCCGCACAACACCACATGAAAAGCCACCTGAGGGAGGAGAGCCGGAGTGCAGCAGGTGATACCTCAGTACCACACTAGTCCAAATGGGACGGAACTGTGTGAAGTTTTAAAGATAAAAAAGATTGTGAAGATAGCACAATGCCTTGTTGTATGTCGAACCGAAACTGCAGAGTCGCTTCTTAAATCCAGTGCTGAGTGGACGAGGGCAAGTGGCAGGGAATACTGACAAGGCAGACGGGAACGGGAAGGAGAACTTGGCGAACAAGTTCTCTGATGATGTCGTCCCTGCTGCTCCGCCATCCGATTTCCTCAGACGTGCCAGCTGCCATCCATCTCACATCTTGATGATCTGCTGCATGAACTCACACAGCTCTGTTCTGCAGCTTTAATCTTCCTTTGAGCTTTCACAATTAAACATCAGACATTAAACGTCTCCGTTGCACTTTTTATGTCCACTGTAGACTCCTTCCCGCTTTCTTCCTTGTTGACCTTTCTGGCAGATGAAGTCTGCATTCATTATTGGCGCCCCCTTCAACCCTTCACTAGCCAATCAGTCTTATTTGGCTCGCCATATTCCCCCCCTTCAAAACCCTGCCATAACAGAGACATCTCCACTGCACTAGAATTCACCAACAATTGCCCTTCTTTTACAATCTATGAACATCATTATTATGTAGTTGGTATAAATTGAGGTGGAGCACTGAGAAATATACATTGTGCATAACATACATCAGAGTGAAACAATCATTATTAGTGCTAAGAAAACACAATGATACTCAAAACTATCTCATGATAAAGTCTTTGAACCTAATTGTGAGTGGCCCCCTTTTACTTCTCTGGGGCCGACCAGACTTCTGCATATCCTCACTATTGACACTAGATCCATCTGCATCATCAGGAGCCCCCTCACACACACACACCCGACTCTGTTTTTCTTCCAGCCCAGACCGTGCACTCCCTCCCCCCTCCCTGTGTCAGACATGTCACTATGTGGTGTACTGTGGGTGGGAGTGTAATGAATTGGAGTGGTGCGAGGATGACCACGGGGCACATAAACTACATCATATGTGTCAGAAATGGACCATCTTAGGCCATCAGGAGCAGTTCTAGTAGGGCCACCAGCCTCAGGTCTAACTGTGAACACTAGCATATCAGAATGGGTTAGAACCACAACAAGATAAGGATCCAGCTCCCAACAATCCTGGATTTTGTTAATGCCCTTTGGTCAATGGTTTCGCAAGAGGACTCGGGCACCTGGTCTGAGGAGAGCCCCACGCGCCTTGCAGTCATACATCCTTTTGAGCTTCTGCAAAGTCAGCAGAGCTTTGGCTCATGCCATTTCAGCTGCTGCCTGTAGTTGTTGTTGATGACCTACAACCCAGTCATTCATGTTGTCAACATCACTAACTTCCAGGTCCTTGCACCCTAGAATGTCCCTGTGAAGAAGTAAAGTAAAGTAAAATGGGTAATATTCAGTGGAGGAACAAAAATACACCATGATGATTCTCTAGTAGCTGGTTAAACTGATGGACTTGATGAGTCCCTGGAGATCCCAGCCCCAGGATGTGCCACTTGCTTCAAAGTGAAGTAAATCCGCAGTTGAAGGTAAACAGAGAGAAATGACATGGCCGATGGCATTAGCACTACACGGCTGTACGGACCCCCTGAGACGAATGAGCCAGTACTGCTGCTACATGAGTCAGAGCCAGGTGTTTCAGGTGCAATTTGTCAGTGATGTCAGCTATATTGGGGTATCCCAGTTTATGCTGTATGGAATTAGAAAATTACGTCACATCGAGTTACATGGTAATTATAACCCGCAAATGGCACCATGACGTCTAGCCCTCATGGCACCTAGCAGTTAGTGGACTAGACGGCTTCATATTGTCCTGAGTATGGAGAGTTCAACCCAGATGGCACTGTGAAGGGGAAGTCAGCCAGGCTGTGTTTGGGCTTCCCTCTGATACAGCAGTCTCTGCAAGGGAATTGATAAGATAGTCTGAGTATGTCAACACTGAGCAAAACAGACATTTCTGGAATGGTAGGCTGGTAAATTCCATGGCATGCCCGAACCATTTCTATTTCAACACTTATTTACTTTGTAGATAGTGTTTTTCAGCCTCTGGGCCAGACCAAATCAAAACTGTAAGCCCAGTCTTAATCCAAAGCGAAATTCATTACACCTTTACGTGCAGCTTTAAATGACAGCAGCAAACTTTGCCCCCCTTACGATGACTAGCTGGAAAACAGAGGCACAATTTTATTTAAAAAAGCTGAATTCCAGTCTGTGAACATTCATACAACAACCTAGTCATATGAATTTTTGATGTGAAGGGAAGAGCTTTGAATAAAATTCATGTATTCTATATCAAGAGTAGTGCGGGTACAACCAGGAGGAGGCCCCAGGGTAGACCCAGGGCACACTTCAAAGATTATATCTCTTGGCTGGCCTGGGAACGCCTCGCTGTCCTGCTGGAGGAGGTAGCTGGGGAGATGGACTAGCCAATCACAGCTGCGTATTGTCATTGTTTCTATATGGATAGTATATTGCCAATCAGCCGAGGCACCCCAAGCTAAATTCAGTGAAGCTGAAGCTGGGTGTGGGCGTGTGAGGGCGCAGTACGGATGATTATGCGGGTAGATGCAGAGCTCAGGATGCTACGGCCTGCTTCTCGGGTCAGAGCTAGGCCAGCACATTCACTTCCCTGCATGTTCCACTTTGCTTTCATTATTTATTGTTATATTTATTCCCGCTTTTTTAAAATAAATGTCCCAGTTCCTTTCTGTATTCTGTATTTTTCATTATTTATTTAGTCTCTTATCAAGCTAAATTGACTTGGACTTCACAAACTTGAAAAGTTCTGTTTAATATTCTAACTTACACAACACAATATATAAATGCAGCTTGCCTATTTTTACTATGTGAATATTGTATTTCCTTCCTGAACAACGATCTAATTTGGCCACGTCACTCTTGAAAATCAAGTTGAGATTTACTGTAATGAAATCTGCAGGGCAGGAAGCAGTACTCCACGCGCAGACACAGTGAGACAGGGCAGGGTGCAGTACTCCACCCGCACACACAATGACACAATGAGGCAGGGCAGGAAGCAGTACTCCACTGGCAGACACAATGAGGCAGGGCAGGAAGCATTACTCCACCCGCAGACACAATGAGGCAGGGCAGGAAGCAGTACTCCCCTGGCAGACACAATGAGGCAGGTGGAGCATACATTGTGCGTTGGCATATATCACTTCATACTATGTAAAATGACAACTTCCAATAAACCCAAATCTAATCTAAATCTAAATCTCATGATTTTACTGTTAGTCATTATGTATTGCACATTTATTAACAAACCTGATGTACTGCATTACATCAGGGAAAACATGCTATAAAACAGCCGTAAAAGAGAGAAGGCCCATAAGGTTTTCCTGTGCCAAATCTGCATTTAGTTATATTTCATGAAAAATGCCATGTTCAGTTCAAGGAGGACCCAGCAAAAAATGCCACAATCCATTAAAATAGGAAAGAAGAAATGAAAAATCAGAGATCTGTAGTGAAGAATAGAGATGCCTGATCACCGACGACGAAGAAGCTGTTAGAAAACAGTTACTAATTCACTGATATTCAGGAGGCTAGCTGCTGGGGATATGGCTATGGGGACATAGAGGTCAGAGCACTGTAGACTGCCAGGATGGTGTTGTGTTTCTCGGGGGATGTTACACTAGTTACACAGGTGGTGGAGGAACAGGTAAATATTAATACACATCGAGTAAACGGGGCAGAAACAGTACAATATTCAAGTGCACCTCCCTCTGAGGATAATCTGATTGACAAATCATAAAATGGGCCAATGAATCGATTCAAGAAGAGGGAAAAGGGGGGATTTCTATACGAGAGCAATCTTACACAGCTTTCTTCTTGTAATTTTTTTTCCATGCTAAAATCATGCGGCCAATTTGTTGATGTAAGTGCCCTGAACTCCGTGGTTTGTCATCTTATTTAAACAGGCAAAGCAAAGGAAGCAGGGAGATAATTAGTTGAGACACAGAGCAAATGGTAGACAGGAGACTAACTGTTCAAATGTTCTTTTGTAGTCTTCTTTAAGATTATAACATTATATTAACACAAGTATAATACTATCATATTTACACAGATATTAATTAGCCTAGGCAAGGAACATAGTTTTCACTAGTCTGAATATGTTTATATGCTATTTTTTCTGCCAATATATGTCTAATTTGTATTTTCTATAGAAGTTAACACTTTAATTTGAATAGCACAGCATAAGCATAATGTAACACTATAACTAGCCTGATATGTATTCTTGACATTTTAAAGAACATGACACCTGTTTCATTTGGACTATTTATCATCTACTTGTCCAGAGAGGAACACTGCTAATTACTCCCTCCGCCTCCCCCCCCCCTTCTCTTTCTTGTCCTAGGAGGTGAATTAGTGTTGCCCATTATTACAGTGGATTCTTTAGAGCCCCCATCTATCGCCAGCCACTACCCCGTCATCCCCCCTCCCTCCACATACCGCCCCTTCCTCACCCTGCTTGAGACCACCAAAGAGTCCCTGCCACTGTCCAATGGCCACACCCGCTGCCCACTGGACCAGGAGGACTGTGAGGAGCCCATTGAGGTGTCAGCCTATGGGTCGGGGGAAATGACAGAGTCTGATGATGAGGACTATTACAAAAATGCCCCCCTCATGCCCGATAGGACAGTGTTGCCCCCACCCCCCGCAGCGGAAGGTGCTGTTCAAAGCCCCCGTGACCGGCATTTCTCCAAGCCCCCCTCTGTCCCCTCATTTGGACCTGACCAGCTCCCCCACCGCAGGCCTGGCCTGGATGATGAAGGGCGCATGCCCGCAGGAAAAATGAACACCCGCGATCAGGTGCTCATGCCACCTGCTGCCTCGGCTGACCCGAATCATAGCGGGCGGCACAGACACATTCCAGGAATAACCCGCCCCCCTGACTTCCGCCATGTGCCCACAGCCAACCCCACGGCCCCGGAGAGGGGCCCGCCTGGCGTGGTGGAGGTGATCCGCGAGGCCAGTAGCACCACAGGCATGGTGGTTGGCATCGTAGCAGCTGCCGCACTCTGCATCCTCATTCTTCTCTATGCCATGTATAAGTACCGGAACCGGGATGAGGGCTCCTACCAGGTGGACCAGACTCGCAACTACATCAGCAATTCTGCCACACAGCCTAATGGAACTGTAGTCAAAGAGACACCGCCAGTGGTCACAAAGACTGCCACCAAAAGCAAGAAGAACAAGGACAAGGAGTACTATGTGTGAGGTTAGCTGGACAGATAGAGAAAGAGACAGCAGAGAGAGGAGAGGGTTGGAGAGATTAGGGTCTGCTTCTGCGGGAGGATCTATACTCCACCCTCCAGGTCACACAGGCTCAGACAACCACAATTCCATGGTCCAAAATCCTAATGTTGCCAATAGCTTGTCTTTGCCTGACTTGCCATCACTCAGCAGTCTATGCCTGCAAAGCAGACAGGATAATCCACTGATTCAGTTTTTCATTTTGACACATTCTAAAAATAATCAAGGTTTTATGGCTAATGCCTCATTGTTAATTGTTCTCTTTTGGACCAAATGCAAATGAAAATATGCTATTTTATCTCTCCACCTGTTATTCTGTTGTTTTACTGATCCAGCATACAGGCCTCCTCAGTAAATATTATATTATATTATAATATAATATTAGTAAAGAATAAGTCTTGAAAATGGAGTAGGTAGTTAACGTGATCTAGGGCAGGGGTTCCCAAAGTGAGGAGCTGCAATATGATTTTTGCAGAATATGCTTTTAAGATTTAAGAAATGCAAAAATAAATCCATTGTAATTGTACCGCAACTGAACGATTGTGATAAATCTACTGAGCAAATTTAATACACCCCCCATCCCCCAACTGGCAACATCTATTGAGGGGCACACCACCCTGGTCATCAAAATCTACTGAGATGGCTAGTTCATAGTTGTTCTGATGGAAACCCTCAATTGGTGTGGCCACACAGTGCCAACAGATAGCTGTGTCAAAGACGCCTCCCTCCATCTTTCTGCTTACTAACTGCCACTGTGCCACTATTCTGGTTTCCTGAAGACTCTCTGGCTTTCTCTTTCTCTTCCTGTTCATGATGCTGTAAGTTTCTTTGCCATGTCTCAAGCATGCAGTATTCATTACAGTACAAAAGAACATCAAATGTTTGTGGAAAAAAAAGAAAGTGCGAGAATGGCTCTCGACCCACAGAGAATTGAAGGCGCCAAACCCAAGTTGTCCAGCTGACTTGACACATGACCTCCTGACCACATATCAACTGCCACCAAGTACAAGAGTAAATGGATCATGGCTTTCAACTACTGCAGTGAACTTGTTCTAAAAAAATGTATAAATATATGTATAGACATTGCACAAATCTATGGACTTTAATCATGTAAAAAAGGGAAATTATTGATTTGCGTGTTTTTCGGTCAAAGTCACAAACATATGTATCAGGAAGAAGTAGCTGTTTTCAACAAGAAAAAAGCTGCTGATGTAAAGTGAAAGACATTTGAAGTCTGATGCATTTCCTGGTAGGAAGGTGCATCCACCACTGAGTCTGCACGTTGGTTGTCCATCTTGTACTCCTCTTCAGGAGACGGCAAATAAACACTTGACAAGAAGAGGAAAGAAGAAGGTGGAATATGGATACCTTGGAGGTTAAACAGAACTTTAGTATACCAATTTTCCTCAGTCTTCATTCAAAAATTTAAAGTTTAATCTCTCATACCATGCCTAAGAATGTGTTTTCCCTCATAATTCCTTGACCAAAAAATGAAAAAAATTGAGTGAGAATTTATTTGTTCTATTTCTTAAATGACCAATGTGATTTGGGTTAAAATGCTCTTATACTCTTCCTACCCTAACAGTGACGCTCCTCCTGTATCCTGCTAACTGTCTCTCCCATTCTCTTTCATAACCTCACATTGTGTGTAACAGCACTGACAACATTATGCTTTGTTGTTACAGACTGTGCGTACAGCACTGACACGATCTCAAAACCATACGTGACAGCACTGACAAGCGCATTCTGTTATTATAATCACAAAAAGCCAGTAGGGCCTCTCTCCTGTTCTGTTTCTATAGCTTATTTATCCTTGACATGATTTTGTATTATACTTGAACAGATGCCATCTCTATATCAGGAGGCTAGCTGAGTCCATTCATCTTTTTGGTCAGTTCATTCTGATTCCACCTGTTCTTATTAAATGTTATTGTAAAGTGTTTCAGTGAGATATGTGTACATTAACAGAGGGGAAATACAATTGGTTATACACTTCTTAAACCATGTGTCGTGCCATTTGTTTCTACATGCATACACACCAAATGACAACTATGGATATTTTATTGTTAAACTTGACAGTAACTAAAAGTGGGGTAATTGGAACGACAGCATTGTATTCCCCACACAGCTTTGCCAATTGTGCCCTTTAGCGCTGGGTAACTGGCGCAGCCACACCAGGACCCAACTTCAAGGGGGCCCGGGTCAAAGGGGAATCTTGCCTAGATAATAAGAGACTAAATAATAATAAGTTTAAATTTTATAATTCATTGTATGCAGCTACGCTTCAGCTGAATATGTTGTTTTGGCTAAACATTAGGGCTGTAATCGTAAACATATTTGTTGTGTACAGTTTGGTACAAAATTTTTGGTTTGTTATGTGCAATGACACAAACTCAATTCAATTCAGTTTATTTTTATATAGCGCCCTTTATAGCGCCCTTAACAAAAGAGTTGTCCCAGGGTGCTTTACATGGGTGTGTTAGAATACAGTGATATATGCAAAACAAAGTGGAACTGAGAAAATGAAAGAAAGACAGAATAGAAAAAAGAAAAGAGAGAAAAAGCCAATTGACAACAGAGGAGAGGAACCAAAAACTCCCAAGCAGGGAGAAAAAAAACTTCTGGGGGGTCCAAGGTCAACTGGCTGCCAAACCCCCCTGGGCATGCTAACATTACAGAAAACGAAAGAGTGAGCATGCTTGCTCAGAGTGAAGACTTGTTGGGAGCAAGCCAGAGTCCAACAATAAATACATCAGTGAATACATCAGTCCTCTATGCCGGCCCTTGAAGGTCGCCCCGATGATGTTTTAGGTTGTAGTCCGTATCCACGATGTCACCCCATTCTTGGGACTGGACTAGGACTCCAACTCAGATGTTGCCCACCCCAGGCACCATCCGGACATGTGGGAAGGCAAATGGCATGGATGTTCAGAACTAGGGATGTAACGATACGTCGATCTGTATCGATGTATCAATTATATGGCAAACAATCCGATGCATCAACGTAACCATGATCTGCACTTTTACGCTGTAGGTGGCGGTATGTAGCATAACGTCTGCAGGTGGCACACTGTAAAAAAAAAAAAAAAAACGGACAATGTCCTGGCAGAAAATTGCCAGTACATTATACATTCCTTTTTATGGATTATTTTTTTTAAATTTAGTGGGTGTACTCACTCCCACAACGCAACGCGAAATTCATGTTAATGGGTAAAACACCCGTGAGAATTCCTTAATATTAACATGGTACATTGGACCCTATTTTTACGGACTTTTCATACAGTGCATCATGCAGCACCATTTCGATATGATCATTAGACTTGATTTCAGATTTAATGGATCCGCTCTCGTTATATCACGCTAATGTTACATTCACTTTAAATCGCTGTTAGCCACGTTAGTGTCTTGTACTAGTTTCTCCAGGAGTGACATTTAGTGTGCGTTTTGCAGACGTAAACCTCTAATTCCTAATCATCTGCCTCTACCACTAGAATTTGCTTTCTGCGTGAGAGATATGCTGAATGTATGACATTCACTACTTGTGTTTGTTCCTAAATAGAACAGCCAGGATAGGAAATGCTGGAAACCCATCCTGACCGGAGTCCATCCCTTCGAGGTGGCACAGTAACCTGAAAGTGTTTGTGAGTGTGGTTTATGTCAGATTAGGAGAGCTGAAATTAACCTTTTGTTGGATGATAACCGGCGACTAAAACAAGAACTAGGAAAAGTTTTTCAAAGATGACAGCGACAAAGTGAAACAGAGTTTCCTCTCTTGGCAGACCTGGCTAAGACTTACTTGTGCTAGGTAGTGTACCATCAGAGCATGTGTTTAGTACGTAGTGTCCTTTCTCTTGAACAGGTTGACCAGTTCATTTTTCTTAGAAAAAACCTCTCAAAGAAGACTACTGACATACTTGTTTCACCATAGAAGTCAGTCATGTTAATCTTTCTCATTCTACATATAAAGTGACTTTATTGCACTTTATTTTACTTGTTATGGACATACTTTTTATTACACTTTTGTATTTGACTAGAGAAGAAAATTAGTCACCATGTTAACCTACATCCATCCAAAGTTTTATTTTTACCTTATTGCACTTTATTTTGCTTATTTTATGGGACATACTTGACTACACTTTTGTAATGTGGACTAGATTTTGTTTACAATTCCCCCAAAAATATGATAAAATGGTATAGTCGCATAATTCATTGTAATGTAAAGGATTGTGTGAAATTTCATTATTTCGACTACTAACCCTAGTATCGAATCGTATCGTATCGTATCGTGGGAATTTCTGAGGTATCGAAAAAAATCGGATCAGTATTGTATCATATCGTGAGGAAAGCTGTGATTTACACCCCTAGTCACAACCCACAATGACACACTGATGGACAGGCGTAATGGTCAAGCCATGGTATGTACAGCAACACCAGCTAGTAACACTAGTTATGTTGCGTTATGTGTAAGTGAAACTGAAGTAATAGGTCTTCAGACGAGATTCAAAGACTGAGACCGATTCTGCATCCTGAACAAAAGCTGGAAAACTATTCCACAATAAGGGGGGCCTGTAGCAGAATGCTCTACTGCCAATTGTCGCTTTATTTATACGTGGCACAACAAGGAGACCTGCATTCTGTGACCTAAGTGCACGATGTGGCTTGTAAGCTTGGAGTAATTCAGTTAGGTAGGTAGGTACTAAACCTTTAAGTGGCAAGGCAGAAAGCTTCTGCATGTTAGTCTCCCCTTGGCATTCAAGATGCTTTTGCCAGGTAATTCAGAACAGAAAAAAAACAGTTACTCCTATAGGTGTGTTTATTGCTACAGATGCCACTGTACTCAGTAGTAGAGAAAACATAATTTAGACAGTATTTAGGACATTAGAGCTATTACGGCTGGTGTGCAAATAAGGTTCTGTTATTCAGACATGTTGACAGACACATTGCCTTTGGTTTACAGCTATTGCTAATTGTGTTTGGAGCTGTACTGAAATTGCACCAAACAGTGAGTATTGTGTAGCATCACTCCCTAACACGGCAGTAATAGTGTCTTCGGCCATTCAGACAAATACCTTTCTGAGAATGGATTCTGATAGATAGACAGACAGACAGATTAGATAGATAGCTCGATAGATAGCTCAATAGATAGACAGATAGATAGATTCCTCTGTTTATTCCATTAACCCTCTGGGGTCGAGTGCATCATCGGCGATGCAGCATACTTTTTTCGCGTCTATTTCAGTTTATATCTTGCTGAAATCTTCATGTAGAATCATGAAAAACACGCGAACTAAATCCGTAATCTGTCTTCTTTTCAAAACGTCCACTGTTGGAAGTATTAAAGTTTTTAAATGAGGTTAAATCAGCAAAAACCATGTCACCTTTCTTTGTTTTACCTGTATCGAGCGTAGTACCACCCTCACCTTGAAGATCGCTATTCACATTCTAAATAACCACCTTACCGCTTATTCAAATTTCATTCTCATGATAAATCCATGGTAATTTATTCTAAATACCCTAATTGTACTGGTGAGTCTGACGCGATCCAGATACACCTGCATCAGCACCATAAAAGCTGATGCAGCTTGAAACTAAATTCATTGAGAGCACATTTTACTGGGAAAAAGGCATGTCGCATGAATGGACAGGAGGCATTGCAGGCTGTTTGGCAAACTTCTGGGGGTCCAAGGTCAACTGGCTGCCCAACCCCCCTGGACATGCTAACATTACTGAAAAAGAATAAGTGAGCTTTTTTGCTAAAAGCAAGGTGAAGACTGTGGTTTGAGGACAAAGTCAAAGTCCATCAATTGGTCAGTTCTCCAAACTGGCCTATTTACAGTGGCAGATTGAAGGCGGCACCCATGATGTTGCAGACTGTAAGCCACACCCCTTCGTGGGGATGGGAATGAACTAGGATACCTGATAATATATCAATGACAAGATAACTGGTTTGCAAATAGATTAGCAGGTAGTAATTACATATTAAAAATCCAATTAAAATAACAACACGGCAATGCACAGCTCTGAAAGGTACATTTTTATATCTTCTAATCAGATGGATTGTTCTGAATTCTAACTTGGTATTAGTGAGTTACCTCTTCATGACATGCACAGGGGACAGGGAGAACAGGGGACCCAAATGGTGACCAAAGGTTTTATTGCTGGAGCTTGGTGACCAGAAACCAAATTGAGAGGCAGGAAGAGTAGTCGAGGTGGGAGATCCAAAGGGTTCGGTAACCGGGGGGATCAGTCCTATGAGGATACAGAAGACAAAGCACAGAAACACCAGGAAGGACAAGCAGGCAGGGCAGGGCAGGAACAGGCAAAATAGCAAAGAGGACTGCTCGGCATAGCACATCTAAGTCAAAATATTCTGCACTGGATGTCCTGGCTGGTGATTTTTTATAGTACAGAGTAAGCAGAGGGCTTATTTCCATTTGGGAAATATCATTAATTATTAATATGAATTACTTCATAATATCACATTTCTATGTAATGCAATATAATATCTTTTTTAAAATATTTTACTTCTCAGATGGGAGATCCTTTGACTTACTTAATGCAATTACCAGACTTCTGGACTGTTGTGTTTCAGCATATACAGACTATACTTTTATCCTGAAAATATCACACCCCCATTGCTCCTTCACGAAATGGGGTTCCATTCAAAACAGAGACAATCTCTTAGACTAGATGTGTGTCTTTGCTTGACTGTGGAAAAATCAAAGCAGGGATAGGCAAGTGGTCAAAAAAAAGCTGGACAAATCAGGACATTTATGCAAGTGCCAGAAGGATCTAAGTCAAACTCAGCACAGATATTCAAACAGACTAACGGCTGTGGCATATGCTATTTTATCATTTCATTTCAGATGTCAATAATTCATGAAAAGCTGTACATCCCACTGTTTATGGAAAAAAGGGCATCACGCAAAGCACGATGAAGGGGAAATACTAAATCAAAACTTGAGGTAAAGCTGACATATGCAGTAGGGAGTGGTATATTTAATGGTATATTTACAATATTATAAACAGCAGCCTGGTTAGGTCATTGGCAACATCAAAGTAAGGAAAATAATAAAAGTAAGGAACCCTCATCTAATAATTCATCCATTTAGCAAACTAATTGACTTCATAAAAAAACAAAACAAAAAAAAAACAGATTGACTCTCTACACTAACACCACTATCCAAAAACACAGGGGAGGTGTCTGCCTCTGACTTGTGGCTGGACAACCAACTTCTACCAGTTTACAAAAGTAGATATGACGGTGGACAGGAGAAAAATTATAACCTGACCCAATCCTAGGTGACAGGTATAGCTAACATGTAATGCATACTGAAATACAAGCTAGGCAATTCACTCAAAGTAAATATACCAAGGAACATAAGCAAGGCAGGGGCGCTCTAGGACATCCTTCCTGTAGCAGGTAGCATCTAGGAAGCAGAGGCAGCTACGATTAGACTATTCATGGTCCGTATATTAGATTTTTAGTGAAATATAAGCCCTCCAGAAAGGCGGGGGAAAGCTTTAAAACGAAATACGTTCCCTAAAATGGTGGACAGAGTTACAGACCCATGGCAGCCTTACCCAGTTAGCTAGCGAATGATGACCACCACTACTTGTGCACTTAATAAAAGGACAGGTAATGTTTTATCAGGCTGTTGCACACTGAGCACACACAGCGCACTCATTTGTTTCAATTCATCAGTTGCCACAAGACAACTTAACAACCTGTACATAATAACCTAATACTCCTGTGTGCTATAGACTATAGCGTACGCTGTACACCCTACTTACTGGTTTTTGTTGCTTCAGTCTGCGTCTCCCAGTTAATTTGTGTGTTTCCCCCACAGCTTGTGCGTATGCGTGTGCTCTTTGCGAGCTCGTTCCCGGCTCATAACCAGCGCGCTCTGCCGTCCAGGATGAGCATTGGTTATTGGTCATCATGTGACTGATGCAAGCCAGATACTTTTATTTAGCAAAACTGTGATTAATAGTTAAATGTTATTGCTGAGGGGCACAGGCGGGACTCCACATGCACACACACATTACAAAAATAATAAAATGCCTCAAGAAAAGGGCACTTGGGGTACCCAAGAGGAAAGGGGCAGGTGCTTAATTCTTCCAGGATCTCTTCTTTCATCCCATGGACAAGACTATGAAGAATCTACCATTTTTTTTCTCCAAGTAGGACTGATGCAATTATTCAACACATAGTTTTTTTTATTTTAATGAAAATGCTTAAGTTTATTCTAGCCAATATGTTTGCTCAATACCAAATTATGGGAGTAGTTCATATTGTCACAAAACAAAAAAGGTAGTTTGTACGCTGTGCAAAGTTTCAACAGCAAACCAAAATGGCACTAGTGCTATGGACGAGAATCGGAAGAGAAAACGCACAGGTGCTATTCTGGATGATGGACCACCAGAACAGGCTAAACTACCGTAAGTGTTGTCTAATGCTTACTAATTTACCAGTATGGGGAGCTTTTTAATATCCTTCGTCATTGGAGTTGCTAAATACACTCATTATTAAAGCTATAAAGTTTACTGCCTGCTACCTTAAAAATTTCATTGAATAAAGAGAATGTTAGAGAGGTTCAAATCTGGATTTATTCTACATTGACTGATGGTGCTGGGGTGTGTGTTTGTGTGTGTTGGGCTTGCTGGGACCAGTGTTATTATCATAATCTAAAACCCTTCAGTGCTTATTCAGTGTTATACCAAAACAGCAGCATGCAGCTCACTCTGTTAACCGAATTTAATAATACTTAAGGATATGCAATAATTTCAGTAATATGGAATATCCTGTAATATACTCTTTTCATGTTAGCAATAAAAGTACAACAGCATAAATTTGTAATGTTAAAATAATGTTCCAATTAAACACCAGCACAAACCACACCGTTTAAAACAGCCAAAGAATTAATCAACATCTCATCATCTGATCATTATATAAGGTTTATTGCAAAGCAGTTTTCATTAGGCTATACAGGAGCCACCATTATCTGGTACTTCTCTGTAAGGTTAAGGTGTTAACAAACTGACTTCTGCTTTCTTTCCTCTGGGTAAGAGATGTTTAGACAGAAGGAGGAGGCAAACATCAACACAACAGCATTGTTGAGGACAGTGATTTGCCCATTCACAATGGTTTGGTTCACAGCATGAAGTGCTCTGCAGGAGATGTTCCTGTAGTAAATACAAGAGAGGGTATCACCACCTTCTGAGCTAAACTGAGACCAGTTTGGTTGTCAAGTTATTAAAATAATTTTCCGTTATAAAATCAGACTATAATATGAGACAATGTCCATACATGAATTATCACTATAAATTCCCAGAATGAACAGTACTCTACAATGATAATAATGTAAAAACACCAGAAAAAAGAAAAACTTCATCACACCAACTTACTACACATTTGGTGTGGTAAATCCATTGAACATCACCATTAAAGTAAGTTTTTAAGTCACACTGTGTACAAAAGAAAACACATGTGTGGTTTTGAAATGTGAAATAAGTTTCCTCACTTCAACTGGTTTTTGGACATTAGGGTTCTCATCTTCTTTTGTGTTATTTAAGTCCTCAAGTTCATGGACTCCTACTTCCCCAAGCAAAGACTGTTTCTCTTAGGGTTGGATGTAATGAATGAGGCAAGAGCATTCCTTGCATCCATGGCTAGGAAAGACAGATAAAACAGATTGAAAGGTTAGTATCCTAGGTCACTGTTCTTAATTTATAATTCAACTTATAGACCATTATTACTCTGCAATAGGTAAAAGGGCCATGAATGCCTCTTAATTAGAACTAATGTGTTACCGGAAATGTTAGGTAGACGGGTAATTAGTAATGTTGTCACTGCTAAAATAAAGTAACATCGAAGTCATTGTGCTCAGCTATAAAGGACTGACGTTCGCAAAATAATGCTGCAAAGCTCCAATTCACTGCAACCTATTATCAAGCTAATCCATTATCAACCTAAGATTAGCTAAATCAAAAGTGTTGGGGTAGTTTGCAAACTCTACAGACTATTTACAGGGTAATAAAACTGTTACATACCTGTAAATGAGCGTGCAGACTTGCCTTGATCTGAAAATCTCACGCTAGCCAGCTGATCAAAGTTGGCAACTCTGTAGATGGGATTTTTACTCCTTTAGAATTCACTGAAGTCGGTGGATGTTATTAAATATTTTGTGTTTGCAATGCTCTTGTAATGTCAGTTTGTTCTCTAAAGTCTAGTATCAAACAAAACAAGATAACAGAACAGAAAAGTTAATATGGGGCATGTATTGGCATTTCTGTCTCTCTGCAAGGGTAGACACCTTTCTTCTCATTGACCATCTTGAGCTTGTTGAACCAGTCAAGTTTGTGTGAGCTCGGCAGACGGAGGGCCCTCGCCTGATGGGGGGGAGGATAGGTGGCGAGATTGTCCTCACCTGCTAATGTAGCTCCATTAGGGCTCCAGTCAATGTCCTATATTAGCTAAAGCAGCTCAATCACTTTTCTAGCCTTTCTTCGACAATATATGGAATGCTTTGTTGCATGGGAAGGGGCATTATCCTGCATGAATATGATAACCCTTTTTCCTTTGCCAGTGTTTGAAGAAGGTACCTTCTAGAGGTTCTCATGGTTAATTTGCATACCATCTGGAAGTCTGAAAGGTCCGACAAGGTGCAGTATAGCCAGATTTAACAGGGAATGCCATTTTCGGCAGCTGGGTGCCGAAAATGGCATCACCTTTAATTCTGCATTTTCTGTAGCTGCTATCATC
>JAODKM010000002.1:16171229-16186637 GCA_026780845.1 Petrocephalus sullivani | reverse complement strand
GTACACAAAAATAAGTTATTACTTTTGTTATAACGGAACTTATTATTAACTTAATATTTTTATTCAAGAATTTTAATTCTTTAATCCATTAATTTTACTGCTACTTACCAAAATAACTCCCACCTGAACCACGTATGAACTTAAAAACAAGGCGAATCGAATCTATATAGCAGCCTATCCTGATCAGGGTTTGCAGGTTCTGGAACCCATCCAAGACACTACAGTATAGATGGCATGGCCCATAACAGGATATCAGTCCACACAAGGACAAAATCACACACTACGGGGAATTTCAGAGACATCACTCAGTTACCTGAACGTCTTTAGGCTTCAGGAGGAAAGCTGCACAGCACAGGGAAGGCAGGGGTGAGATTCCAACTCCCAGCTCTGGACATATGAAACCCACTCAGCCAGCATGCCACCATACACTGGGGCTACTGCTGAACGTCCCCAATCAGGATGGGAAGCAGAAATCAAATGAAGCTCTGTGAACCTTCCTGCTGTCCAGCTTATTGCATACCCCAGAGTTCTCTCTCCATATCAATTCATTTTTCATTAGTTAGTACCATTAGATCGTTAATGACTTAATTTAAGTGTTCAGGAAAACGTTATGCAGTGTGTCTGTTAATGCGGTAGCTATTTAGCTGAACTTAAGCGGCAGGTACTTACTTTGCTTTGAACACTCAATCACTGGGTCATTCCGCAGTGCGATGAATGCAGAGAAAACTGACCTAACTAGCCAATTAAATGTAGCTTTCAAAAAAGAACTACAGGTAGTGGTGTAATGTCAATGCTCAGTACAAGTCGCACATTTGTGAGGGAATATTTTTTGTAGTTCACAAACACATTTTCAGTTGCATATGTGCTTAAAATGGAGCACTACAGAGGTCCCGAAGTCCATGATTTTCCTGAAATCCCTGACCATCTCCTTGGTCTTAGAGACATTTCAGGTCTAAGGTGTTACCCTGGCACCAGAAAGACAGGTCCTCCACCTCATCCAGGTATTCTGTCTCATCCCCACTGAAGATCAGCTCACAGCTCACTTCCTGCATTCTGTCCACTTGTTTGGTGACACTGGCACTTAAGTCAGAATGGAATGTAACACAGGGACCCAAGCTCTCCAGGGAGGGGCCACGCAGAGCAGGCTGGAGGCCCTGAACAGCCTCACACAGACGGGGAGGGGCCACACAGAGCCAGCCTGAGGCCCTGAATGGCCTCACAAAGACACAGAGAGGGGCCACACAGAGCCAGCCTGAGGCCCTGAATAGCCTCACAAAGACACAGAGAGGGGCCATACAGAGCCAGCCTGAGGCCCTGAATAGCCTTACACAGACACAGAGAGGGGCCATGCAGAGCCGACCTGAGGCCCTGAACAGCCTCACACAGACACAGAGAGGGGCCATGCAGAGCCAGCCTGAGGCCCTGAATAGCCTCACACAGACACAGAGAGGGGCCATGCAGAGCCAGCCTGAGGCCTTGAATAGCCTCACACAGACACAGAGAGGGCCATGCAGAGCCAGCCTGAGGCCCTGAATAGCCTCACACAGACACTGCGCACCACATCACTAAAATGTACCAAAAAGACACTACATTTCTCTGTGCTGCATTCATAGAGATATGCGTCTTCTGGTTATTATTATTAAGTCAAATTTCCAAATGTATTATATACCTGGGTCACAGTACATCCTCTGACTGACCTAATATTCAGAATCTGGAAACAAAACCTGTTCTGTGGGCAACTGATATGCACCCACGCTCTGGTAGCTGGAGGGCTTTTGATTTCATAATAGGTGGAAAGGCCAATCGCACGTCAAGCATGCACAGTGATCAGTGTCACATAGCACACCATTTCAAGGAAGAATGCAGACCTTTCATCCTTCAAGAAACATCATAAAACCATCAGAAGAACCTCAATATTCAATTAAAATAAGCCAAACTTGCACACCTTAAGACTGTGTGCAGAAGTGAACTGTTTAATTCAGTAACCTAGTGTACACCCCTTCGTAACCAAATGTTTCCAGTAGAAGATCTAACTGCAAAACTAGCACTACTACAAAATACTGAACATGTGTTGTATTAGTGCACATCCTTCCTGAGCAGAATCCAACATTTTAAAACTCCGAAGCATCAAAATTCAATATCTTCTGGAGGTTAAGAAACCAGCAGATGGTTTAGGTTGCTTTGGAGATATGCCACAATGCAGCATTGCTTGAAAACTTGCATTGACATTAACCACAAGATTTCCGGTGGCACAGCCTTGTGGCCTGAGGAAATGACGAATACTGCTTTAACCCCAAAATAAAAAAAAACAATGCACTTGATTCAATAATGTGTGCTACAGACATGGAGCTGCAATGGTTAACAAAGGCTGCCAATGGGGGGAGACAGCCGGTGCACACAGAGCCAGGGTAAACACTTCCGTATGAGTCTGGGTAAAACACATACACCACAAAAACACATACACCCGATGAATGAGGCCCATGGCGACCCCATGAAATACACATCAGGCATAAGATGAGGAGGATGTGTGCCAATGCCCCACACAGACTGAGACACTCGCTGCTTTTTATGTTCATTACTAACTAAGCTAATTGGATTCCACATGATCAATTGTAATTCAGCACAAGTTCAGCACAAAAATAGCTTTTCCTAGAGCATTCCAGGGCTTGGAGGTGCATCTGAAAGCAAACAATCGACTATGGGTGGCAAGGCGCTGTCAAAGGATCGCACTCAAATTCAAATGCTTTCAAAGTGTTTGGTACTACTAGGACCCTTCCCGGATCAGGCAGTCCCTCCGAACTGGATGGAATAACGAGGAAGATACTGGTCAGGGGGGCCACCAAGAGACCTGTGGCAGCTTTGGAGCAGTTACAGGAATTTTTGGCAAAGATTGGCCATTGTGTACATGTGACGGCAGTATCACAAATGCTCTACAAATGTGGCTGGGTTTCTCCATAGGAGGGTTGTAAGAAAAAGGCCATTCCTCAAGAATGGATAGAGCAAAATACCATCAAGTCCTTGAGGAAAACCTGTTGTCAATAGCAAGAAGGTTCAACCTCCAACATGACAATGATCTGAAGCACACAGCAAAGTTAATCATACAGAGGCTGAAGGAGAAAAAGGAGACCTGTCCTTGCACGGCCAATTCAGAGCCCAAACTTAAACCCCATTGAAAATCTGTGGAATGACAAACCCTGCAGGCAACCAACAGTCACCAACCAATTTGACTGTGTTTGAACAATTCTGTAAAGAAGAGTGGGCAAATATTGCTGAAGTGCCCAAGTGCCCAACAGTAAAAGGTTTGAATAACCTTCCAATCGCAGCTACAGTGGCCAAATCTGCAAGGGGACACAGCGCCAGTCACCTGTAGAGGGACACACTGTCCAAGCTGCAGAGGGACACGGCGCCGGTCACAGTGTCACCTGCACCACTGAATGACCGACAGAGAGGCAGAAAGGTTTATCTGCGGCACTTGAGAAAGGTGCCAGAAAGCACTTTGAAGATTCTGTGGCCAAATGGAAAAAGGGGTTATGGTCACCTCCTAAATAATTGTGCAACTACTGGCTGCAAACACAGACGTGTGAAAGGCCATGTTACATCACCGCCAGCACTTATGCTGGTGATACAGAAACACTGCCCTAGAAAGAATGTAGGTGTAGCATCTACTGTATCTACTCCATAACGAACACTGCGCGTTAAACTGTTAAGGACAAAGGATAAAGCAAAACATATGGTCACTATCATTATTATGCAGTAATAGCTATACCATAAGTACCACTTAAAGCACAAATTCCTCGTTGAACATCATTTAAAACTGTGCGGTCATAATGACTGCCACTTAATTGCTCATTTAAACCACTAAGTAGATTTTAGGGCAAACAGAATCAGCCATTTTGTCCAATGTTTTCATAAAAGGGCCTCAGAGATCATGCACTGCTATCAAATTTTAATACACCGTATCCATAAGTATACCAAAATGCTTTAAAACGTTCTTCTTACTTTGAACCTAGCAGGAAGTCAAAGACTTGGATAATTACACGTTCAGCTAGAGCAGAAATCATGCAGCTGTGAGAAACACCAAAATAAGCAGCGTGAATATGAAGAGGGCTGGTGTGCAGCTCCACGGGCCGCCTCCTCCCCTGCCCGGCGTGGTACGGGCTGGCCGGAGCAGCCGCAGGGGTGCGTGCTGCCAGCCTGCATCTCCGCGCCGTAGGCGAGGGCAGAATTCCGACAAGGGCGGGGGCTTTCCCAGGAAGAAGGGCGGCTTTGTCCCGGGCACGTCAGCCATCAGACGACCTGGCAGCCTCCCCACGGACAGCGACGGGGGGGGGAGACGCACCGAGGCAGATTCTTATGCTACACATAGTTATTACAGCCTGTGCTGCCAAAAGCATGGCTATTATATAGAAGAGAGCACATTTGTCATGGCTGGCTTCCACCACAAAGCACATGCTGCTTGGGCCTGTAGCTCTACTGCTAGGAGCACTGGGAAGCAGCCCAGTGCAAGCGACCTGCTCATTAAACAATAAAGCTTATTCTTTTTTTCCTCTTTTCCTTACATGTAATTCTGCAGATCTTCTCTCTGAATTCACATTTTCTCATGCAGGCCCAAGACTCACAGCTCAGCTGAAATGCAAACTTTAGCCCGTGTTACATGCCACATTTCCTTAACCCCCCCCCCCCGCCGCCCCCAAAATATACCAAGAGCACGAGATTAATTGCTGACCCTGTGCTCAGACCCCAAGCTAAACTCACAACTGTATAAATGTGTGTGTGTCTGTCTCAAAAGAAGCATTCCAATGTTCTGCTACTTGTGCAACTGGCAAATAAATCATTAGATTTCACAAGGAAACCTCTGAACGAAATGCTGAAATGAAAGGGGCAGCCTGCCCAGCAGCTATAATCACAATGCTGTGCAGGCAGGTACTCCCAGCTCTGTGACTGGTCACCAGTGAGAGCAAAGGCGGAGAGCGCCTCTAAAAGAGGCAGAAATTCTTTGAATTCCTTAAATGTATTTAAACTGTGCCAAGTCTTTTAGGCCAGCAATGGAGTCAAGAGACATGACACAGAGGGAGTTACCATGCAAAAGTAATATTAATTCTTTGTAGATGCTAAACCAATCAGTAAAGACAGACATTTCTATTGCATATGCAATGTGATATGAGCACGCTATTAAAGTCTGGTGCACAACAGTCGTTAATGACTAAATACGGTGTACAGCAGAAACATATCTAAAATTTATTATGGGAGAAGCGGTGCTTTCAGACCAATGGCACATGGATTTACTGCACAATTCCCTTGGTGTTGAGTATTGATGGCTGATGGAATCACTGCACACTGCTCATCATGCTGAGTACCAATGGCAGATGTAAATCCTGCACATTGCCCACTGTGTAAAATACCAATGGAACAGGTATGGGAACCAACAGCAGCTTCAAGTCCCAGAATTAAGACCAATAAACTAGAAGTCCTTCAGTAAAGATGAGCCAGCATAAACTGGAAAAAAAAAACACATTATCCTTAAAGGGGAACTTTCTACCTCTGGGAGGCTGGACTGGTACTTTAAAAACTTAAATGCTCATGCTGGTGATGGTTTGACTGTAAAAGTGTTCCCAAAGCTGTGACCCCCAACTGATTAAATGCACAGAGTTCCGGCTTGCGCTGAGAGCTCGCTGACTATCTAATGAGCTGCTGGTAAGCTGGCATGTCCTCAAACAGGAACAAGGGGGATGCTTTCGCAACAGTTCCAGACACATAACAAGCACACCCAAACACTGCCCAGCCTGGCACTCCTACAGTCAAAAGCCAAAGTATTATTAACAGTTTAACTAATCAAAACAAGCAGAACTAATGCAAACATTACACAACTTACACAGGGTTTCATAATGTCAATCTGACAGTCAGCTCATCTCCCTTAATAAGGGGTAACAATAGCAGAGAGGCTGGCTGCAGCCACACTCTTCTAAGGGTGACAGAGGAGTAAATATGCCCTTTCCAGCCAAAATAATAACTACTCCAAAAACACTGTTAACCAGCATCACTATGCATTACAATTTTCCACTGTATACACGCTAATTAGGGTGACCAAAGACCAGGACTAGTGCTAAAAAAAGAGGGCGCCCATGACAAGCTGCCGAGCTGGAGACGGGTAATATCATACGCATACTACAGAAGCCGTGAATGCTGCAGCGACTGAAAATTCTCATTGTCTCAATAGAATAGATCAAAAATACTTGCAAGCCCTGTACATTCTCTGGGCCGAGGGTGGGACCTCTATGGGGGAAGCCTGTGCCTACCTGGCCTCCTTATATCTCTGAGCCATCTCCGGATGCAGGCTGGAGACGCTTCCAAAATACAGGCAAACACTACATATGTAAGGCATGCCAAGGCCGTTATCAGCCAGTGGAACGCCAGAGTGCAAACTCAAGCAGCAGACGCCCGGGAAAAGCACCCTAACCCACATTCTCTGTCTGATTTTATCTCACATAATCATACTCAATGGGCCTTTATATGCCCTTATGGTGACAACCATTTAACATGCAAGATGTCTGACAATATATCTTAAGTCAGAAAAACACTTGTCATTCCACTCCCTTTAAACTCATTACAGGTTTCATTTTGCGCTTGATTTTAATCTGTAGAACAAACTAATTTTAATGCTTGAGAAGTGATTTGGGACATGATGCTCATTCACATCAGGCCTTACTGTATCACTGGAGAGAGTCCATGAACCAGAAGCGTTACAGCAAAACAAGAGGAGATTTATGTTAAGCAAACAGCTGAACTCTTTTCTCATCCTATTACCAAAAAAGACATGATCCCAGATGTGCCCTCTCTCAAGCGCTGACCTTTGACCCACAATTTCCCACAATCTCTGCCTGGATCTACACATATATATTTAAATACACAAAAGCATGCATCTGCCTGCCACGCAGCCTTGTTTTGTGGGTGTGTGTGTCTGAGGCCAAGACCAGCCTCTGGAGCATCCTCCCCCTCCATCCAGCGCTGTGTTAACTCTCATCAGAATTCCTGTTCTGGACACCAGCACAGATCCAACACCCTCTTGCATGCAGGTCGTGAACATGCGCGCGCGCACACACACACACACACTGAAACCCCCTCAGGACTGTGGCTATTTTGACCGGAAGCCACTCCTCTCCAGAATGGTGCCGTTTTTAGGAATCTAAGCTATCGAAATTTTCAGTCACCGTAGGAGGCCAAAAAAAAAACCAAAATAAAAACACCCACAGCAAGGAGTGAATTCAGGTCTCGTATGATCAGCCTGAAATCACTTTGGGAGCTTGAGATAGGACTTCAGCTGCTAGAGTAAAGCTTTTATACCTTTATATTTTTATACTATGTAACTGTGGACCTAAGGTAGCTTAACAGCCAGTAAGAAAAAAAATTACCTGGGACATTTTGGACCTTTGTTTTAAAATGACAAACTGCCTACCTCCACCACAAATGCGTACTCCCAAGGGCTTCCTAGCCATTACGGCTCTTGACACCCTTTGACTAAAAAGCAGTCTGGATATTTTAGAAACAGAGACGTATATCACTGAAAGAAAAATGGACATTTCACATGGTGACTTTTAACTCCACTGCTGCTGAATCCACAGGGAGAGCACAACCTTTCAAAAGAGCTGAACGACGTTTCGCAATTACGACAGAAGAAACTAAACAAACAACAGGATATTACTCACTAGCGCAACAGTGCGAGATGCAAGTAGCAACATGTCTGTTGGCAACATTAAGAAACAATAAAAAAATGTGAGGAGGCAAAAGTGATGATATCTTACAGTAGGCGAGGGTGGGAGTTCTCCCATTCCTGAGCAGTTCATACAAGCTAAACGTTCCTCTGTTACCCCCCCCCCACCCCGCCAAACTATGCTTTTTTCCCAAGCATATGCCTCAACTCAAAACTAAGGTAATGAAGATTGACAGCAAAACAATGCAATAATTTTAAGAAATCATTATATTTCAAAATCAAAATCATCACACTATCATCAGCTAGATGAAAACAAGGACACTCAAAGCTTCACCTACAGTATTGTTTAATAGCTATAACCTACTGTGCACAAGATTTCCGCAAGAATTGATTACATTAGTGCCAACATAAGCACATAACTGCCTCACCTGGACAGTCCAGAGAGACCTTAAGGCAGACAGACAAGGTGGATTTTGCCCCCCATCAGCTATTTACACAGCATTCGTCACCATCTGATATTACTGTAGCTCTACCACTTCAGTTTTAAATAACAGATTTCTGCTTTACCAATTACAACTAGAACTGACATTTCACAACTATATCAATATTCCTGTGATTAGCGTAGATTTCTAAATCTCACAGTCCCAACTGGATATATAATATGGACGAGAACTTCTTTGGTTCAGCTCAGTGAGCCAGACCTTTCACTAACCGCTGTTAGCCTCTGAAAGCTGCTTCTGACCATAATGTCATAGCCTTTATATGACCCTGTGAGTTACCAGTGAATATGTGACAACACTTGGCACCTCTTACTGAAGGGGGCGGTGTGGCTCCATGGGCTCAGCCTCTGTGGGCTCAGCCTCTGTGCTGAGGCCCGGGAGGTTGCCAGTTTGAGCCCCAGCCATAACAGATTAGTCACATGGGATAGAACACACCATGGTTCCTTGGGCATGGCCCGTAAGCCCCAGCAGCCTGGGTGCTATAGATGGCCGCCCATTACTGTGATCTCCTAGCTTGCTCTTGTGTGTGGCTAAGCAAAAAGAGGCTTTTCCCCACATGGATCAATAAATCATTCAATTCTAAAGACCATAATGCCATAAATTCCTGAAGTGAGCAGATCCAATGTGAATTAATAGCACATATTTACATGCGACCCCTTCAATTTGCAGGCATATAGGCAGACACTCACCATCAAACATACAGAACAGAAATTACATAGCGAACACCCAAAAAAAAAAATTACTAATGAAATTATTCCACACAAATTCAAAAAGCCGTATTAAACCTTTTTAGGCTCCTTACAGAACTAATTTAATTAAGAACATGACTTTTGACAGCCAGTCATAACGCCTGTAATACTGGGCTCTACAATTGTGCAAATTCATACATATGTATACAGAAACACTATGGAAGGCCGTTAATCTAATGATTAATTATTATTCCCCACCACCCATCTTACTGTTGTTGGATTTGAGGTCGCGATGGATCACTGGCACTATGGTCTCGCTGTGCAGGTACAGCATGCCCCGGGCGATCTGCACGGCCCAGTTCACCAGTACGTGTGGGGGGATGCGCCGGCCAGCCAGGGCCCGGCTTAGGGGCCCGCCAGACGCGTACTCCATAATCAGGCACATGTTAGGCTCCTGCAAGCACACCCCCTTGAGGGTGATGATGTTGGGATGGGTGAGCATAGCGAAGAGCCGTGCCTCTTGCCGCACGTTCTGGGCCGTGACGCTGATATCCTCATCCGGGTCCTGGCGGGCTGCCTTCACTGCCACCAGCCCGCCTCTCCAGATGCCGCGGTACACTTTACCAAAGCCGCCAACCCCGATCACTTCCTCCAAGCGCAGCTCACTGAAGTCCACCTCCTCCGGCTCGAAATGGCCCACCACAGCCGGACTCAGCTCTCCCACCACCGCAGGTCCAGCCCGTTTCCCGTAGGTGCTTGGCTTCAGCGACACATAATTGGAAGGAAATATACCCACTTTGTTGTTCACCTTGCCCGCCCACCAGCCCTCATCTCCAGAGACCTCAGAGTCCAGAGACAGCACCTCCACCAGGTCGCCCTTTCGCAGTGTGAGCTCGTCCTTGCCAGCGGCCTCGTAGTCAAACAGGGCTGTCCACACGGGGTTTGTGAAGCTGCCCTGCTCAGACTGCTCCAGACCTTTCCAGTGTGACAGCGGGCGCCGGGCGAAAATGTTCTTCAGTGGCTCCATTGAACGTAGTTATGGGATCCCAAAAGGCACTAAATAACAATATTGTACATGGAGCACAATCCAGTACCCTGTCCCTTTCCACAAAGGTAGTTACAAGATCCAAAAGGCACTATATTACAATTTGGTACATAAAGCACCACTGAGTACCCCGTCCCTTTCCACGCCACTTAACGCGCCCACCGGGTACGTATACATGAGAATTTACTGCAAAAAGCATGTCCGACTAAGAGAACCGAACGCGCACGCTTAGATACCACTCAGCATTTGTCAAGAGAAAGAAACACTCAAAGAGAAGCGCGACAGCACGTAAACACGGACCTGCTCCATCCAGCACATTTCCTGACACGGTGTGCGCGCCAGCCTAATCCACGCGCCAAATGTTCGCGCGGAGCCGCACGACTTTTAATCGGCAATTCGTCTACAGTCGCGACTGGAACCGAGAACACCGACAGTAGATCGGCGCTTTCCGGGGGCTTTTGCCGCTCCAGTCCGACTCCGGACCGCGGAAAAGGAGTCGATATAACGAGCCCGTGAAAACAAGGCAGCGAGCCTTCGGGGCCGTCGCTGTATTTTTAGCTGTTCGGTACCGCGGTCATCACAAGCAGGAAGTGCAAAGAAGTGGAGAAGAATAGCAGGAAAAGAGCATTCAGCCCCGCCGTGAGCGTAACTCTCCTGCTCGGGTCCAGGGGCTGGAGATTGCGGCGTGTTTCCCATTAAGCGGTTCGGCATCCAGGGAAATGTCCCGACGGCGCGTCCCTTCGCTCCCGGCGATACGCGGCGGCGTCGCTACGCTGTAAGCTTCACATCTCCCCATAAACAAGCAGGGTGCAGACTCAGTTTGAAACGGCAGCAAATAAGTGTCCCCGCTCCCCGGTTCATCGGTATAAACGGACTGGGCGCCTCCGGTCCGCAGGTCACTCCACACTTGATATTCGGGTCCTCCCGAGACGCGCGTTCCGAAAGCGGCGGTTCCGCAGCCCTTCGCCGCCGACGTCCGCGCTGACACTCCAGATGGGGGCTGGGCTCTGCTAACTTAACTTTTTTTCCCCTAACAGGAAAGGAATCGAACGAGGAGCGTCAATAAGAGCGCCTATTCCCAGTGTGCGCGTCCCTGCGGCCGGCCGAGGCGCGGCGTTCGCGGAAATAAGCCGAAGCGAAAGAGCGAGTGTAAGAGAGCAGAGCGCAATAATGAAACGGAGTCGCGGAGCGACGCCCGAGTGTGCGGGAGCGCGGCGGGCGCTCCGAAATGCATGCCGCATAAGCATAATAATGCTTCATATAAAGTCAAATTAATTTAATTATGTTTAAGATATGTTACTCTAAAATACTGAAAGCATTTTGCCATTGCTTATTACTATCGATTGTGCTGTTGTGAACAGAAATTTCAGATACATCGAAAGTTTTTTTTTTTATGTAATAAGCTAGTTTGAAAATCATGTTTAACACAATTAAAAAGTAGATGGAGCGCTAGGCTTCGGAACGCTATATATAGTTCCCGTTGTCCACGAGGAGGCAGTGTTCTCATTCTATCATACATTATTTTTGTCAATACGTTCTAAGTTACTGTTTGGAATATGAAAACGACACTTTGAAAACCTTACTTTTGCCTTTTTTTATATTCCATCTAGTGGCATACTTTGTTATCGTGCTCCATCTCCCACTCTAACCCCCCAAATCTCAGTACAGCATATTGCTGACTCATCTGTTCTACAGGAAGGATGCAGTTGTTTTTGCTTTCTAGCCCTCTGAGCTGGGGCCGCTTTGGTCAGAAACTCTAAGGCTGGGCAATAGTTGAGAGACGGTGTCAAAAGGAAAAGAAAAAGTTTTCATTCACAGCAAAAGTAGCTATTTGAAAATTGTCTTCACACAGGGACAATTAGCCTTCACTAATGTGTAGGATAAATGTGCCTGTAGTGCCCAGTGTGATTAACTATGTGTGTGGAGACTATAGTCAAGTACCAGGCCTGCCAACTTCGGTCAGCTGGCTGGAGTAAGATTTTCAATTAAACACAAGTCTGCACACACATGCACATGTATTTACATGTATGTAACAGTTTAATTACCTTGCAATAATGCAAGAAATTCTGAGAAAAGTACAAGGTGAAACAAATTTTTTAAATTAATATACTACCAGGGTTGTCAGCTTTAGTCTGGCATGTGAATTTCACTTTGAAACAAGTCTGCACACACATTTGCATGCATGTAACTGTTTTTCTTCCTTATAAATAATCTGAGTTTTTGATGTAGCTGATTCTAGGTTTATAATGACATAATGAAGATTTGCTGTAAGATTTCTTGCATGAACGTGAGGGTCTGAAAGTGTGAGTGCCATGCCAGAGGCATGACAGTTGGAAACCCTGCATGTACTATGACCTGAAACAGTTAAAATGTGATGGTAGTTCACAAGCAGAGCTGGGCATGCACCTTAATGAGCACAGGCGTATGCTTTAGGCCAAATAATAATATTATGTTTGGTAATAACGATTTAGAGTGAAATATCATATGAATGGTGAGACTTCTCCCTGTGCCTGCAGGCAGCCTGTAACACAGGTTATGAACAAGATATGGTCCATGTGGAAAAGGCAGAGGGAGCTGCTTTTAAGTGCTAGGCCTATATTTTATGATGCAATAGGAGTGTTTTGATGGATTAAGTAATGCGTTAATCATTATACACAAATCTTGAGAAACACTTGTCAAGGTGAGTAAAAAGACTTTTGACCTGAGCAGCAGCAAACAAATTACTGTATGTACTTGAGTATAAGCAGAGTTATTCAGCACCTAAAATGTGCTTAAAAAGTCAGCCTCGGCTTATACTGAGTCAGGCACCATGGGTTCCTCCAGACTGGCACCCTCTGTCCTCTATGTGACCCCCCTGCTGTCCGATTCTCCGATGTGACATATCATGTGATCAGCGTTGCTAATACAGGTGAATACTGTTAATTATTACTATATTACCATAAGTAATTTTAAGTTTAACACACATATACAGTATACGATCAGCATTGCTAATGCCCATTAGTGACGTCTGTACGAAGCAGTCTCCGCCGGTGATCAGACTGATCACGCTATGGAGAGGGGCGGGTGCACGAGTGGGGAGGAATCGGTGCCCCGCACCTTTCCATAGCAAGTGACAGGCTTGGCTGCCTGTCGGCGGTGGGGGCTCGTTCGTGGACCCTGAAGGACGGATCTATGTACCAGCCTCTGCCGTCCACATATAGACATCAGATTGTTCAACGGTAGCTCTCAGGCTCCTGCCAGGCGACTTTGATCGGATGTCTGTATGTAGCCTAATATAGGTACAGATGGTGTAAATACTCTTAGGTACCGTAAAAAACATATACCCCACTGATGTCTCAATTAAAGTTATTTTATTGGTATATATTTTGATTATTGAACCCTACAAGCAGCTGCTGCATTTCAAACCTTAGGCTTATAAGAACATAAGAACTATACAAACGAGAGGAGGCCATTCAGCCCATCAAGCTCGCTTGGGGAGAACTTAACTAATAGCTCAGAGTTGTTAAAATATTATCTAGCTCTGATTTAAATGAACCTAAGGATTCAGCTTGCACTGTTATCAGGAAGACTATTCTATACTCTAACTATACTCGAGTCAGCAAGCAGTTTTTCCTGGTTTCTTAGGCAAAATCAGGTACCTTGGCTTATATTCGGATCGGCTTATACTCAAGTACAAACGGTACATTGCAAGATGTATGCATATGTGGAATTATTTAGCATTTATATTATGTATAATGGATGTTGTCATGCAGTTAGAATGGTTATTCCTGTCAAAAGGCTGACCCGTCCTTTTGACTTTGAACTTTTTTGGTCCTAAAAGCAAAAATCAGATTACAAAGTAGCCGTAAGCTTATTAGACTTTATAGTCTACTATTACATGTTAGACCTTTACATTCAGCCGAGTAGCGATTAGAGCTAAGACAAGCTAGTGGGCTTTCTTCTGAACACGGCTCCACATTTCACCTCCTACTGCAATGTTTACTGTTGCTTCTGAAGCGTCAGCCACTGCATCCACTTCAGAGGCATCAAGTTCCCCATGACCACTAGTGATCCACAACTCTGTAAGCTAGTTTATGCTAAATGCTATCTATGATCTCAGCACAGCAGATCATGCTGAGAAAATGGCTGGAATGGTAGCTAGTGAGAAAGACTGTATCATGGCAACATCAGTTCCTACTGAGTGGGTCTTCTCAAAAACAGGGTAAATTATTAGAGAGAGAAGAACCAATACTAGCCCCTCATAAGTCAGGCAGTTTGCAACACTGTCATAAGTGGAACTATGGTAATTATTTTAGTTTGCATTTGTTACAGTTATGATGGTACTTGCATTGTGTGCATTATTTTTCAGTTTATATATATACATATATACATTGGCTGAATAGACTGCCAGATAGAGAGGCATGATTCGTCACTCCACAGAACACAATCACTGCTCCAGAGTCCCATGGCGGTGAGCTTTACACCACTCCATCCAACACTTGGCATTGTGCTTGGTGACATGAGGCACCCATTCCATGAAGCTCCCGGTGCCCAATTTTTGTGCTGGGGTTAATGCCAGAGGAAGTTTGGAACTCTGCAGTTATTGAGTCAATAGAGTGTTGCCGACTTTAATGCACTATGCACCTCAGCACTTGGCGACCCCACACTGTTACTTTATGCACATGGCATTATAGCAACTGTTTCTGTTGTTCCTAATCACTTCCCCTTTGCAATAATACCACTCAGTTGAACATGGAATATCTATAAGGGAAGAGATTTTAGAAACTGACTTATTGCAAAGGTGGCATCCTATGACAGTACCACACTTGAACATACTGAGCTCTTCAGGATGACACATTTTTTCACAAATGCCTGTAAACCTGACTGCTTGGTGCTTGATTTTATACAACTGGCAAAGAGTCTGAAGGAAACACCTGAATTCAATGACTAAGAGGTGTGTCCCAATTCTTTTGTCCATATACTGTATGTCATATGAGTTCAGCTAAATGACTTGACTCCCTGAACAGGGCTGAAATGCACATCACTATTGGAAATTGACAGTACCCTTAAGCGAGGGTTCCTGGCATTGGATTACTCACTGACGTGCAGTGTGTCATCTAACTTATAAATGGATGTTCCCTGTTTCAGTTGAAGTAAATGTTCTTACCTTGTAATCACAGCACTCTATTAGCGTAAGAGTACAACAGTACCAATAGAAGTTTGAGATCCTTGCAAACCATGATTACTGTATGGTAAATGTTAGTCATTGGTGTCCTGGAGCTCTTCACAATGCGCTTTATCACAGTTACTAGTAAAAAAAAAAAAGAAATAGAAAAAGCTACTGACGCTTTACTTTTGATTGCAAATTGATAATAGCCTAAATATTTAACAGCATTATTTCAAATATTGCACTGACTGTCATATACTGGGAATTGGATGAAACTAGCATGTGAATGTAAAGATCCAACTCTTGTTTATTATTTAAAT
>JAODKM010000002.1:16149962-16165897 GCA_026780845.1 Petrocephalus sullivani | reverse complement strand
GTTGGCAACGCTGCATTTCAGGGATTTTGAGTCATTCTGCGCTGCAGATGGGGTAAATGCGTTAATATTTTTAATCACATTAATCACGATGCTGGATTAATCCGCGTTAACGCATCAATTTTGACAGCCCTACTTTTAATAAAATTACCCATTTTAAAAGGAAATATAAATCTCATGTATACAAATCCAGGCCACTGGCTCAGTTGTCTGCTGCTTCTCTTGCCCTAATTCAATTTGAAGTCATTTTCTACTCAATTCTCTTGATCTTTCAGTGCATCGATTCTTTTTATGTAGTTGTACTGCTTAGATTGACTACAAACACCCCTGTTTTTATAATCTGGTCTGCTGCTCGTAACAGCATTATATGGAGTGGAGCTGACCATGCAGGTAAGGTACTCACCCACCAACCTTCTACCTTAATCTGAAAGACAGTCTTAAAATCATTGTGTGCTGCTAAATTGTCGTCTCGCTCCAAATACAAAAAAAGGACGAAGGATTCAGTCGGAACTTTACAACCCATAGTGATACTAATACCAATATAACTGTAAGGTCCAATATGCATCAGAATCACCGTCATGTCACATTAAAACTTGGCCCAAACCTCAAGATTCTGCAGCAACTTCAAAGGAACAACATGCTACAAAAGCACCTTTCTGCATAACATCGTCTTGGACAACAAACTGGACGTTTTCATCCTCAGTGAAACCATGGCATCAGCCTATTCTGCCTGGTGTCTGGTACAGGCAGTAGCCCCGTGGTCGTTTATAATACACCGGCCAAATATGTCTTACATTTGAAATATTGAACATACTGAAATAAATTTAAACTGGTCTGTATGTCTGCAGTACTTGTAGTACTTGTATATCTACACATGGACCATGCAGTCCCACCGGAGAGCCTTTCAGTCTTCAGCACTTCATCGGGGAAGAAAAAAGGAGGTGGTGAATGCATTCTTATAAAAAATACATGGTGTATGGACACGGAAGTATTTCCAGGAAACTGCACTCTGAACATTGGGAATGGTCAATGTCAAATGTTTTCAGGGGTCACATTTTCTTCTGCTGCCACTAAGTGGTGTTGCTGCAATTTTAGTGCAATTTGTCTCAAAACATGACCAGATCCAGATCATTACCCATAGTGTGCCTGCAGAGTTTGAAAAAGATCTGTCACATACTTTTTGAGTTATGTTCACAACCACATGTCTTTTGAGGTCACCCTTTCCTTTGCTGCAACAAAGCTGAATTGCTTCAGCTTTAATGAAATTTGCTTCAAAATGTAACCAGTACCAGATCTTCATCCATACATTGTGCCTGCAAATTTTAGAAAAGATTTGAGAAATCCTTTTTGATTTATCATGCGGACACAATTAAGTGTCTATGCTGCCCTTCTCTTTGCTATTAATATGTGGTGCTACTTTAATTTTGATGCAATTTATCTCAAAATTTTATCAGTTCTAGATCTTTACCCATACAGTGTGCCTGCAATGTTAGAAAAAGATCCATCCATTCATCCATTTTCTGAAACCGCTTATTCTTTTGGGTTGCAGGGGGTCTGAAGCCTATCCTGGAAGCTACGGGCACAAGGCGAGGAACAACCCAAGACAGGGGTCAGCCCATCGCAGGGCACACTCACACTACAGACACTCACACATGCACACCTACTGTATGGGCAGTTTAGTAACTCCAGTTAGCCTCAGCATGTTTTTGGGCTGTTGGGGGGAAACCAGACTGCCCGGAGGAAACCCCACAACGACATGGGGAGAACATGCAAACTCCAGAGACATGCAACCTGGGAGGAGACTCGAACCCTGGTCCCTGAGGTGTGAGGTGATCCTTCAAATTCATTGGACCAAATGATTTTGAGTTGCCACACTAAAAAACAAGGTGTCTCTATCGGTGATGGCAGACTGGTCCCAAACCCATATGCTCCCCCTGTCCAGGGAATACAGTAAACCATAAACCATAAAAAGTGCATCTCCTGAAAACAAGCAGCCAGCCTTACAAGTGTGACGACGTCATGGTCTTCGCGTTGCGCGACTGTGTCACCTGACAGGCTTTTGTCAGGAGGGATTCCAGAAAGAGTTCAAGGGCCCGTGCTGAAATTTCAAAGATAAGAAAACTGGTTCTGGGGGAATACAATACTATCAGCTGAAGCCCACACTGCACTACAGTCATTCAGTGTGTTCAGCCCAATGGGGAATCAGCCACTGTATCATTACAACGTTTGTTATGGCCCAATATGGATAAAACAGAGAAAGAGTGAAAGCATAACAGATAAAACCTGGAGGAGCTTAAAGGATACAGATAATCACAGGAACAGCAGCTGCCACTTTTCCTATTTCTTCATCCGTCTGCATTATCTTCTTAATCCTTGCCTAAAATGGTAGAAGGATGAATAATTGAAATGGCGGTTAATGAACGCACAATCGTCACTGTATAATGTATATGAGCCATCTGGCTGTGAACAAAGGTTTCCATATGGTGCACCTGAAAAGGTACACCACCTCCACAAAGTCTCAAGCATCCAGTTCCACAGTTCCTCCAGAGGACGTAAGGCTTTCACTGTCAACATCTGAGCTGAGGATGATGCCACAGATATAGTATATCATACACAAAGCCCCTGGACCCGACAGCATCCATTAAAATGAATATGAAGTTCCAGGATTTCTTCTTCATTGGGGCCTTAGTCTATACTTTCTTCAGGTAGATTGACCCATCAACACAGTAAGGTGAACTAAAGTGAATTCTGTTAATGGAAGCAAATCATTAAGCTGTTCCACAGATTATCACCCCCATAAAATCCACAGCCAGACTCCACCCCTGAGCTCTGAAACCTTCTCTGCGCAATTCGATTCTGGAGTTCCTGACTATCCTCTCCACCCATTACACGCAGTACTGCGTTCCCTCGCACCCAGAAAACTATCATCAAAACTGCAGATAATACAACGGTCATTGGCCTGCTCACTATAGACAACGAGTCATCCTACAGACACGAAGTGAGAAGATTAAGAACATGGTGCTCTGAGGACGGCCTAAAGTGCAATGTGAACAAGACCAAAGAAACAATCACTGACTTCTGGAAAAAGAAGAAAGCACATCGCACGGTGGAGACGTAGAACCAGTAAGGTGAGTAAGAAGCAATCCGTAAATAACTTGATATTCATTGCATTTTCACAGGGCCATTACAAATGAATACGCAAGAATATTGCTTAAACTATTTTGATGCATTTTTAAGTTTGATTTACATGACTCAAAATTCAAGCACCATTTAACTACAAAACCCATATAAAAATATCTTTTTGATCACATTATTAAATCAGAATCGCAAAGGAGGGTGAGCCTTATCAGATACAGAGCCTGGGGGGGTTCTGAATAAGCCTCTTTTTTATTAGTTATTATATGCATTTATGATTACAATCTCAAAGATGCAGTATGTTACTAAGTTCATTTCTCGAATGTTGTGTTGCCACTGTAAAGCAATACAAAATACACTTTAACTGAGTCTTGCACATCACCCAGCACCCAACTGTTGCACTTCTTGCAAACCATGTTACTTTTATTATTGCGTGTGACACCTGCACGAGGACAGCCCGCTGCCTCGTTTCGTTGTGCACGTGCACAGCGACAATAAAGGTGATCCCTCTCATTACAATTCAGTGCTTCCATACAGTTTTTGCTTTTATAAAGTAATAATGTTAAAGAAGGCAGATTTCCATTCACCGCGAAGAGCTGTACAGATCTGCCATCCATGCGTGCCTGTTTATTTGGGCAGGTCTTTAAAGCACAAATCCTGTTCGCGATGAGCGAACCATCCATTACAAATGATAAAATACTTTTAATTAGTTACACTTATTCGTGACATACCAAGCACCCCAGGAAGATGCAGGACTCGCTCCGGGACTTATCCCTAAATAAGTGACACTTAGGAAAGGCACCAATTTAAAGTTGCGATTGCCGCGCATTATCAGAGCTGTAGCTGTCAAACAAAGTACTCGGCCCGGCCCGCCTCGACCGCTAGGCCGCAGCTCCAGGCTCCTCCTGGGACGCGCTCCTCCGAGTCCCTTCGGGTTACTGCTGGAGTGTACTCACCGGGGGGAACCTGGCGTTATATTTCTTCTTTTTACTAGGCATGTTCGTTTCGTTTCTTTCTTTCTTCTTTTTTTGAGAAGCTTGAACCTATTTCTAATTTCCACCTATGTGTTCACACGTTCCCCGTGAGCGTTCCGGGAATCTGGAGAAGTCCGTCGGGTCCTGCTGCCTGCGCGTTTATGGAGCGCTCGCATCTGCAAAGCCTGAGCCGAGTGTGAACGGGCCAGCTGCTCGTCGGTGTTTTACGGTAGGACCGGGCGGCTGCTCTTTCCGGCTGCGCATTTAATCGAGGCCTTGCGGTTTTGTGCGTGTTTGTTCGTCGTATTGTGGTCCGGTCTAAAAAAGCCGTCGTCGGATCGCTGTCCGTGGGAAGGGGAGGCCGCGCACTTGAGTACAGTATAAGGTTACGCCCGAATTCTAACATTGCACACTAATAATAGCTCTCGAGTGGTAAGCGGTTGATTGTGTTGTATTTGACGTGGCGCTCGGTATGCGGGCGTGAGCCGGGCGTAATGCTGCTCACGGGTCCGGTAGTGTTGGACCGGACCGGGACGGGGTTCGGGCAGCAGAAGGCAGCGATGGCAGTCTGTCGCGGGCTACGTGCACGCAGTCTCAGCCCGGCAATGTAAAGACGCCAGCTGCCCTAGTTGTTGTAGGAAGCCGGGGAAGTTTGCGCTGTAGGAAGTTCGCGCTGCCTGGGCAACTTTAAAGCTATTTAATCGATTAATAACGCCGGATATTTTGGTGCAGTGGTTCCGAGGTGAAACAAGTGCTTCCTGGTAACTAGCCCATGTCGTTGTCTTGATATTAAATAAGTAAGTGGCCGTTTTAAGACCCTGTCCTAGGATGCCAGTGTAATAAAAAAGAATTGACTACAAAAACCCTAGATTAACTTTCAGGACAGTGATGACCTTACAGTTGACTCTGTATAAAAAAAAATATCAAATGACACCAGTAATCTACGCAATGGTAACTAAGACATGATGGAAAATCGTTGGAGCATGTATCCGTCAAAACTCCCTAACCCAAAACAAAAATAGCATTCATAGCTACTTGGTCATTGATTATGTGCTTTCTGCAGCAGTTAACTTTGTCTTTCAGGTGGGGGGGGGAAAAGGCGACGGGAGTCATCATAAAAATGGAGGACGTCTTTGGAGAGGGTGACACGGAGAACCCAGAAGCCATGTCTGCAGATGCTCTAGCAGCAGAATCCATGGCAGCTGACATGGACCCCTGGATCGTGTTCGATGCTCGCAAGACTCCTCGGGCTGAGTTTGAGCAGTGGCTTGAATCGAACCAGCCCTCACAAGTCAGCCGGTTTGGAGAAGACAGGGAAAACCCTTGCCCTGTAGGATGGATCGCAGTGTACAGCCCAAATCACAGCCCCAGCACTGGAGATGTCACTGGGCTCCAGGAGTCCTGGGAGAAGTTGCTGGCCAGTGGGCGGCCAGTCAGCTTTCAGTCGGTAAAGGAGCTGGCGCTAAATCACGGGGTTCTCTCTGGGAAATGGCTTATGCACCTGGACACAGGCTTCAAGGTGGATCATGCTTGGGAAGGGATCGCCAGGGCTACCATGGATGGGAAGATCTCAGCGGCAAAGGTGAGCCCACGCATGCCCAAATCTGACAGCAAGCACGTCATCTGCGTCTACAATCAGACCTTCACAGACGAGGACCAGGTCATGCGACTAGATGCGGAAATACGGGCCACAGGTGTGAAATGCCCACTGTCCTACAAGCCTGATGTTTACACCTACTTGGGCATCTACCGCAATAACCGCTGGAACATGTGCCCCACTATTTATGAGAGCAAGTTTGACCTGGAGTGTGTTCCACGTCGCTCCCATATTGTGAACAAAGTGACAGGTTTCGTGGTCTCATGATGGCAGTCACAGACATTGGATGCTATGACCTATGAAAACAGGAAAAGTTCTGTTTTATGTTAATAGAAAACTAGGGCTCCAGTATCTCACTATGTAGATTAACGGGGGGCAGCTACTTCCATCATTTTTTAAAGGCGGGATATGGATACATCATCATTGAGTGGCAGCAGCTTGACAAGTAAATCAAAATTTGTTTGCATCCCATTATTCGTAAATACATTCAAAAGTTTCAAAGGTGAATTCTTTCCTTTACTTATTTTCAGTTGCCTTATGGAAAATGCTTAAGAGGAAAACTATGGAATTTCTAAGTTATGAGTATTGGGGCATAGGTGAAAACTGATTTTTATTTGGATTTTCAGTATGGTAACATGACTGTTTGAATTGCTTCTTGGTGGGTTTACATCTCTTTTTCGTGGAATTTTAATGTTGGCCTTTATAAAAGGGTAGGGTGCCTCACTGAGATTCGGGTATGATTCTCAAATCTCATTTTTACCGTCGTCTGCCATTTACCTCATATGGCTAAAGCCGCACTGAGCTGCTGATCTTAAGGAGAGGTTCACAGTTAGTGCTGTAAGGCAGAGGTATTCAGTCTGTGGGGTGTGAAGGAATTGTGTGTGGGGGTGGTTGAGCCATGAAATATTTTGAAATTGCAACCTTCAGTAATATTAAAAATCATGTGAACATGTGCCTGTATATATTACATGATGTTAACAAATTCAAATGATCAAAAAGTATACAATACAGGCACCACATTGATCAAAACGTTTAGTAACGTAAATAAAACTTTAGAGTGGGGAAAGTTGCTCAGTTATTGCTTGCATACTAGGATGAACCAGGAGGAAATTGTTTGTGTTGTTACGGCAAAGCAACACCTAAAATAAGTAGAAACAGAAAATGTGACAATGCATATTTGGAGTACTGTTTAGTGGAAGGGGAATTGGGACAAATCAATCCTGTCAAAAAAAAAAAAGTTTGAATACCACTGCCATAAGGGCATGTGATTGAGCTGAAAGAGATTCTACAAAGTGTTCTGCTTTCTTGGTTTGCATGAGAGCAGATAAGTCCTACTTATAAGATTAATCTGTGATACAGGTACAAAGCTTTGGACCTCATACAAACAATACCAGTGTCTGTATGCTAAGCATGCCCAGTAGTTTCCATGACACATCTTTTAGAATAAACATTGCTCAGTGCATCATTGCCCTTTTATACATATATATTTTAATATAGATTTGTAAAAAAAAAAGTACAGTTTATCAGCTTTTGTTGAGAAATGTGACTACAAATTTTGAGGTATCAGCCTTTGAATTATAACTAGTAATTTCTGATATTGTTCCAGGATCCCAACATACAGTCTTAAAAAATCTGGAGTGATTAACAGAAGCCATCAGAATGAAATGCTTGTTCTTATAAACTGATCCACATATTTATAAAGCAACTGAAGTTGAACAGTGTATCTACTACTTGTACTACAGCTTCCGGGAACTGGCCAAGATATTCACGGAAATAGATGGTTAATTTCCAAGTCTCACAGCAGAGGGCAATCTCACCTTTTGAGCTTTCCCACTATGAAATATTTAACCTCCAGCACAGACAGGCAGTCCCCAGCTTAAGACCATTCAACTTAGTCATCTAGTACTTACGGACTGCCATAAAGCCTGTTATATTAAAAAATTGAATTACATACAATGGGTCATAATGAGGAATGCACACACTTTGTGCTCGTGAAAACACTGCACAACTACTGTGGTTCGTCACCTCGGGGTACAGTTATTACTGTATATGCACTGTATTATTAAGATTTTTGGTGTATTTGGCAGTGTTTTTAACTGCTTAAACCTATGCATAGGTAAGCGAAGACCAACATTTGACTAACTGATGCTAAGAAAGAACCATATGTACCTGTTCTGACTTTACAAATTTGATTTAAAGACAGACTTAGGAACTTGTTCGTAACCTTGGGACTGCCTGTAATTTAGAACTTAAGCCTGATATGTATCAACTAATGTCATCTGTAATCTGTAAGCTACAACTGGACTCATCCCCACTCAGTTTCCGTCAAATATGACAGACTGAGGCAGACATGCTGGGGTAACTGATTATACAATTTGTAGAAAGTTATCATTTTCAAATTGATATTTCTCTTTCTATATTCATACCCTAATCAGAGAGAACTGACTAGTTTTAACATGGTGCACATCCAGGCCATCAAAACCAACCACACCCCTAAAGGGGGCACATCCAGGCCATATAAAGAAAAATAGCCATGGTTGAAAGCAGAGGTTGCTGGATTCCCAAGACTTTTTACACTGACATAACCTGAATATGTAATTTGAGGCATGCATTTTTTTTCTTTTCACTCAAAATTATATGTAAAATTTTAATAAAAGATGAGCATCATCACCTGCAAGGCTATAGTCAAGTTCAATGGTGTGGAGCTTGCATGTTCTCACAGTGGGGATGTGGGATTCCTTTCCTTCAGCCTTCCAAAGATGCTCTTCAGGTCAGTCAGTAACACTAGACCACTGTTCCATGTGTGAAATCAGTGATGGCTTTGCATCCCATGGATGATGTACCCTGCCCTATGTCTTGTGCTGAACACTGAAGGCTGGTCAGTGGCACACATCCCATTAAGTAAAATGTTGAGTCCATGCCAAACCAGCACGGGTAAGAGGAGGATAGGGATAAGAGGTGTTATACAGCCGTTTAAGGATGTAGCTACCTTGCAGGTATAGATACAGCAGTCACAACTGCAGCTCACTCCTATGCTACAAAAACTGATTACAGTTTTTGCCCAGAGCTGGTTTTCACAAATTATACTATTTATAGCATTGAAAATGCAGGATGATGATTAAAATGAGTTTTTCCACACAGAGCACTACATAAATGTGCTGTAAAAGAAGCCCTGACTACACAATGCATCCATTTTTATTTGTATTAAACAATGCACTAAACTCCACTCCTTTGTTCCAGCACAGCGGCCTGCTTGCAGAGAAAACAGCACAATGATTGTCCTGCAGTTGTCAATGTGGACCTCCCCTTTCATCTGTTTGAGGTGTCTGGGAGTGTGGACTGGTGGCTGGTCCTTTAGGTAGGGTGCCCCGACATATAGCATGCCGGGGTAGCGTTGTTAAAAATGGACATGAGGTGCTCTTCATCCATCGAGCTAGCCAGGTCGTCCATGGGCCCTGGGAGGCTGAGTGTGGCCGAGGGGCCATCCATCATGCCCTCATTCTCCAGAAGAGTGACTATGCTGCTAGGGTAGTTCATCCAGGTGCTTCTGCAGCTGCTGTGGGTAGCCAAAGAGGCATTGGAGTTGGTTCTTTGGGGAGTCATGCTGGTCGCCATGCTGGTCGCCATGCTGGTCGCCATGCAGGACCCTACCCCATCCCCTGCCGGTCCACTCTGACTCAGCATGGCCTGGAAGTCTTCTGTGTTGATGCTGTCCAGTGTGCTAGACACCTGGCCATCTGTAAGGCTGGGAAATTCAGGTAGGTCCTCTTCTGGGCACAGTTGCACATCTGCCCTATACTGGGGGGGCAGCATGCCGAAGGAGGTGCTGGGTTCCGTCAGAGTGGCTGCTCCCCGTACCCTTGCCACACTCATGCTGTCTACACCCCTGGCCACAGAAGCAGCGGTACGCTCCGGCTCCTGGCTATCGGAGAAGCCTGTGAATCTGAAGTCATAGAGGTCGGTAAGGTTCACCGTGTGGTACTTCTGGGTAGGTGCAGAAGCAGGGGCTGTAGGTGGGGCAGGGGAGGAGATGCTGGACACCGAGGCTGCCTTGGTTTGCGAAGCCAAGGGGAGATTGTTCTGGAATTGCCAGGATTGGGTGGAGGGTGCGGCCTCGGCTTTAGGCTGAGCAGAAAATAGGTGACCTGGCTGGGAGCTAAACAGTGTTTGTGCTTGAGCCGGGACATTAGGATCCACTGGATTTACTGTGGAGGACAGAACAATTACACTATTTTTGGGCCATCTCTTATATAACAAATGACAGTAATACATTCAATTCATTTGAAAATTGTTGAAATTTTAAATAGGAAACCTAAAAATCTGTTATATGCAAAAGCAAGTCTGAGATAGGAGAGAACTGACAATCAAAAGATCTGTATTTGTGGTATTGAATCATAAACCAGGAAAATAGCTTTCTAAGGATACACTGTCTATGTCAGCAGTTGTCACACTAGTTTTTATACAGAGCAATGAATATTCATGCAAGATTTTGCCATGGCAAATTCTGACACACATTTAGAATGCAATTTTTAGCATTGACATTTAAAAACGCAGCCTGCATAGTTTTATGCCACGGATACAGGCATATTTGTTGATGTACAGGCAGGTTGACAGTTCCTGATTCTGTGCAATCACTTGCCCAGAAAATGTACGTCCATTCCATTATCAGCAAAGTGGTGATAGACCATCCATAAATACCAGTTTCAATATGTGGCAGGTAAAGGTGTAAAGAGGGACTTGTTGCAATGTAATATTAGGTCTTTGCCAATCCAATGGTTCTGCTCATTCTTTTCTTGTAATTTTGCTCTACATTCAATAAGCACTCATGAGCCTTTATAGGCTTTGCATTTATATACTATTTAGGTGTTGCAGGATGACAAGGAGTTATGGGGGAGGGTGAGTTACCTGGCTGCCCCCTGGAGGGCAGATGTGGCTTGGAGGTCACGGTTCTTCTAGCAATGTTGATGGCCCTCCTCTCTCCAGCAATGGGTCCTACAGGCCACACATATTGAAATGAGTCATGTGACTGCAGATACCCTACTGCTGTTGTTAAGCATACACTTGAAAATGATTGTTTAATGCCCGTTTACAAACTACCAATTCTTATATGCTAATTAAAATATTTTTACATTTCTAAATATTTGGCAATTATAAACATTTCCTGAGCTTTTTAAATGGCACAATCTACACAATGGATACATGCACAACACTAATACAGTACACTATCTGCATTTTTGATAGAACGTAAGAAGATAACATGGGTTATTTTAAACGGAATTACACACCAGACACAGCGCTGCCCAACTTCAAATTCTGGAACATTCCTTCTGTGCGTTTTCTCTTCTCCATCAGCCTGTACTCATCTGCATGAACCATAAAGTACATCACTGCATCAGTTGAGATTTCGATGTCTATACACTGAGATGTTCTTTACTGTCAGAGTGTATGTCCGCTGGAAGTGTCAACAACAGTCACCTGGCTCCACAGGCAGATACTGGAAGTCCACGGGCTCGCTGACCTCACGATCAGAGGGGCGGCGCAGCTGGATCTGGACCCGCACTGGCTCAGCCAGGCTGTAGTTGCTGTAGGGAGGGGTACGGAAGACGATGGCTACCTGCCGGTGCACATCGGCCTGCGAGAAGGAGCCCTTGTCCTCCCAGGAGTCTTTGAAGAATCTAACTTCAATGTCCTCTAGGGGGTGAAAGTGTAACTGGACTTAGGATGGCCCATAGAACATTCTAGAGCATTTTCAGTCTCACTGCTGATGCTGCTTTACAGCAAGATTGCCTCTGGTCTAAGTTTTATGGATACATAATAACAAAATTGTTTCTTATGATATGAAGTGTCATGCATTTTATTAAATATTTAAGTGACATCTTATTTCTTATCTGTTGAGCTGAAGTAAGAAGCAGTGCACTTTTTTGACCCATATCTGCCATTCAAAACTGAAAACCATAGCTGGTGCACATTGATAATTTCTTGCTATTAATGAATCAGTTAATTACATCACATTAAAAATTACATATTAGATGAGGACCCAGAAAAGGCATGGGGCATGGTCTTTAAACGGGACATGAATTTAACAGCTTCTGCATTTTATTTTTTGACAACACTATATAACAAAAGGAGATACACAGACCTTTCTGAACTTTATCACAAAGCAGGAAGACTTCATCCCCGCCTCGGCAGGACCCAGCATTCCTGTCAATTCGGCAAATCTTCAGCTCTGCCGTGTTAGGGGCTCCTAAATGGAGGGAGGACCAGAAAAGCTGAGAAATAAATATTTTCTTGTCCTTCTTTCCAGCTAGACAGTCTGATGGAGACTGCTTGTAATAGTCATTAGGCCTGGGGTCTCACTGTATGACAAAACTTACTGTTGTCGTAGATGGGCTGCGACACCACAGGCTCCAGGGAGCACAGCTGGCCGCTGGGCAGGGTGACGGAGGCCTGGAAGCAGAGCCGCACTGCGTTCAGGTCAAACTCCTCTGCCCACACCTCTGCCTGTGGGACTGAAACACAGCACAAATGCCCTGCCACTGTCTTCATCTGCGGAAGAGTGGCAGAGTGCAGTAGCAATATATTTGTTAACTAGTACATGTTTTGGGGAGCATACTAACTTTTAAAAGGGTTGTTCTGCGTCTGGAGCCTGCAGGAAATGGCATCATTCACGTCTTTCTTCTTCACACACTGTATTCCCAGGTTCTGAAAACTGAAATAAAAACATGAACCACCAGGGGGCTCTTTGTTCAAAATAAAGAACAGTACATTAGGCACTATGCTTATGTCTGAGGTATGACAAAAGAACAGTACATTAGGCACTATGCTTATGTCTGAGGTATGACAGTCGACACTTATTTTTATTATTTGTTTCATTTTCCATTTATTTGCCCCATATTTATTTTGGCACAAATATTAGATGGCCCTGATTATAAGACGACCTCCCAACATTTCAACTTTTTGAAAGTATTTTTGGAAAAAAGTTCTTGGAATACCAAATCTTGTCTTTACCAAGGAAAAAAATTGAGAAGAACATATAAGAAGTTAACTATCTCATTATTTAAAAGTAACCACGGGCAATCGCATTCGTAAGTGAAGAGCCAATACCAGTGTATTAAACAGCAAACATTCCAATAAACAGATGTATTACTTAGGGATCAAAGAACAGATAGTCATTATTACAAACTCCACAAGCCTAAACGACACAGAATGTTTTTGATGCAGCAGCTTCACATACCAAGCACAAATAAAACGTATTGTGGTGAATGGTTGAGTCATTTTCATTAAGGAGATGACAGCAATTTTAAAATGAAAGCTACTTTCTTTATTAACAGCTAGTACTGGCTTAATTCTAGCAGCAGCACAGACAGGGAAGTCAACATTACTCAGTGATGACATTTACAGTTAACATAAATACATAAATACACAGATTGACGGACACTATTTAAAGATATGTGCGGTGCAAATCATGTCCAGGTCTGCATAGTCAGTGCTGCTGTTCAAACCCGCAGTGGCACTTCTACGTCAGCTAATCATGGACTCACCTCTGGGACCCTGCACAGGCAGAGTGCCTAAACTGTGGTCACCGCTCATATGTTATATTGCTAAAACTATATCAATTTTGTCAATTACATTTGAAGTCTATGGCAATGGGGCAGATGGTTTTCACCATCTACAGTTGTATATGTATAATGGCATTTTAGTTCTAGTCTTCGAATATAAGACAACCTCAGTTTTAGATGTATTTAAAAAAAAAAGAAGTTAAATCTTATTTGGGCCAATACGGTACCTTCAGAATTAAATCGTGAATCTTACCCTTAACACACATATACACCAAGCACACCTCCTCGCACAGCATATACACCAAGCACACCTCCTCACCACAGGCGGATCAAGGTGGCCATGGGCCCCGAGGCTACCTTTTCTGTGCCTCCCCCCTTCATTTGTTTTACCAGTTTTACTGAGGCAAAAGTCACAGCATCCTTACAGAGTAACAAGTGAATACCAAATACTCAAATAAGGCAGTATCCTTACACAGTAGCAAATGAACCACAAAATATTCACAGGACATCCTTGCATGATACAAGAATTAGGGCTAATAACCATGTGCAAACTATTATTGAAAACATCATTCTGGAACAGTAAGAACATTCTTGAACACTAAGAACTTTTTACATCGTCATATGTTCCTAGATTGTGGCACATACTCTGCATCCACAACAATTCACTATACATTTAAGCCAAAATTATTGTTTTATGATCATTTATTTGCCAAAAACATGGCGGGTCGCTATCGACCCAAACATGGTAAAGTAACTAACCTTATAATTATCACAGTGCACAAACTCAATGTACATGCTCTCAAAATGCTGGGATTTCTGTCAGCTTTGTCACGTACCCAGCGTTTTGTACATGTCGAGCATTACAGTAAGTGGATGGGATCTGTGCGCCTCAAACAACAGCCAGACAAAAATTGTTTGACTTTTGTTTCGGGTAATATTGGCTGGGTTCGCCTGACTATCAAAATGCTACTCCATTCACATGCCTTCATGACAGAAAGAAATCTAAATGCATGATTTCCGTTCCTGTGTGTGCACTTGTAATCCCTATTTGTAGTTTTAACATGGCTTCTGAAATATGTGCAAATTCGAAGTTGCAAACATGTGACTTTGAAACCCCAAGTGTGCAAAATATTACTGTAAATACAAACTTTGTAGCAAAGCTAAAACAAGTGCGCAAATCTCTGCATGGGTATACAAAACTAAATTACGCAGTAAAAAAACTATTTTACACAACCACGGAATTCTGTCAAAATAATCACGCCATGAATAATTGGACCTTTCCGTAAACAATCTCTGACCATGAAATATGTAGGTAAATCACTTAGAGATCAGTGGCGAAATCCATATTTTATCTTTTGCCTGCTCCTCACAATGCATATACACCAAGCACACCTCCTCACACAGCATATATACCAAGTACCTGTGCACACGTCTGTCCTGCAGCGTGGCCTCATAGTAGCCATGTTTGCAGTCCTTGCCAACCAGCTCATGGGGGTGTGGCTTGTAGGGCTGGTTCTTAGTTACCAGGGAGATCCTCACATGGACAGGGCCAGTGTAGTTATGTACCTGTAAGGGTAAAACAAAGACATTAAACCTGTATTGGTACTGCCCACTCTGGCCACACAGTGTGAAGTCACATTATGGCTGAACACAGGGGTGGGCAATCTTATCCACATCCAGCATCAGACTTATGTCCAGCCACCAAAGTGGTTATAAACTGTAAAGAAAGAAAGTACCACTACAGATGGTAAGGTAAGATTCGGTACTTGTAGGTGACGTGTTGAATGCAGAAGAAATGGGCAGAAGTAAAGACTTGAGTGACGCTGACACAGGCCACATCATTATCCATGTCAGGTATTCCGAGTAATTAATTGGCTGGAGCCTGGGAGGGAACATGTTGACCCCCTGTATGGGGGTTCCCGAGGACTGGGTTGGGAAACGCCAGTCTATCCTGTGACCAACACACTCCTAAACAGAGATCTCACAATTAAAGCTGGAGAATCAGCCAATGTCTGTGAGTTTTAAAGTACAGTGGCAGAATCACATAACAGGCAGCTGAAACCAGATTCTGAGAGGGCAATAAGACTTGCGTTGCACACCAGCGCTGTTGATCCAAAACACAAACACCTGACCTTCCTTGATTCAACAATAGACCAACATGTAAAGTGACAAACCTGTACAAAAATTCCACATGTTCCCTGAACAAAGACACAGATAGTGAGACATTAACTGCTGCTCTAACACCAGCAATAAAAATACTGATGCCCGAAGCTGCAGTGGTGGCTCTGTTCAGCAGTAATTACTGTATTGAAGGTGCAAAGGCTTGCAGACCCCTGCATTCCAATGAATGAAAAGCCGCATTTGTGGTGGAAAAACAACACAAATACATTTGAAAAAGTCTGTCACTCAGCCCAGTGTTCCTGCAATATCAGTGCCCTCTGAAAGGGTGTTTTCCACTACTGGCATAACTGTTAACAAGCTCAGAACCAGAACATGAACATGCTGATTTTCTTATATTTCAATATATTATTATTATATATTATAATGACGTAATATATAATATATAATAATGGGCCTGCGTTCATAGTGGGGTACGGCAGGGTTCAATTTTAGGACCACTATTGTTCCTAATTTACATAAATGATATAGACACTAATATATACAGCAAACTGG
>JAODKM010000002.1:16094172-16112209 GCA_026780845.1 Petrocephalus sullivani | reverse complement strand
ACTGGAGTGTTGCTTTAGCAGTGTGTTTAGGGTCATTGTCCTGCTGGAAGGTGAACCTCCGTCCCAGTCTCAAATCTTTGGAAGTCTCAAACAGGTTTCCTTCAAGAATCTCTCTATATTTTGCGCCATCCATCTTTCCTTCAATTCTAACCAGTTTCCCAGTCCTGTTGATGAAAAATATCCCCACAGCATGGTGCTGCCCTCACCATGGTGTTCTCAGCATGATGAGAGGTGTTGGGATTGCGCCAGACATGGCGTTGTCCTTGATGGCCAAAAAGTTCAATTTTAGTCTCATTTGACCACAGCACCATCTTCCACATGTTTGGGGAGTCTCCAATAGGCCTTTTGGCAAATTTTCTTGCCCCCTCTTCCATGAAGCCCAGCTCTGTGCAGTGTGTGGCTTACAGTGGTCCTATGGACAGTCACTCCCATCTCTGCAGTATAGCCACCCAGTTCCTTCAGGGTTATCTTTGGCCTCTTGGTTGCTGCTCTGATTATTGCCCTCCTTTCTGTGAGTTTTGGTGGACGACCCTCTCTTGGCAGGTTTGCTGTAGTGCCATAATCTTTACATTTTCTAATAATGGATTTAATGGTGCTCCTTGGGATGTTCAGGGTTTGGGATTTTTTTATAACCCAAACCTGATCTGTACTTCTCTACAACTCTCTGACCTGTGTGGCGAGTTCCTTGGACTTGCTCGGTGGTAGCCCTTACTTAGGGGTGTTCCACTCGTCTTGACTCTGGGGGCTATCAGAACAGGTGTATATATACTGAGATCATTTGACACTTAGAGTGCTCACAGGTGGATCTCATTTAACGAATTAAGTGGCTTTTGAAGGTAGTGGTTCAGGCTTCAAAGCAAAGGGGGTGAAAACATACAAACGCACCACTTTTCAGTTTAATTTTTAGAATTATTTAAAATAACTTTTTTCCCTTTTAACTTCATTAATCTGTGGTTTTTTTATAGGTTCATAACTTAAAACCAGATTGAAAATCCATTTAAATTCCAGGTTGTAAGGGAACAAAATAGAGAGAATGCCAAGGGGGGTGAATACTTTTGCAAGGTACTGTAGATTAACTGATTACATGTGGAATTTAATTATTCAAACTTATAACAGTCAGTTGCATATGACAAAAAACACATATTTCAGTCTGACTCTGCAACAGAGAAAAATAAATATTCACTTTGTGCTGCATATTTACTGAAGGCACTTAGCAGAAATATTTAATGACTTATGCAATGGTGTAATGGAAGGAGTTAGTATAAGTTAATAATATATAAAAATAGCCTCATGCTCGCAGAGAAATGTACCTGAAGCTTCCAGGGCTAGGCGCAATTCATATGAGTTCATAGTACCAGACTTATCCAGGTCAAACTGCCTGAACACCGTCTACAGAAACAACAAGGAGAGAGGGAAGGGACAGAAAGGAGGGTGACTTTGGGTAACCTCAGTGAGCAGTGTATGGCTTTCTGAGAGTAAGGACTTAGAGCAGAGAGCACTGAAATATGTGAATGGACAGATGTGTGTTCTGGACTGTAAGCAGAGAGCACAAACATGCATGAATGGACAGATGTGTGTTCTGTACTGTAAGCAGAGATCACAGACATGCATAAATGGACAGATGTGTGTTCTGTACTGTAAGCATAGAGCACAGACATGCATGAATGGACAGATGTGTGTTCTGTACTGTAAGCAGAGAGCACTGACGTGTGAATGGACAGATGTATGTTCTGTACTGTAAGCAGAGAGCACTGACGTGTGTGAATGGACAGATGTGTATTCTGTACTGTACGCAGAGAGCAAAGACATGCATGAATGGACAGATGTGTATTCTGTACTGTAAGCAGAGAGCACTGACATGCATAAATGGACAGGTGTATGTTCCGGACTGTAAGCAGAGAGCACAGAAATGCATAAATGGACAGGTGTATGTCCCAGACTGTAATCAGAGAGCACAGACATGCATAAATGGATAGACATGTGTCCTAGACTGTTTGCAAAGAGCACAGACATGCATAAATGGACAGATGTATGTCCAAGACTGCAGACTGTAAGCAGAGAGCACAGACATGCATAAATGGACAGATGTATGTCCAAGACTGCAGACCATGGGCAGAGAGCACAGATATGCATAAATGGACAGATGTATGTCCAAGACTGCAGACTGTGGGCAGAGAGCACAGTTATGCATAAATGGACAGACCCTGGACTGTTAGCAAAGAGCATTGACAAGAGACCAGACTGAAGCAGTGTAAATGTGTAAACAGAATAAGGAGTACAAATAAATGTGAGGAAACATGTCTACAGACAGAAAATAATTACACATGGGAAATGACACAGCACCATCGTACCAGGTATCGCTTGATTTTTTCCCACAGCACATGAAACTCTGTCAGGCCCAACTTCCCATTGCCATCAGTCTGCACCACACTGTCAAGTACTCAGACAGAGACTAATACAGGTGAACACACAGGCACCACATCACGTAACCATAGACACAGCCTCAGTGGTGTGTCCATCCAAAAAATTACAGCTGCCGTGCCAAATTTATTCAAAGTCACAGATGAAATTGAAGATAGCTGTGGCAACCGTAACTGCAAGTCACAAACACAGCCTGAATCGCAATATGCTTTTTGGTAAAATCTGAAACCTGAACTACAAATATTAGAATGATGTACTGTAATTTACAGTACAATCCCTCTTAACCGGCCACCTCCAGACTGGACCCATGGCCGGTTGCCGTTTTGGCCGGTTAATCCGATGCATACCTATTTTCATTTTCGCCACGGATTCACCGTTATTTAACCGCTTTAGCGCTTTAAGACGCATATCCATTGAAGCTACAATTCATTTACGTTTTGTACTCATCGTAAAGGGAGGGAAACAGTTTGGTAAAAAAAAAATCAGAAAATACTCCGCCCCCCTTTTCCAATTTAAATTCCAAGAATGTTTGTTTCAGTCATACAAAAGTTGCGTTCTTTAAATTGTTCCACGTACACTGACGTATTCTTTTTAAGTCCAAATCGTTGTTTTATTACCCCCTCCATTTGTACTTAGGAACTTACGTAGGGAACCTGATCCATGGAGAGCCGGTGTGTGTGCGGGTTTATGGGATGACCTCTCAATCAGCCAATAATAAAGCATTGGTTGTCAGCTCCTGTCCTGGGGACCCAGTCTTATTGGCTGATTCGAAAGTCATCCCAAAAGCCCGTACCCACACCGGCTCTCCATGGATCAGGTTCCCTACCCCTGCCTCATAACTTAAATGTAGCCTGGGTGCGTTCAGCAACGATTTGGCACTCCACCCTAACCCTAGAACGAATAAAAGAACTCACCTATACTCGTTGCAAGCTAGCCAAATTGATTTGTGGAAAATTCATAAAGGAATATGTAAATGGAAATCACTCCATTTGTATAGTAGCGATAGTTCTCACCTTCCAGGAAAGAAGGAAGTGCATACATATAATATAAAAAAGAATGACACAAACTTATAAATGTTAGCTATGACTCAGAGTGTAACTCAGTCTAAGACAAAAGAGATCACTGCGGAAGTAAGCTTTAAAGGATACATCCATGAGGTTAACCATACTGCGACAGGCCTCATGTGAGAAGCCATCTGTTTTTAAGTCCTTATCTGTGACAAAGAACAAAATGTTTTATTCACAGGAACAAGGCATACAGCTTTCTGCACTTCAATTCCCAACTCTTCATTTTTCCCCAAAGGCCAGTTATTCAATACTTTGCAAGCACAACATAACCTCTCAACCTTCTCAAGACTAATAATGCTGAATGCCGAATTCATGAACAAACCAATGGATAATTAATGCTATGGTCAAACAAACAAGAGTTTACACTGCCATCAGTGCTACTGGAGCAGAATGTGTTAGTGCATGGCCTGGGTGTGCACACACAGGAATCTGTAGTGCTCCATGATCACCGATATAAAAGGTGGCAATGGGGTGTGAGCAGCTTACACAGAGAAGCTGGGCTTCATTGGTATTTCGATATTTATTTAAGCAAGGTCCTTGCTTATTCATATCGTGAATGTTTCTGTGCTATATCTTCATCATTAACTTTAACGGAACAGTTCTTTGGCTTAAGACTGACATCACAGAACCATCTACATCTCTAAGGTGTTTATCAGGGATACAGACTCACGCTTCTTCATGATCCTGTTAAGAATAGTCTGCAGTTCAGTGGAGCTGATCTCCATGTCCTGGGAAGAGAGGGAGAGTCAGCTGAGTTAGACCTCCCCAATGTTTCAGCACCTTCTCAGACCACTTCCACCTTTTTCTGTCTCTCACCGGTCCTGCCAGCTGCACGAAAAGACTCTTGAACCCTGGATCAATCTGGCTCTCGTTCAACTGGGGCTGCAGCACAGGTGGGTTGACAGGGGAAACAGGAAACTTCATGTCCAATTACAATTCACTACTGGAGCTGTTACTGAACACTTCAATATGAATATCACTGCTGTTTTACCTCAGGGGGCAGCTTAGCATCAACTTCGTCATCTAGATGCCTGGCAAAGAGAAAGACACGATGGTCAGAGACATTTCAGCACTCCGGCATGCATGCTCTCCCAGCAACACTGCACATGCACATGCCTCAGCTGCCTTCTACAGTCTCCTACTCCTATCTCCCTTCCGCAGAATCGCTCAGAATCTGTCTTCCTTGTCCAAATTCACACATCTCCAGCATGACTGCCCTCCGGGGCTTCTGATCTCTTGTCCTATCTCTTGTCATCTGTCATTTAAGGCACCATACTTGAATGCAACAGCTAAAGACCAAAACGGGAACTACAGTGGGCAAGTCACAGCCACCCTGTATGCAACAGAATGCTCAACTCTGGAAGTTTTAGTTCAGTGACAGAATGGCAAACAACAGAACTGCAGCACAGTTTTTATGAATCTTTAAAAAATTATGCTAAATTTGACAGTGCATTAAATTTACAGTATGTAAGGACATTTAATTACAGTTTACAGCCATCTGGATGTCTTTATTATCCTATTGTGAGGAATCATCATACAGTCGTGGCCAAAAGTTTTGAGAATGTCACAAATATTAGTTTTCTCAAAGTTTGTTGCTTCAGTTTTCATGATGCCAATTCGCATATACTCCAGAATGTTATGAAGAGTGATCAGATCAATTGCAATTAATTGCAAAGTTCCTTACCCAGTTGGGGTTCAATTGAATTGCAGGGTGAATTGCAGAGGTCTTGGAAACGAAGGGCCAACACTGCAAATATTGACTCTTTGCATAAACTTGATGTAATTGTCAATAAATAATGAAATGTATGAAATGCTTGTAATTATACTTCAGTACACCATAGAAACGTCTGACAAAAAGATAAAAACACTGAAGCAGCATACTTTGTGAAAACCAATATCTGTCATTCTCAAAACCTTTGGCCATGACTGTAAATGTCAGTATTTCTGTATTTCCTCAGCCAACCTTTCTTCAAATCCGCTCGTCATGTTTGTTTTCAGTCTGCACAGAGAGGGTAGGAAAGGTGCGTGTGTACAGTCTTGTCACTGTCTTTGACCCCAACCTCTGCAGCTAAAATTATGTTGCAACAGCCACACATGCTGTGGTGTGCAATAGGCAATAGGCATAGCCCTAAGCCTTCCTTCTTGTTGGTCATCCCTTCCTTCCTTCTACTGGCTATCACTTCCGTCTGTTCAGCCCTCCCCCTTCATTCCCCTCCTTTTGGCTGTTCCTTCCCTCAGTTCAGCCCATTTCCTTCCTTTCTTCGATTGGCGGTCCCTTTTCTCTGTTCTGTCGTCCCTCCTTCCTTCTGTTGGTTATCCCTTCCATCTCTTCAGCCATCCCTTCCATTTCCATTTTCTATTGGCTGCCCATTCCCTCTGTTCAGCCGTCATTCCCATCCTTCGCCTCATTCTATTGGCTGTCGCTTCTCTCCTGCTCGCTACCACTCACTCAGAGTTGGCGGGCTTCTCGGAGAAGACGCGCAGGACGAAATCAGCTTCCTTGTTGGGCTCAAAGGTAGAGGGCACTATGATGTACTCCCCAGCAGGCAGACGCAAGCGAGAGCTGACCTCGCGCAAGTTGATGAAAAGCTCTGAGCGAGCTCTGGAGGCATGAGTGAGGAAGAAGTCCTGCTTAAGGTGCACGGCTGACATGCCAATATACTGTGTGGAGAGAGAGACAGAGAGAGAGTGGTAGAGAAATGCAAGCAAGGGGCCAACTCAGACAGCTGTAAATAACTAGGTTTTACTCAGGGGGCAACTCCAAGGCCTAGTATCCAAAATAAAAATACCAAAAAACACACAACCATGGGACCCTAACAGCTCAGCAGAAACCTTTAGTAATGACCAAACTTCCTTGTAACTGGTTTTGGCCTTGTCATCTAGGATTAACCAGTGTAGTCCCCAGACCCGCACAGATTGTTATCCTGTATCGATGCCTCTGCCTCTGGGTAATAGATACAGCTCTGCATACCTCGCTTGGAACCTGCGAAACAGAGAAACAGACACGGAGATCATGCTATGAAGTTACGCAGACACCTTTATTAAACCCACACACAAAGACTCTTCAGCAGGCTCCACGAGGTCAACATACTACCAAAAACTGTTTAAATTTAAATATTATTAAACTATTACTAAAGAGGCAAAAAAACTCATGTTACAGCTCCCACACCCATATTGGAAGTTATCTGGACTGTACTCACCTAATTGGGTGTTTATATGTTTTTTTTTGTCTAGATCAGGGATCTTTCCTATCAATGGCCATTTCAATTTTTATAACATCATCATAACAACGTAAACTGAGACAGGAAGCAGCATAAGGGTGCACCACTAACATTAGCATTTGCAAACCTAACTGACTAGTAACATTACCTACCGATGGCTGAATCCAAAAGAGTTAGACTGGCTCCACAGCATAGAGAGCTGAAGTGTGGGCTCATTTCCAAAAACACTTCAATTTTTTGTTTTACTGCTAATGGAAAATTTCAATTCCTTCGCTAATAATGCACAAAAATAGTGCTATGATATTGGATGTTACAGGGGCTGTGATTAATGCAAATGCAGATCTCATTGTTCTGATAACATAAACATGGCTCATGGGAGTTTTACACAATCAAAAATTACTTTTTGGATCTGTCTCCTCCATAATCTGATTGGCTATCTCTCAGAACCAGTCATTTTTCCATTCTGCCCTGACAGCATGTTTGTGTAAGTAAAACTCCCACGAGCATAAAAATGCAGACCTTTTTTAACTCTGATTTTATGCAAATGGTGGTGTATTCTTTATACTATGGCAGTTTTCCTAAAATTAGATTTTAAAAATTATCGCCATGCTTATAGTATCACAATATATGGAATCGTAACCCTTGTATTATGATACATATTGTATTTCCAGATCTTTGCCAATACACAGTCTTACTACTTTTTTCTTACTTTTTTTATTGCATGAAAAAGGTAATTGAAAGTATTAAGGTCTTATGTTAATATATCTTAAGTGAGGGATAAACTATGATGAGATGTGTGGTTAGACTAAAATAATGTATGACAAATTTGTGCAATAAAATTGGAGTTGATTATTTTTGTATAACCACAGCTAATGAACAAAAAGTAATAACAGAATAAACCAGTCACAGTTAATTGTTCAGAAAACCAGTGAATATTATTCTGATAAGAATGACTGCTTATTCATGAGTAAAAAGTCACAGGTTCTTATATTAACATGTTTGGTAAAACATTAATGTACATTAATATAAAGTACAGACTGCTGGAACTACCTGTGCAGTTACACGAAAATAATCAACACCCATGTGACAGCTCTGGACCAATAAAAAAAAAACAATTTACCAAATTACTATACTAAATATTTTTATTCTGTTTATTATATTTTCACTATGAGGGATGACACTTAATCTCAGTATGTGACCCATATATCATAGAGCTGAGAAGACAATAAACGTCAGAACAAGCATATAGCTAAATGTGCAGTATACGCTCTTAGACTGGAAGCCCTAGCAATGCTTCCCAGGTTTAGCTTCAGCGGAGCCCCTTGCCTCATAAACGGCGAATCCGATGGTCTCCATGTCCTCGCCCTCTTTGCGCTTCTGCCGCCGGTTTTTCTGCATCAGTGCCACCAGGAAGCTGCAGTCTGAAGTGCCCACCGAATCTGGATGCTGTAATGTCAGCTTGAACTGTGGATTAACCCAGAATGAAGCTGAGGAGAGAAACAGGCACAACTCACTGTACAGAAGGAAAACGGGTGCTCTGTGAAAAGGGCAGCCATGTTCAGTGTGCATTTACAATGAGATGTAATACTCAAAGCAAGACTAATCAAGCTTCTGCTGTCATGCTGCCTTATGCTCACCAATTTGCTAACAACAAAATACATTAAAATGGTTTGCCAAGTACAACAATCACATAAACTACGAAATATAAATTTAAGCTAGGGCTGTCAGAATTAAAGCGTCATTCATTGTGATTAATAAAAAATTAACGCATTAAAATAAATTAATGCAGCTGCGTTTCGTTTACTTCCTGTGTGGGGGCTGACCAGTGACAAGGATGCCGTGAAACTAAACCTAGCCAGAGACAATAGAGCTTGGCGACCAACGTCATCACGCAGTGCATTATGGGGCAAAAATGTCATTGTGCAGTGTATTGTGGAGCGGACAGAAAATATACATCCTTCATGATTATTGCAGATTAATTTGGTAATTGAGTTTATATTTTAATATGCATTATTACAAACTTTATTCTTAAGATGTAAAACACGTTTTTAAATCATGATTAATTCAATGCAAATTGTGCAATTCATTAATTTTTTTTATTGACCAATGGCCCTAATTTAAGCACATTTTTTATATCAAGCAAGGACCATCCCTCCTGGTCTGCTCCATGGTATGATGATGTGATAGTGCTGACCCCTGTGACAAAAATTGGTGGAAACGCAGGTTGGCACCTGGTTCCGAATTGAACCGTTGCTTTGTCAGTTGAAAACGGGCCACAACAACACACAAGGACTCACAGAGACACACATGCAGCCTATGGCGCTTGGCCATGGCACTCCCTCCCTCCTGGCCTACCAGGGTAGTTCCTGCAGCCTCCTGCTGTGCTTCCCCGCCTCCACTGGCCCTGGAACAGAGACGTACTCCACTTCTTCAGCTGGCTGGCCTCCAGGGCATCTGCGGTCAAGTTACAGATCTCCAGGCGAGTGAACTCCCGCAAGAAATCACTGAAGGACATCCTGTGGGGAAGGGGGCGGGTACAACCACAGGAAAAGCTCTTTCGGGGAAACACACATATTGGCACACAGAACATACCCATAGAAGAAATATGTTGTAGAAGAAGAAAAAAGGAATAAATTGAAAAAGTAATGAGGAACATTCTGCCTTAATGTGTTTTCACAAAATATCTTCCTCCTACTGACCATCAAGAGCTTTCCAAATGTGATAAAAGAATGCATCTTCTGCAGAATGCCCAAGTCCGTCATGATGAGCACCACAGCAATTGAGAGAACAGGGAAAACAGAGGAAGAAAGAGAACGAGAAGGGAAGCCAGATACATGTCCCCAAGATCTAGAAGAACGCATATTCATATTTATGCTCAGCATTTTCAAAAATTCTACAGAATCGGCATTTTCTGTCCAACAAATAAGGAAGATTGATGAGCTACAGTGGGGACTGCATACAATTCAAGAGAAGTGAGCAGGTGCAAGAGTCTTACCAGAACTCTCCATCCTCACTGCGGTTCAGCAGCTGAGCTCGGACTGAACTGTCCACACCATCCCACTCTCGGGAACTGAAAGAAACCCGTGCCAGTAATACTAAAGTAAGGAATGGCGCACACATTTATAGTACCAGATACCATTAACTGTGTGTACATCATTTGCACTTAAAACAAAATTGACTTGTAGAGGCGTGGAGGTGACTTCCAACCTTCTGCAGTGTGAGAAAATTGAGTTGGCAGGGTACGATATTGAACGTATGCCAGTAACAATGTGTGTATGCTGAGGAATGCCGAAGTCTGATTCCAACTTAAAAATAACTGAAGCAGCCAAAAACACTTAGGCATCTTTAACTGTACAGACGACCCTAAATAGATAACTGTTAAGTAGTTAATCAAATGCTTCCATATTCCTATCTCTTATATGCATTCAATCTGCTTTCTCACTTGTCACTCCAAGACCCAGTCCACTCAATCTCGCCCCAGGGGTTTCTGAGCCGAACCAGCTTGGTGGGAATCCCTCTGTATGCCACCTGAGAAAAGGAGACACATTTCTTGTATACAGCTGCAGAGACATCTGTGCTAAACCAACACTAGAACACCCATGCACTATAAAGAAGGACAGGGACCCTGACACGGTGATACCTGTACACTGTACACAAGGACAAGGACCCTGACACGGTGATACCTGTACACTGTAAACAAGGACAGGGACCCTGACACGGTGATACCTGTACACTGTACACAAGGACAGGGACCCTGACACCGTGATATCTGTACACTGTAAACAAGGACAGGGACCCTGACACGGTGATACCTGTACACTGTAAACAAGGACAGGGACCCTGACACCGTGATACCTGTACACTGTAAACAAGGACAGGGAACCTGACACGGTGATACCTGTACACAGTAAACAAGGACAGGGACCCTGACACGGTGATATCTGTACACTGTACACAAGGACAGGGACACTTACACGGTGATATCCATACACTGTAAACAAGGACAGGGACCCTGATACGGTGATATCTGTACACTGTAAACAAGGACAGGGACCCTGACACGGTGATACCTGTACACTGTAAACAAGGACAGGGACCCTGACACGGTGATACCTGTACACTGTACACAAGGACAGGGACCCTGACACGGTGATACCTGTACACTGTACACAAGCGCAGGGACCCTGACACGGTGATATCTGTACACTGTACACAAGAACAGGGACCCTGACACGGCGATAACCGTGCACTGTACACAAGGACAAGGATCCTGACATGGTGATACCTGTATACCGCACACAAGGACAGGAACCCTGACACCGTGATATCTGTACACTGTACACAAGGGCAGGGACCCTGACACGGTGATACCTGTACACTGTACACAAGGACAGGGACCCTGACACCGTGATACCTGTACACTGTACACAAGGACAGGGACCCTGACACCGTGATACCTGTACACAAGGACAGGGACCCTGACACGACGATAACCGTGCACTGTACACAAGGACAAGCACCCTGACATGGTGATACCTGTGTACTGCACACAAGGACAAGGACCATGACATGGTGATACCTGTGTACTGCACACAAGGACAAGGACCATGACATGGTGATACCTGTGCACTGCACACAAGGACAGGGACCATGACACGGTGATAGCCATGAGATTCACGCACACTCTCACTATTCAAGTCTAGATTAAAAACACACTTGTATAGTTTAGCGTATAGGGAACCTACTTCTAGCTCCAGCTAGTTGCTCACTCCCAGTTAGGCCCACAGTATGAGGCCAAGAGCTGGTGGGGATTGGTGTCCTTGGCTTTGGATGAACTGATGCGTCAGTGCTGTCACTCTAGCCTCACACTAGAGTGCTGATGTTCAGGGACTCCCCATGCCTGTGTTCCCACCTACCTCTCCCTCTTATTCATGCTGCTATAGCCATATATGCTGTAGCCGAGATATATACTGCACTGAACCAATTGTTTGCACTGCCGCTAGTTTCCCCAGCTCTGGCTAATGCACTATTTTCTTACTTCCCCCAACCCCTTCTGGGGTGTGCTGCCTGGGGTCCCCCTTTGGGTCTGTTTGGGTTATGTGGCAGAGATCATGTAAAGCGCATTGAGACAATGTAATGTTGTGAAAGTGCACTATATAAATAAAATTGCATTGCATTGCATTGCATGTACTGTGCACACCGTCAGGAACCCTGACACAGTGATATCCATGTACTTTACACACCGTCAGGAACCCTGGCACAGTGATATCCATGTACTGTGCACACCATCAGGAACCCTGGCACAGTGATATCCATGTACTTTACACACCGTCAGGAACCCTGGCACAGTGATATCCACGTACTTTACACACCGTCAGGAACCCTGGCACAGTGATATCCATGTACTTTACACAAAGAGAGCGAGGACAATGGCCCAGATGCAGCAAAACCCTACCAGTGTTTCTCCCATTTCCATTGCCCCCTAGTGGTGTCCCTGCTCATGTTTATTTGTACCTGTGTTGTGGGTGTACCTCCAGTTTCCCCACTCCCAGAGAACACCTGACTGCAACCATAAACCAGCCAGATTAATTAGTTCAGTGTGTCACACCTGTTCCTTGTTAATCACTTCTTCCTCCACAGGGTGTTTAAAGCTCTATTCCTGCTTGTCTTGTGCCCCCGCCAATCTCAAATGTGGGGTGGTGTGTGTTCCAGCTGTGCCTGTGATCAGAAGGTTGCCTGCTCAAGCCCCAGCCTTGGTAGAATAATCACATGTCCATGGGCTCTTAAGCAAGACCCTTAAACCCCAACTCCAGGGGCACTGGCTGTCCTTGTGCTGTGACCCCCAAGTTTACGCTAACCTGTATGTGTGTTTCACAGAGAGCAAGATGGGGTAGGCAAAAAGAGAATTTCCCCACAGGAATTAATAAAGCATCTCTATTCTATTATATTATCACTTTGTGTTTCTAAGTCTGTATTTGAACCCTGACTGTGGTTTTGTTTTCTGATTTTTGCCCAGTGTTTAGAATACCTTTGCCAGTGTATCAAACCTATGCCTGCCTGCCGAATTCGTCCCCGGCCTGTGGTGCTTTTGTACCTCAGCTCGGCTGGAAGTTACTGGTGTTACTCACCACTGGCCTGCTCCTGAATTTTCTGCTTGCGTTACCCCATGTACTCTGTCAGATTTTTTTGGCCTTGCCTGTTTGTGCATTTGAGTTTGGCCCCAGACCCAGTTACACACGCACATACAGTCCACAAGGCAGTGTATGGAAGCAGATGACTCACCTCCTTCACCCCAGTCAGTGAATATGCATGACCTTTGACCAGCTTCTTAAATGTCACAGCCTCCATATCCGAGCTGCTGCTAATCTGCAAACACACAAGTTTACATGTGACATGAGAATTGTGAACAAACCAGCCAGGTACTGCTCACGTTCAATATTGCGATCAAGCCTGAGGTCCAGCTATTGTGAGACTTGTGTTCCAAAATATACCAATGCAAACAAGAAAAACCCCTGAGGAACGCTACCAATCAAAAGGGCACGCCACAGGTTTCTGCCACTTTTCCATTTATTTTTCCATTTTTCCAGAAACTGCACGACAAAGTGGAGAATGAACAATTACATGAAAATAAATTTAAAAAAAAAAGAAAAACAAGTTTTCTTTATAACATGGAAGGAGTGTTTAACAATGCATGTCTGACATCCTATTAACTGGTTGTATGCTGATGGCATAGTCAAATTCCTTTAAATGCACTAGTTTCATCCCATGAAACAGAGCTATATGTAATGTCACTTGTAGAATGAATGCCTCACATTCGCTCTGCCTTTGTAATTGCTACAGGAGGTGACATTGATGAATCAAAGATATCACATTGCTACTAAAAATACTCAAAAAGTGAACATACTGTAAATGTATTTGTTAGCAAAGATTGAGTGTATTTTTAGTAAATGTCAATTGAGTAACATGCAAATGTAGACGATCTCAGTGTGCAAAAACTTTTGACTGGTAGTGTATGCTGTCTGATTTGACTGAGAATGATTATTAAACACCAGGAGAAGAACAATGTGTTTGGTGAAAATTACAATAGCCTTCCCATACTATAATACAGACTACACTACAAAGTCCTCTAAGTATTGCTAAGTTCCATAGATGATAATCCAGAGTGAACAGTGCCCTGTGCTCCCTTGGAGAGGTGCTGGTTATAAAATGGATGGATGAATGTGCCAAACTAAGGAACTCTCGCTGTCTCTGCTTGAGAGTGTACAAATTCAGCTAGGCTGTAGGTACTCACATCTATGGAGCATCCAAGGAGAGAGCCTCTCTCCACAGCCCGCTTTATGATACTGAAGAGGTCCGAGGGGGCCTTCTGCAGATCGAACATCTCCGTCACGCCACCGGTGAAGTCCTCAAAGCCCTCTGATGTACTTCCTCCTGACAGAGCCTCATAGGAGCCGTTCAACCTGAGAAAAACAGCAGCAGATTGAATGCAGCATCACGCAGACGGCACCCAGTACCCAATGAGTAACCCCCCATCCCATCGTACTTGGCATAGGCCTTCTCCAGCAGGGCACTCCAGAACTCGTCAGCTTCGGCAGAGTGCACAAACAGCAGCTTCCCATCCTTCACTGGCAGCCTGTCATCAATGACCACGTCCAGCCACTCCCCAAACTGCCAGAACTGCAGTGCACAAACACATACAGCTACTGTCAATGGTTACCTGAGGGCTGTCTTTGCAAAAGAACGGATAGAAAATTTGATGAATCAGTGATGCAGTTCCCGAAAGCTTTGAAATGCATAGTACTATGTTATCTCTTACATAACATCAATAGCTAATTAGCTAGCGTTTCTCGAAATCCTGCATAACTCGAGTAGTCCGTAAATGAACATGTGCTCTGAACGATTCATTACTTTCTACATCATTCTGTATTTAAACCTTTGGCTGCCGTTTTGTCACACAGGTGCAGAGGTAGCCAAAACAGACAGCAAAAACCACACTGCTATTTGTTGGACAACATAATAACAATAACAACAACAACCGTAATATTAATGGGTCAATTTTGCAATACAAAATTATAATGCAGGCCAGGTGTTCTAGATAATTTTTCCCTGAGGTCCAAATTTCATCACCCACACAAAGCCAAGGTCTGCCTCAGGGCCACCCCGTCAGGATCTGTCCCTGTCATGTTCCGGTTAGGCCAGCAGGTGTCACTAGTCAGTCTACTCCTCCCTAATGTTTCAGTCCCTCACACCTCACACACACCTATTGGGTACTTGTTATCAGTATGGATATATAGATTTGCCCTTAGATAGGCTTTTTCAGCCCCTGTGGCCCTTTTGTGTCTCTCTGGTCATGTGTCTATGATCCTAATAAAGTCCTTCAGTTCTTCTACATGCTGGAATCCGGATTCTCCTTCCATCCTGACACACTCACAAGAAAGGCTACTACAGACTCCTCAAAAATATTACCATACATATACAGTTAAATATGCAAAAACATTATAAATAGTTACCCATGGAAACAGACTTTCAAATATGAGGTACACTTCACATGTACAAGGTCAATATATACATCTATCATCTATAACCACAAATAAAGCTCAGCTGTCCTGGTCTCATTTTTTACATGACAAAAACCTGGCATTTTAACATTTTCTGTCCTATAATGACAATCAGTGAGCAATATTTGATAGTATATCTTACTACATACATTACCTTAAAGCAATTTGCACTGAGCACCAAAGCAGCTTCTTTCATTGGTGGTGAAAACTATGTTCACAACAAACAATTCGGGCTGCACAGGTTGTGTCACATGATTTGTGTGCATAAATACATAAATGAATAAAATGACATGTAGATCATGTAGATGCACAACATGGAAATCATTATGTTAATTGTGGCTGTGAGTCACTTACAGCTAACGCTGCTAACAGTCAGTTATAAGTAGCGTTTTGGTAACATTTTGGTTTCACAATAAATTACACCAGTACTGGAGAGAGAGTAGTTGATAAGACCATTGTCAGCTGTTATGCTGAAGTCGGATATGATACTGGAAACACATCTAACATGCTAACTCATTTGGGATAACATCATTTGAGTTTGCATGTGACTGGAGAAAGGCAGAAACTACCTCTGCAAGTCTCCCCATGGCTAGAAATTCAGATTGGACAAAAAAAAAAAAAAAAATAATAATAATATATATATATATATATATATATATATAGCAGTAGCAGTGTTTATCACTACAATATGTGACCACACTAGGTAGCAGAGAATACAGGATTCCGTTTATCCATATCATCAGTGCCACAGTAGAGAGAATCTCCAGCTTCAAACTCCTGGGGGCCCACAAAACAAGAAAGCACACCAGAAGCTATACTTCCTGCACACAGCAGGAACCAGCAGTTACTCGTACCCTTTTACAGTTGCTCAGTCGCAGGTTGCAAACTCTCACACATCCGGTGTGACACTCACACTTTCAGACTCTCATGCAATTTATGGCAAATCTATGTATTCCATTATTAACCTCAAATTACATGCATCAAGAGCGTTGCAAACCCTACAGACTATTTACAAGACAATAAAACTGTTACATACACATAAATTTATGTAGACTTGTCTCTTATGCCAAAATCTTATGCCAGCCAGCTGACCAAAGTTCACAGCATTTAAATCGAAAGTATTATAACATCACTGCCTGGTTTGGAAACTGCACTGTGACAGACAAAACTGCTCTGCAGCAAATCATGAGCAATACAGAGAATGCTTTGCTACCTTCCCTGCAGAGACATCTATCTCTCTCATTGTCTTTGCAGAGCCACAACCATCTAAGGCTACGCATAACACCCTAGACACCATTTATTCAAACTGTTTCCATCCAGTAGAAGGTTCTGAATAGTCAAATCACACAGAACCAGACTTAAGAACAGTTTTTAGGTTAAACTAAACCGGTAAGACTCACACTAAGGTCTGTCAACATCCCCCTCACACATTGCACCACCATTTACTACCTGTCCATTGCACTTTGCATATATTTATTGATTCACACATATTTAGCGACATATTGTTAAATGTTACTTGTCCTGCCTTGTGTTTCATTTGCACCACTCAGGGAGCAACTATCACAATCTCGTTGCATTACTGTACTGTCATGTACAATGACAATAAAAGACTTAATCTTGAATCTTCTTGCAGTTTTTTTTTTACTTTGATTTATTTTACAAATTTATATTTACAATGCACAGATACACGTCCCTTAGGATGCTTTTATCCAGACACGTTAATGTCAGACGCATTGCCTATGGTGTACATTGTTCCTATTTGTGTTTGTGCCAGAGGTTGTTATAACCCATGGCCACACCTCAGTGGATGTTAACCTGCCTTTAATAACACACAGAGCTGTAGCTTGGGAAAGAACGCAGAAACCTGTACTTATAAAAGCCACATGTGTGTATGTGCTACTGTGCAATGGTGTTTTGGATTTCACTGGATTAGCCTTATTGGATGGGTTGCATTGGACTTACCTGCTTTCCCAGTGAGTTGCCTTGTTGTATAGACTGTAGTGTGACAGTTACCTACCCAGCCCGTGTGTGTGTGACACACATCTGAGCTATGAGCTATTTAACTCTCAACTTTTAGTTTACAGGAAGAGACAAATGATAAAATTATCTAAGTGTTCTTTTAGTCTTTTCTCATAATGTTTCAGGATAAAATATATATTAAAGGAAGTTTATATTCTGCATTTTTTTAAACAATCTCAAAATAAGTGCAAGACCTCGGAATTAATGTAATTTGTTCAAGTTGTCTAATACTATTTAGCTAACGTAATTATTTGCTTATTTTTCCTCCTTAGTGGAAATCATTTAAGGAAACCTAATCCAGTGCATTGTCTTTAGATGACCATTAATAATACTTGTATCATGTTTTGCCCATTTTGACTACATAATGTGCACTGTGTATTCATGTAGGATTCCCAGACACATAAAATAGCTAAACCACTTTAAGTCTATCCCTAGAAATAAAATTATTAAAACTTAAAATTAATAAAAGTATAAACATTAAATAGAAATACAGTCATACAAGTGTATAAACAAAAATAACTAATAAAACTGCAAACTAACTAAAAGTAAACTGGATTTCAAATAATTACTGTGTAACTAAAAACTAAATATAAAAATGCTGCTTTGTGATCTATTCTGAGAAATCCCAATATGAAGCACAGCAGCAATTCATGCTTTTACTCCAGAGCAAACAGGATGTTGTCCCCCACAAGAGGCTCTTACTTAAACTCGAAGCGGCAGGTATTTTAGGAACTGTAGCGACCTGGATTGA
>JAODKM010000002.1:16040550-16062908 GCA_026780845.1 Petrocephalus sullivani | reverse complement strand
CTTCGCCCGCGTTTGGGTTTTGGTTAGCATTTGTCGTAGCTATGCGGCGCCCTTCCCGGTCTACCCTCGTTTCCCTCGCCTCGCTCCTTCTATCTCTCTCCCTCCTCCCTCTCTGTCTCTCCCCCCCTCTGTCTCTCTCCCTCCTCTCTCTCTCTGTGTCTCTCTCCCCCCTCTCTCCCTCTGTTGCTCTCACTCCTCTCTCTCTCTGTCTCTCTCCCCGCCTCTTGTTCTCTCCCTGTCTGTCTGTCTGTCCCCCCTCTCTCTATCGCTCTCATTCTCTCTCTCTGTCTGTCTCTCTCACTGTTTCTCTCTGTCTCTCTCTCTATCGTTCTCTTCCCCCCCGGGTGAGATATGCAAATGTATAAAACTGGCAGGAAAAATGCATTGTCTCCAAGGTCGTGTGACGCGATGAAGGTGAGATCAATCTCTGAAATTAGACTTCTCAGCGACAAAGGCCTTATCCTTAGGCTATGTCTGAGTACTGAGCAGCCCTGTCCCAAAACAGTGCACTGTGTCTGCGTGTTATACAAAGAATGGCATTGAAATAAAGCCTTCAAAACACATAATATCCAGATTATATTAAAGGTGTAATGGAGCAATAATAAATGTAAATATACCCAACAAAATGCATGTATGCTGCCAAATTTATATGAATAGCCTAATAAACATACTATACATGCAGCGGAAATTTAGGTCCAAAACTGACAGGTGATCAGATTACTTGAATCACTTCTATTCCATTTATTCAACTTTCGTGTCATTTTAACATGCATCTTTGCACTTTTTAATATGGAAAATGAATTGCGATTAAATATACCATACACTATAAGGTCGCTGTTGTCTTGCAGTTGGTTGCTTGCAGAATTTTTAACACCCATAGATCTTATCTCGAAGTGTCCACACTTGCCCTACCGTCTGCCTCAATATCAGACTGAAAATTAGGCTAGACCAGATGACTGGTCACCGCGACACACCTAGGGGTAAAACATCAGGCTAAACTGAAAGTAAACACGGAAAACGCATGTCATCAGTTGTAATCAACCATGTGAGTTTATGTCAATACAACTCTATCCATTAATGTAAAAGTCATGAAAGTGTGGCTATAATTGGAGAAACAATAATAAAGATTATTATTACTGTATTTTTCGCAGAGCCCCTCCCCCAGCGCCTGGCTACCGTCCCTCTGCTCTTTAAGTTTCTCTTTCTGTCTTTCTCTCTAACTTTGTGTCTCTGTCTGTCTCTCTCTCTAACTCCGTGTCTCTTTCTGTCTCTCTGTCTATCTCTCTTTCTCTTACTGTGTCTCTGTCTGTATGTCTGTCTCTCTCTCTCTCTAACTGTCTCTTTCTGTCAGCTCTCTCTAACTCTGTCTCTTTCTGTCAGTCTCTCTCTCTCTAACTCTATGTCTCTGTCTGTTTGTATCTCTCTAACTCTGTGTCTCTGTTTCTCTCTCTCTTTGACTCTGTGTCTCTGTCTGCCTATCTCTCTCTCTCTCTCTAACGCTGTCTCTTTCTGTTTGTCTGTCTCTCTCTCTCTAACTCTGTGTCTCTTTCTCTCTCTCTCTCTAACTCAGTGTCTCTGTCTGTCTGTCTCTCTCTAACTCTGTCTCTGTCTCTCTTTCTGTCTGTCTCTCTCTAACTCAGTCTCTTTCTGTCTGTCTCTCTCTCTAACTCTGTCTGTCTTTCTCTCTAACTCTGTCTGTCTCTCTCTCTCTAACTCTGTGTCTCTTTCGGTCTCTCTGTCTATTTCTCTCTCTAACTCTGTCTCTTTCTGTCTGTCTCTCAGTTTCTCTCCAACTCTGTGTCTCTGTCTATCTCGCTAACTCTGTCTGTCTGTCTCTCTCTCTCTAACTCTGTGTCTCTTTCTGTCTCTCTGTCTGTCTCTTTCTCTCTCTAACTCTGTGTCTCTGTCTGTCTGTCTGTTTCTCTCTCTGTTTCTCTCTAACTCTGTGTCTCTGTCTGTCTATCTCTCTAACTCTGTGTCTCTGTCTGTCTATCTCTCTAACTCTGTCTGTCTGTCTCTCTCTCTCTCTGACTCTCTCTCTGTCTCTCTTGTTCTCTCTCCCTCTCATTCTCTCTGTCTCTCTCGTTCTCTTTCTCTCTCTGTCTGTCTGTCTCTAACTCTGTGTCTCTGTCTCTTTCTCTCTCTCTAACTCAGTGTCTCTGTCTGTCTCTTTCTGTCTGTCTCTGTCTAACCCAGTCTCTTTCTGTCTGTCTCTCTCTCTAACTCTGTCTGTCTCTCTCTCTAACTCTGTGTCTCTTTCTGTCTCTCTGTCTGTCTCTTTCTCTCTCTAACTCTGTGTCTCTGTCTGTCTGTCTCTCTCTCTGTTTCTTTCTAATTCTGTGTCTCTGTCTGTCTATCTCTCTAACTCTGTCTGTCTCTCTCTCTCTAACTCTGTTTCTCTCTAACTCTGTCTGTCTGTCTGTTTCTCTCTAATTCTGTGTCTCTGTCTGTCTGTCTGTCTCTCTCTCTCTGTTTCTCTCTAACTCTGTGTCTCTGTCTGTCTATCTCTCTAACTCTGTCTGTCTGTTTGTCTCTCTCTCGGTCTCTCATTTTCTCTCTCCCTCTCTCTCGGTCTCTCTGTCTCTCTCGTTCTCTTTCTCTGTCTGTCTGTCTGTCTCTCTTGCTCTCTCTGTCTGTCTCATTCTCTCTCTGTCTCTCGGTCTGTCTGTCTCTCCCCCCGCCCCCCCTCTCCCTCTCTCTCTCTCTCTCTCTCTCTCTCTAGCTCTCTCTCTTTCTCTCTCCCCGCCTTCCCCGAGAGGCGCAGCTCCTCCGCCGCGAACAGCCCGGCGCAGAAATTTTCGCTTCCTGCTTCGATAAACACTTCAGACCGAGTCGGAAAAGCAGCGCTGCTCCGGGGGGCTTTGTGAGCAGCGGGCTCTCAGGAAGCGAAAGAAAACAGCGGCTCTTCCAGCCGGAAAAGGCGGCCGACCGGCGCTCCCTAATGTCAGTATCTGCCTGCCGATTGTGAGGATATATCGCATTTACAGCTGGTGGCGTTGCTGGATCTCAGACACTCCGTTTGAAGTGTCTTGCCCCCAAGTATGTCGGAGAGGGCAGGACTACCGCGGACCGGAGGCGCTCCGTCTCCGCACATGCAGCCCTCCAAGCCGGTAACCATCTCATCGAGTCGCCCGGTGCAGATGAACCTCTATGCTACCTGGGAGGTGGACCGATCTTCTCCAAGCTGTGTCCCGAGGTAGGAGTCTCTAAAATAAAGCACGTCCCTTTACAGCTTTACTCTTTCTGATCACTTTGTAAGCCACTCAACATCGTAACAACTGCTGGTATTTACAAATGTGCATGTTCGATTGCACTTGTAAATTTGTGAATAGAACAGAAAACGACTAAGTAGACCATAACAAGCTATCACATGTGCTTTCTTTTTGTTTGGCCCAAACATGTCGAGCGAATTTAATATTGGCACGTCCAGTGGCGAGTCATGTGCCGACCGTCTGTATTATTTTGTCATTCCCGGGGATAGTTAGGGCATTTCCAAGCCCCCCCTGAGTGATAGGTGCCCTAAAAATATGGAACATAATAGGATTTGTCTGGGTTGGGTGCCCAATATGATAATCTTCCATGAGGCCCAAAGTCTCTAGAGGTGTCCCTGATTCCATAATCACTTCTGGGGATGCAGACTGTAAAACTCTATGGTTAGTACACTAACGGTGACCCTGGTTCTGGGACTCTCTGTTGAAGAGGGTGATTCCCTGTCTGCTGCTTCATCTAACGGGCCTGTGTTTTGATATGCAAAGAGCCCAAAGGTGCCTTTCTGTGACTTTCCCTGTAATGTGAAGCCATCATTTTGTATTGCATTGGGTAGGCCGTTTGAAAAAACAGTTTATTTATTTAAAACTAAATGTATTTCAGTGGGGCGGCATGGTGACTCAGTGGTTAGCACTGTTGTCCATATGTCTAAATGGTATTAAGCCAGTTTCTACTGCTGAATAATTTGTTTACATACACATTGCTCTAGGTAACCCCTGCGTCCAGCCCCCTCCCTATTTCACACGGTCCTGTGTTTTGCAATTTAAGCGTTGCGGAAACCCTCCCCTGTCACTTCCTGTTTGTATGTCACACCGTGATCCTGGGGGAATGTTATTTCGTGTCACTGTATACCTGTGTATGGATGGCATGACAAGAAAGGCCAGCTGGAAGTAGGCCTAGCTGTGCCTCTCTCGGCTTATTCATATAACAGGCCCTCAGGTCTGTAATTCCTTTATTAGCCCAGTTTTGCATAAAGAAAACTAGGCCGAAATTCTGCAGATTAGGACAGATCCTGCAACATTAGTGATGCCTAGATGGTGCTGTGTGGTTTTTTTTCTTGCTAGAATAATGAAGTGGAAATTCATACTGAAGGAATATCCATGTGATTGCAAAGGCTAGGCACCTGTCTGAAAAACTGAGGAGTAGCAGGAGGCTTCTGTAATGTTGTCTGTTAGTGTTGCATATAGTTTCATATAGTTTTAAGAATTCTGTTGACCTTGAGTATGTATGCCCTTATACCGTGTGAATGTGTCTGCACATCAGATCTTTTCAAGTCCGTGAACTGGAGAGTTAAGGCTTTCCAAGCTTGTAGAGCCAATTGCCAAACTGTTTCATAAAATTACATTAAATATTTTCGAGGTGTGGCGAGTGTCAGATGTGGAATAAATCAGCAGTGATTCTTGATTGACATTGTGCTTTTTACTGACTTCTGTGAAACGGCTGATATAACAAACATTCGCTGATAGTTTGGGAATTCGCAGTCTGCTTGAGAAAGGCAGAGCCAGCATGCCAGTGACCCTCTAGGACTCAATATATTCAGAAGTTCATGTGTGAGATACCATACTGTCTCCCTTCAGTCTCTACAGTTCAGCTCTTCTACAGCCAGGAGTCTTTTCAATGGCATATTAAGCCAGAGTGGTTATTTTTAGTTGGTTGAAAGCTTAACTAAACCCATGTAAATACTTTTCACCTAAACACAGCTCAGAAGCAGCTGCTGAAAGTCCCAGGCTGTAGAATGATGAAAATTGTGGTGTACTGGAGTAAGAGTCTAGTTGGAATTTCCTCACAAAAGTAGTACAACTGGTCATAAATTGTGAGGGTTGAATCTGCCATAGCTGGTGTGCAGCTTTCATAGTGCTGAGAGCTTTGAGCTTTTCTTCTGGAAGAATGTTTAACGCTGGCTCATGCAGAATGCCTGACAGCTGCTGTCATTTCTGTGGTGTTATTATCCCTCTCTATATGACTACCACCCAATAGCTACCTGTTTGTTGCCTTTGTACTTTGTGTATTATTTTATTTGGGTTACGTGACATAGCAATATGGTGACAGACTTCTTTTGATTCTCTCAGGCATGGTGCTCATGAATGCATGGTGCCGTGTCTCACGTAGCTTCATGGATGCTCCCCAATTTGAAATTTTAAATTGTTTTTCTTGAGCAAAATTATGAGCGATCATTGATAAACACGAACTGAGTTGTGGTGACCTCAATTCGTTGCATGCCCCTGGACATGTCTGATGGGTAAGACGGGTATGTTTCTCTCTAGATAATAATGATAGAGGCTCAGCTTGTCCTTTCCCTGTGAGCGGAGTCCCCCTGTGTGCCCATGTGTGTAGCTGTCTGGGGCAGAATGATAAGCTGCCACTGCTGGGATAGCAGGCAGGGTGTGTCTGCCAGCTGCTTTGTGGTGGCATGACGGGGTAGCAGCCTGTGCCTGTATGCCAGTAGAAAGGAATGTGTGTGAACAAGGAATTAAGAAATAGTGTGCGTGTGTCTGCCTGTGTTTCATCGGAATGCTTTGAATGCCAACCAAATGATCTCTCTGTTTATGAATCTCTGTTTTTGTGCGTGTCAGGATGTGGTTTCATGTGACTGTGAGGCTGCTGTGTTTATGTACGATTATGTGCATACACTGTGTCTGGTTGTATTATGGCACTCAATACGGTGATCTTCATCTTGCTACTTTTAAGATGCAGTAACATACAATATAGTTTAAAAAGGTATTGTTTAATCTGGAATCCAAATGAAAACACACACAAAAAAATTCAGTTCATTAGCTTTAATGGTTTTTGAGATATGGCTGTTGGAACAGCCCCTGAGCAGATGAGTGTGCTTTCATTTCCACTGTTCAGGTTTCCACTGTTGACGGTGGGATTTCACTAAGAATCTCCTGAAAACCTTTGTTTCTCATGTGTTATTTTGGTACCTAGTTAAGTGAGGTTTATTGTGGGCTGTTATGAGAATATTGAGGGTGACATTTACCAGTTTTTAGTCGAACGGTTGAAATCTTGGCTCTGACTTTTTTTTCAATTCAGATTAATTTTACAAATAATTGAATAATCATTTAAACATATATAATATTTATACCACGGTTAGGAAATTTAGTGCAATTAACTCAGTGTTTATTTTATAGTCATAGTGTGTTATTTTTTGACTGAATACCCAAATGGGATAACAGTATGAGCAAAGACTTGTAACCGAGTTCTATGATATTACTTTCAGGATGAAAACAGTGTGTAGGTGGCTTTCGCATAAGCATCAATGGGGAGCTGGGCGCTGACTCACAGCCTCGTGTGAGGCCACCTTGAGTGACACGTTCCACTCAGTTTTTCCGTTTTGATGCTGTTGTCATTACTGAAAATGTGACATCTATCGAGAATGTTACTTCTGCTACCACGCATAACCTTTCTGCTACTGACCTCTCTGACGCACAGTCACTTAGAGAATAGATATGTAACCAGTGGGGGAACAAGTACATGCTTAAGCAAAAGTACAGATACCACACCAAAATTTTACTCGTTATCCAGTAAAATACTACTCAAGTTTACTTGCGTATACTACTCAAGTAAAAAAAACGTGTTGTAAATACTTATTTCAGTACTTGTGTCTTTTGTTCAGGTGCTGCTAACTCTAATTATGCAACATCAGCTGTCAATATTGGTATGTTGTACGATGAATTGTGTATATCTACATATTGTTCGTTGCATCTTCATAAAGACAATGCAAATGCCTATGTATTGCAAAAAACTATTACTACTACTACTACTACTAATAATAATTATTATTATTATTATAATTAATAATAAGTCAACAATAATTAAACAATAAAACTGTATAATATGAGTCTGTCTTCAAACTAATCTTAAAAGTCAATGTTCACCTAGAATTCAGAAAAACAAAATAGAAATTACTGTGATAAAAGTGACTATATTTAATATCTCGTACTGTTTCATCAAAATTAATTGCACAATTTATGTTTCTACCCAGTATGATGAAATTTAAGTTTCATCAAGCTCCTCCAGTCGTCTTCTATCGAATGGACCATGTTAATTCTGTTCATTATTTACTTAAAATCAGTTAAGTTACTGCAGACAAGCGACATGAAGTCAAGTTTAATGTATGCTAAAATGACGTATTCCAGAGTACTACTGTTCTCCCTTTCTGTTCCTTTAGGGATTCAGTGTGTAAATATTTATGACTGTACGTTTTAAAGTTGGCCGTGATTAATCATGGAAAACTGTGCAATTTTAATTTTTAAAATTTCATTCACAACCCAAATTTATATATGATATATTGTAGTTAGAGCAAGGCAGGAATATGTGAACTATTGGATGATTCCTGAGCATCTGGTGTAAACACACAGGGGAGGTCATGCAAACTCCACACACACAAAGTGGTGGTGTGTACCAACAGTGTTAGTCAGTGTGCCGCTCTGCAATGTTAATATCGACGTTGCATGTCATGCACTTGCAGTTCACATCTTACAAGGACCGCAGTAGTCAGCTGGGTTGAGATCATCAATAAGTTTCAGTTGTAGTCTGTCATTGGGAAATAAACATAGCAAGATTTGCAATTTTGCTGATGGTTCCATATCAAGATTGTATATTAAATCAGTCTAAAATGTATTGCCACTGTAGTTGCGTGAGCCCTGCCTGTGCGCTCTAAGTCAATCATAATCATTCTCCTCCTTGTTGTTTGACCCACTTATGGCCAGTATGATGGACTTGTGAGACTTTTAGACTGAATGAGGAGGAGAAAAGTGAACAATAACGTCACCAAAAGTAATTAGTCTTTCGCTGTATGGAAGTATTTTGGATTCCTTAGGGAAGATATTGAGTAAAAGCCAGTGATTGGTTGGTTCTGCTTGGTGTCTGTTGGCACAGCTCACGGCAGCAACGCCACCAACTTATGTAAGGACATTGGTAAGGACATTCTATTAATTTGTTAATTTTGAATTTTTATAAACATATTTTATACAGCAGTATTATCAGAAAAAATATTGTTATGTGTACTTTTTCTTGTATTGTTGAGCCCTACTCAATACACAACGACAAAGGATGATTATATGGTTATCATGTACCTTATCAGATAAGATGATTTGGCCTTTTTTTGAGTGATTATTTTGATGCTGGAATTGTAGAAGGTAAATTTACCAAAAGAATTTAAAGCAAAGTAATGAAAAAGCCAGGCTTGGCTACTCCAGGAGACCGAAGGACACACAGCTTACAGTTACTTCTGGCTATCCTCGCATGGCTGGTCCCTCAAGCCAGAAAGCCTCTTAATGTCTCTGTTTTCTGGTATCTTTAATGAAATGTTTCTGCACAATTGAGGCCTTTGCTGTTTATCTGGACCTTCATCCGCTATGCCATCTGCCTTTTGCCAAATTGCTGAGCAATAGAGATGGCAAATCTCATGTAATTGTGACAGCTGTAGAAATAGCCTTCATTTTTGTAAAAATATATATTATATGTATTTTGATGTGACATCAGGACGAGGAAAGGACAGGTTGATCTGAAAGATCTGAAACGTTTCGTCTTTTTTTTTTATATTACTGTGGAATTCCAGCTGGCCACGTCATGGGCATGAAGTAAACATGCCTCCAGCATTAAAACACCGTTAAAGTTTTGGACACTCTGTTGCCTTCAGGTGCACTTTTCAAATTGCTTGCCTGGGAAGCCCTTCTATTCTTCATTTTGCATGTGCTGTAAGCTAGCTTTTGTGGTAAGTGACCATTTACAGATGGCTATCTGAACTGACTGTTTATCCAGGAGGAGAGCAAACACTAAATGCTGAACATTGGAACCTTTCATAGGTCTTGTGCTTTTTCTATTGTGGTTCTTTAAAGAATTGCTCTAAATAAATAGGACCCTAATGTTAATAATGACATTTAATGCCAAGTGTTCTGTGTAATGCTTGTATAATTAGTGAATGCAGATTCTCTCTTTTATACACACGCACATATACATATGTATATACTCTATAGTATAAATGGTACTTTTTAATCTATAGAACGGTGTTTAATCTGCATCCATGGGCTAAGGTGAGGACAGTGCTCTCTGTCACCTTACTTTTGTATGCACTTATCTCTGACATGCTTGAGAACGGTGGCCCTCTGTTCCCTGAGCTTGCGATCTTGCCTTCTGATGCTCTGCCGCCGCAGACGGCACCAGTGGATCAGCTCTGAGCTTTGAGCCTGCAGGACACATCCTTTGCCTGCTGCCTGCTCTCTTTGTGCTTCATAGCCTATAGATCGTCATGCTTTTCAGTTTGCCGGCTTTATGTAAAAACATTACTTGACTCAGTGGCTGCTTTTTTGGTACACCTAGCCAGCACCAGGTAGGACTCTCTTTTGCCTCAAGAATCACATCAAGCATAGATGTGTTGTGTGTTCAGAGAAGCTATTCTGCACCCCAGTGCTGTTATTTCTGCACTGGATGTTTTGTTCATCACACCAGCACTGTACATTCTCTGTGAACTCCAGGCACTGTGGCGTTTGGGTTGCCAATCCCCGGTCCAAAAATAAACTCTGTATTTTCAAATTTTGTATGCTTGTTCTGTTTGCATCTGGAAAAAATGGAAACTGTTAAACTTACATAAGCACCTACCGTATTGCCAGCTAACAAACATCCAGAGTTAGGAACCCCTACATCATCCCTGGGGGCAGCTGTTCCTGAGATGCTGGACCCACCATGTCTCATACCAGCAAAAATACCACGTTTAAATCTGCTTAGATCAGGAGCCCTGGCCTTTCTAATGCTCAGTCGATCAGAAACTGAGACTCCTGACCTGGTCTGCATGCTGCAGATATTGAGTTGCAGTCGCAGCCACGTGATTGGCTGTTTGGAGCAGGGCTAATAGCGATTAGCAGGTGTGCCTGATAAACTGCCCGCTGAGTGCGAGTTTCACAGGGAGAGCTAGAGTTTTCTAGCTTTGTCTGTGACAGGGGGAAGCCATCCTGGGGAAATTAGCTGTGTATAAATGGATAAATGCCACCTTTATATCTGCAAGGAAAAGCTAAGGAATTATGTCAGTACTATGTCACAATGTTGAATTATGTCACAATTCAAATTTCCCAAAAGCAACAATAGTCCTTAAAAAACAATAAAAAATCTTTCTTCAGAGACGCAGGTCCCTGGGCAGCCTGTCCGCGCTCAGTTTTATGTGTCACTATTGGGCTGCCAGTTTGCAAAATACTAAATACTGGATACAAGCCCCGGAGACAGATTGGTGTAAATTTGAATCTAATTCTTGTTCGTCTACACCTAATTTATCTCTTGAGTTTATCTGGATTTCTTAATGTACATCACGCCCAATTGTTTCTAATACTCTTCAACTCTGGATAAAATTTAGACAATACTTTAAATTAAAGAATCTCTCCTTGCTTGGCTGTACACGCACTAACCCTTTCTTCCAGCTAAATTAGACTTTAAGTATTGGACTAAGCTAGGCCTGTATAAATTCACTGACTTTTACTATAATGGTACATTTATCAGCTTAGTTTTTTTTATCTACTCAATATAAACTTAGAAATTCTAATTTATTCTGTTATTTTCAAATCCAACATTTTATTCGGTCTCATCGTTTTACATTTCCAGAGTTACCACCCATTTTGGGATCCCTTATATTTTCAAAAGGCTTAATTTCTAAACTATACAATGATGTGATGGCTCTTACAGGTTTGATGTTATAAAAGATTAGGGATAAATGGTCAGAGAAGCTTGGAACAGAGATATCTGAATGCAAATGGGAACATGCCCTGCCCAGAGTTAATGGAACGTCATGAGCTCGACTGGGGGAGGTTCAGCGTAAGTTCTTTAACTATTGTAAATCCAAACTGGTTTATCCCAATTTTTATGACCGATGTGATAGATGCAAGTCTGCTAAAGCTAATTTAGTTCGTATGTTTTGGGAATGCCCTAAGTTGATGGACTGTTGGTACTCAGTGCTTAAATTTTTGTCTGATGCACACACCATTGATATTCAGCCATGGTTTGAAGTGGCTATCTTAGGTTCCAGGGGATGAGGTTTCAATAAATAATAAAGTAGGAGATATTTTGGCCTTCCTTCACTTCCAGCTCGGGGAAGAATTCTGTTAAACTGGCAGAGCCACCTAAGGCCTACCTTCAGATCAAGCACCTTTAACTTTTTCTCAAACCCGAAAAAGTTACCTACAGTATACTCTTAGAGGAACTATACACCTATTTTATACAATGTGGGATCCATTTTTTTCTGTTGGGGGGGTGAATGTTTATTGTGTTCATATGCTTTTTTTTACTCTTTGTTTTTGGTGAATTGATCGTTCACTTGCTCTTTTATATAATAATAAAAAAAAAACAAAAAAAACCCATTCACTGGAATGGATATACTATATACCATGGGTATACTGCAGTATACCATATTAGCATAATACCGCCCAAGCTTGGCAATATCTTTAAAACTGTTCATAAAAGTTTGCCAATTTAAGGACACTTCACATTTCTGTTTGTTGCAGTACATCTGCCCTCTTCTGGTCTGGTGGCCACTGTTGTACGCATGTTCTGACTGCGACTGTCTGCACCCATGGACAAATGTTCAAATGGACAAATGTTGCACACTTGAGTCCGCTTGCACAATGGACTGTAACTGGAAAAGTGGAGTATTAACTAGGTTTAACATGCCAACGTTAACGTTGCTAGGTGGTGATGTCATAATATGCAATTTAGACAGAAAACCTCAAAAATGCAACCAATAACAAAATTCGGCAACTGTTTCTATTACCGATTGTTCTCGACAATATCGATTAGTTGTGGCAACCCTAGTGGCCACCCTCACACTCTCTGAAAGAGCCAAGCGCACCGCACCAAATTTTATTGAGGTATACATTCTAAGGGCATCTTCTACCAGCACAGTCTTCATTTCTGTCTTCTTTCTCTTTTTCCCCTCCCTCTCTCCCTCCTTCTCTCCATTTACCATCAAAACACTTTGTGGTTTGTTTTATCCTGTTTGATTCTGCACATTTAGGCAGGAGAAATGTCTTTGTCCGATGTGGTTGTGCTTTAGATGCTGATGTCTGGGCATGCCCTTTCCATGCCTGTCACAGAGAGTATCTGTGCTGGAGCATGTGTGCCCACAAACATGCCTCTGCACTTTCACAGAAGACCGAGCAGGAATCTCAGGCACTTCTCCACTGGACCAGCTCTGCAAATTGTACAAGCCCGTACAATAACATGCGCTCTGCTCATTTACTCCCAAGTCCAAGGTCCAACCAGTTTTTGAGAGGTGCTCACATGAGCCCTGAAATCCAGCAGACATGAGAAACCCATAGAGCTGGTGATGCAGTCAAACCATGGCACTCTGAGACGTCCAATGGCACGCCAGGAAGCAGCCAGAGCCCTTCACTGTTTCCACTAAAACTGGAATCACTGAAGGGGAAAAACATCTAAATAAAGTTTATGCACTTTTTAAACCCTGTGTTTTTGCCCGATTTTTAATTGATTGCCTCATCACATGATTAATTTATTATCAAAATAGTAGTTTTTTTCCGGGTTCAAGGGTATTTCTATTGATTGTAGTTTATACCATGGTATATGGCACCTCGATGGTATTTGCAAAAGAAGTGGTATTCTGGCATTTTGAAATATTGGTGCTTACAGGGTAACCCTAAGCCTCCTGCTCCTAGTCAGCAGCGAGCAGACCCAGTCTTTTGGGAACAGCAAAGTGACCATGAGAGCAGTGCTGAGCTGGAACCAGGGTGCAGCATTACCTTGTTCATTGGTGGTCACCACTGGTTTTTGCTGATCATATGTTGTGTGTGATTTCCTCTGTGTGGTCTTAAGTATGATTGATAAATACTTGAAAGGTTGGCATATTGATATCGTCACAGAGGCACATTTTATCTCCATACAGAATTCTGATTTGAGTGGCCGTGTGCCAAAAAATCTTCCTTAACACAGCAGAGCTTTCAAATGCTTCAATATGGAGTCATGCACTTAAGCAGAACATTAACCAGACATTTATTTATAGAAAAGAGTCGGTCTTTCAGTAGCTCTTTGAATCAGTCGTCTAGGAAATATTATATAAGCCACACTAAACAAAAACGCTGCCCACTAAACTAGTGGAAACCTTCATGAAATGCCTTTGCGATTATCTTGCTGTCAACAGAAACCAAGGTTTATGTTGGTTTTGGGAGTTTGTTTACTGAGTTCTGTGATTCATCGTGTGAAGGAAAGGGGTGAAGTTGATGGTATTTTTGGCTGGAGCTAAAATATATTATCATCTGCCTAGCAGGATGACAGCATCTGGAGACACATGACTGCATGCTTATCAGCAGCCTCAGGAGTCCAATAGGAGCCAAAGGGTGTAGGAGGAGAGGCAGTGTGTGTGTGTGAGGAAGCTGGGAATGGGGCACCCCAGTGGCTCCCTCCTGTGAGCGTGTCTCGCATGCGTGAAGTTGCAGTTAGATATACAGGATACCTGTGACAGTAGAGGAACTGTGGTTTGCAGGGCGAGTGAAGTGAAGTGAAGGCGTTATTGTTTTAAATAAGCAGTAACAGCCATAAATGGTCTGAGCGGCAAGATGTCATCTGAAAACTCTGGTCGGGGTTTAAGTTAACTTGGAACTAAGAAAGTTAAGTTGCACCAGTGGTGTTGGCACATACTGCCTGTGGTAAGGCCTAATGACTGTGTTAAGGCATAATGACTGCATAAAGGTATACTGTAGGGGTGGGCAATATGGAAAAAATATCATTACAGGTCTTTGCAGACAGGATCATGATCCATGATCTCGTGATTCTTTATCATGTCGGTCATCCTTTATCATGTTGGTAAAATTGCAAGTTACTCGACAGTAACTGTGTCTGTTTTAAAATTTCCAAACCAAGTTGCATATTCCTGCATGTCAGATTCTTTTTAGGAATCAACTCCTCCATGCTGTCCATACCGCTACGTTGCCAAATAGGGAATGTGTTGCATGTTGGAACAAGGGTGCGAAAGGGAGAGAGGAAAAAATTCAAAGCACTACCTATAGTGCTTGCTGTTACTGGTTTATTGGTGTGCAACTGTAACTGATAGAATGTGGCTGTCACTAGAAAGTGATACTAATGATATCTTCTTAAAGGCAGCAGCCAAAGCACCTACAGTTCAGACTATGTAATTTATCCGAAGCTAAGCATTTTTGGGTCTGGCCAGTACTTTCATGGGAGACCAGCTAGGAAAGCCGGGTTGTTGCTGGAAGAGGTGTTGGTTTGGTCAACAGGTTAGCCCATCCCGTTGTCTATGTGGATCCCAGTCCCCCGGTGCGGTGTGGGGACACTGTCCTGTAAAAACAGTGTCGTCCTTCGAATGAGACGTATAACCAAGGTCCTGACTCTGTTCAGCTCCTTCTGCAGGTGAAGTTAACTTCTCCCTGACATAGTGAGTGACACACTAATAACACGACACAACGAATCGGTAATTAAGTTCATTGCCAGCACTTAATAATCGATTTTTGACGATTTTATCGATTCGTTGTTGCAGCTCAAATATATATCATCATTCATGAGCTGCAGACCTGTCCGGTGATCTTCTGACCATTTTTCCCATACCATGAGGTTGGGACTTTTTTGATAGCTTTCTCTGCTTGGCTGATCTTGAAGGTCATGTTTTGGGTGCTGCCCAAAAATGTTCTGGCCTACTTATGATATGTTTTGCATGGATTAAGTGTATGGCTATGCAATGCACCCCTCGCCTCATTCTGTGAGGTGAATCTCAATAGAAATAAATTAACTTCATTAGCTGATTAATGACATGTTATCCTCATGTACAATCTACTATTCTGAACAGAAAACAGTGCATTAAAACCTATACCTATAATTTTTAAAGTAGATTTGAAGTTCAAATGTACTGTTTTATGTTGTGGTAGTTGAAAGCCTGAATTTATAACTTTATTGGTGAGATCTCCCTAATGCCTGTGTGAGGGAACTGGTGCTCTGGGCTGAGTTTACCAGCCAGGTGCAGACTGCAGGTAATACACTGCAACACTTGAACAGCTTAACGGTTCCTGACCAGGAGGATATAATTTCAAAACCACGTGTAGGATAAAGTAAGACTGAGTAAGCTGGTGTCTGAAGTCCTTGGCCCAGTACTTCTGGAATTCTCTGTGAGTGTGAATGTGAATAACGCAGGATATCTGGCTATTGGTGATTCTCCAAGGGGAAGGAAGCAAGCAGGGCTGCGTTTGTGGTAGCTGGTGATTGGCTGCACTGAGAGCGCTGAGTGCTGAAGTAGGGCGGGTTGCCAGCCAATTAGGCGCTGGCTGGTGAGGTGTGCACAAGGTTGAAAGCTGTTGGAGATGGAAGGGGAAATGCCCTTGGAAAAGAGAACGTGGCTCGAGGTAAAGAAGGGGCCTCAAAGGTCTACGGAGCTGCCTGCCAGCCTTTTTAAAGCTGACCTGTTCTCTGAATGTCAAATGAGCCAGGACGATCGAAATAATCTTTGGGTGTGACCTTAATCAACATTAGAATAACACTGTTTGGCAGTTAACTTATGTGTAGGTATGTATTCTGTCATTTTGGTTTACAAAGGGTAACCCCTCCTATGTATACAGTGTAAGCCTCTCTTTAAAACAAAACCTGACAGTCTGTCAGAGCTGCTTTAAAATGTAAATCCCAGTGGAAATGGCTGGTTTGATCAGTGGTCAGACTTATGTAGACTGAGCTGTTGTATCTATCCACAGATCATTCTCGTATCTGTCCACCAGTTTGTTTGTCCTACCTTGGGTGTACACCAGTCCTGATATGCACTTATTCTGCACCGCCAGGCTTTTCCCTGGGGTCTACATATACCACCCAGGATTCTTTTCTAGCCCCTGAACGTGACCATGCTATTTTCGCAGGACTGTGAGTAGGACTGCTACAACTAATCAATAGCTTTGCTAATGATCAGTAATACAAATAGTTGATGGATTTTGTCATTGATTACGGTAGTCGAAAATTTTGCGGTTTGCTGCATAAATCCCATATATATATCATCACCTCACTACATTAACGTTGGTTTGTTAAGCGTAGGTCATACTGCACTTTCCCCTTAAGTGTTTCATGAAAAACAACCGTCTCTTTGGTGTAACATACATACTAATGGTTGCTGATGTCATGTAATTTATCGCAACCGATTGTATCTCCCTTTGGAGTTATTGCAAGAATTGCAAGACCACACATTTACTATTATTTAGCGGATGCTGTTGTTCAAAGCAAGTGTGGCGTAAGTGCAGCTAGGCTAAGCTTCCAATGAATTCACAGTTAGAAGTGCACTATCATAACAGTATTATTATAACAGCAAGCAGAAATCACCTTTTATGCGATGCCTGCATGTTTGGAGGCTGCAAAGGCATTGCAACAAAAACAGACCAATGTGAGACAAAGTAATTTTAGCCTGCATTACATCTCAGTGCTGTCTGTATATCTTACTCTGTCAGTTATTTGTATTGGTGGATCTCAACTTAGTGACTAGATCTTGGACTGAAAACTTAACTGATCGTTTCTGAATGGTTAATTGACATGTATTCCAATTTGGTTAGTTTGTAAACAAAAAATTGTGGATCGTGTGGATGTGATTCTAAATAAAATGATGTGAGATTTTGGCCAACTGTTGTACATACTACATTTGTCTCCAGACGCAGATGATCATGGTCAGTGCATGCGTACAATGCAATGAGCCATAGAGTACTCTTACTCATAACCATGGCCATTATTGTGGGACTGTGACCCTGACTGAGCCATAGAGTATTCTTACTCATAACTAGGGATGGGCATTCGAATAAATTTTCTTAATCGATAATCGGGAAAATTAACGATCAATTATCGATTTAATCATTTTTTATTGTAGCATGCGGGATAGCTGGCGGGATAGCTATCTGTGCATTGTTATGCAGAGTATTGTTGCACTCATTTGCACTTTCCGGAACGAAAAACTAGGATGATATATTGTAAAATTAAGAAACGCGAGTAGCGAGTGCGCATGGAAGTAAGGTTTTCTCCAGATTAAACATTTTTGGCAGTCACAAGAACTGACGAGTCCATGTTAAATTGCTGTTGTGTTTTTTAAATAATAAAAAAAATGGTAACGAAAGACTCGTCCTCCCTTGGAACTTCTGCGCGACAGTGTTACAACAATTATTTTCAATGGAAAATACAGAATATGCGATGTTTTTCCATTATGAAATATTTAATAATTAACAAAAAATATTCCAGAAATCTTAACTGTTTTGTTTAAATAAAACAGCACTCATTTAGGCAGCGGTGCCTGAGGCTCTGAGCTAAAAATCTCAACATTCAATTACACTTATTTATAAAATTAACTCACGGCAGCTTACTGATTTTTATTAAAGAAATATAAGCATGTTAATATGCTCAGGAATGAGACGTGAACACAGCCTAATTACGGTCAGTCCCGCCGCTAAAAACAGCCGCTCCGCAGGTACCGAAGTAGCGGGGATGCAGAGGTACTGGTGGTAGGTTGAGAGGATTCATTAATCAGGGTCGGGTGTGCGCTGTTCAAATAGTACGTCATCAGAGATGTTGTTGTGTTGTAGGTATATATCGTGCGTTCCATTATCCTCGGATTCCGAGTTTCGAGACCGGAAGAGACGACATGCGTGCTCCTGTTTCTCCAAAAATCCGGGATAAATCTCGGGGCAGCCCAGAGTGCCCCGAGTTTCGGATTCAAGATGCTTTTGCAATATTTACAATGAACTTTGTTATTTTTTTACTTGAAAATGGTCCCACACAAAACATACATATTTGCGCATAAATTAATTGCGCCCTCTGCTGATTTGCTGCCATGTAGTGAAACCCATTGCATTGCTTCAGTGTAAGGTTGACACGAACATTATCAAATTACACTTGATCGACAAAATTCTTAACGGTCAGTTAGTCGATTATCAATTAATTATGCCCATCCCTACTCATAACCATGACCATGATTATTGTGGGACTGCGACTCTGATTGAGCCATGGAGTACTCTTACCCAAAACCATGACCATTATTGTGTGACTTCGACCCTGACTGAGCCATAGAATACTCTTACTCATAACCATGACCATTATTGTGGGAGTGCGAACCTGACTGAACCATAGAATGCTCTTACTCATAACCACGCCTATTATTGTGGGACTGCGATCCTGACTGAGCCATAGAGTGCTCTTACTCATAACCATGGCCATTATTGTGGGAGTGCGACTCTGACTGAGCCATAGAGTGCTCTTACTCATAACCATGGCCATTATTGTGGGAGTGCGACCCTGACTGAGCCACAGAGTACTCTTACTCATAACCATGGCCATTATTGTGGGAGTGCGACCCTGACTGAGCCACAGAGTGCTCTTAGTCATAACCATGACTATTATTGTGGGACTACGACCCTGACTGAGCCATAGAATGCTCTTACTCATAACCAGGCCATTATTTTCTGTCTTTTCTCTCTGTTCTGTCTTCTGTAATTCTATGTATTTTATCAATGTATATCAATGTATTTTACACCCATGTTGTGAAGGGCGCTATATAAAAATAAACTGAATTGAATTGAATTATTGTGGAACTGCGACTCTGACTGAGCCCTAGAGTACTCTTTCCTCATAACCATGACCATGGTGCAGAACACATTTTCCCCAAAATTGTGGCCATGTCAGCAGTGAGTAGTTATCCATACATTCAGCCCCTTTCAGCCCATAATTACCTTGTATCTTCAATTTAACTGTATTTTTATCTTTCTTTTCCCTTGGGAGCTTTTGAAATATTTTGTAAAAATGGTTGTTGCCATTTATTGCTGCGATTCGGTGTCAGTTTGATTACTCTTAAGGATGATTTCAGTACGATCACATTAGGGATGTTATAAATGCATTAGAGAGGGAAATGCACTCAGTGGATTAGCTAAATTAGTTAAATTAAACTGTTTGTTTGACTTCTTCATGAACGTCCTTCCCCAATTTAACACATGGAACATATGCACTGAAAGTAAAAGTGCCATAATAGGGAAAAAGTAATATCTGCTTGGCGGATGGTTGCACTGCTCAGGTCATGAGCTGACCCTTTGCATGGCTTAGGCCATCCTGCTCAGTAATCCCGTTAAGAGCCTGTCTTTGGCTTTAGGCTTCCTGTTAATCAGCCCATGCAGTATTTTATAGGTGTACTGAGTGTGTGAGGTTTCCATGTGACTAATCCCTTTAAAGGCTGTTTGATGTAGTCCTCTATATTATTCTTCAGTAGTTCAGTAAATGTTGATCTATTTGCTGAATGTTTATTACTTTCCTGGCATAACTAAAAACATTTTAATGGGTTTTTACATTTCAAGTGTTAAATGTTTTGTCTTACAAATTTCAATTGTCTAGCGGGGAAGCTGATGTTAACTGGTTCATTTCATTTTAAGAAATTTTTAAGAAGACAGAGGCAAATGTATAATGATAACTAAAGTAATTTGCAGTATTTATTTTATTTTTTATTAAAATCTTAAGAAGAAGATATTATTAAGTGACATTTCAGTGGTTGTCTGGCTTCTTTTTTTAGAGTCATTAAATCGATCACATGGTCAGAATGAAATAGTCTGTCGCTCTGCTTGTTGAATGCCATTGATTATATGTGCATGTGGTATATACCATTCATCACCAAGTTTAACAAAAAAAAGTTTAACATCCCAACTAATTATACAATGCCCTCTAATTGCCCTCTGTTCATCGAAGTTTTTTGAAAGCATTGCAATTCAACTTGTACTTGCATGCAAGTAGTGTTTTTGTTGGAAATGACTAATCTGTACATCGCAAGTTTGCAGGATTTGTTATTCTTTGCAGAGCAATCCCTAGCTTTACGATACCTTTTACTATACCTTTACTATACCTTTTTGGGTATAGTAAAATAGTCAGTTGTTGCTTAGATATGTTGATTAGTTTTAAAACATTTCCCCCAAACTGGAAAATTTAAGGATACAAAGCTAGATTAAATGTTTTTGCATGTCACCCACAATAGACAATTTGTATTATTAAATTGAACAGAAATGTACATTTTTGGTTAGTTTTCTAAATTTTTTTCTCCTCTGTTATTTCTCCTCTGGTAATATAACAAAACTGATTAACTCCCTCAGAGACAAAACTGCTTAAGCAATGTACTTGTGTTATTTTAGTATGTTTTCAAACTAATTTTATTAATTACAGAAAATGAATATGGTACTAAGTTCATGAGAACAACCCATTTAATCTTATTTGTCTTAATTCTAGATTCATTTAGGGACTCAATGTGTAAATATTTATGATTGTAAGTTTTAATGTTTAATTGTGATTAATCACACATAATAAAAAAAGTAGTCCTTTTTTTTTTTTTTTTTTTTTTTTTTTTTTTTTTTTTACTTAGCCCTAGTTTCAAGTTTCAAGTGATCACTTCAAGTTGATCAGTAATGAAACCCTAACACAATCACCACCAGAATATTTTTGCAACCTGAACTGTTAGGAAACACCGAGACCGTTCCTGGACTTGATGGAATGAGCTGTGATTTATTTTATTTATTGGAATAAGACTGGACTTGAGATTCTATAGCTGAAACATCCTGTGGTGACTTACTCAAGCTCTACCTCACCCTCACTTGGTTCCTTTGCTACCAGACTCTTCAGCCTGACCTTGAAGAAGCTGGTGATGCTGAAGGAGCTGGATAAAGACCTGACGTCTGTGGTGATCGCCGTTAAGCTGCAGGTGCCTGCCGATCCTCTGGAGGCCACCGTCTAGTGTAGTGAGGGACACTCTCATGTTCTCTGGCCCATCTTCTCATTTCCGTCTCTCCCTCAGGGTTCCAAGCGAATACTGCGCTCCAATGAGATCCTGTTGGCATCCGCAGGCCTCACAGAGACGGACTTGCAGCTCACCTTTTCCTTGCAGGTGAGAACAGGCAGAACAACATGTCAACATGGATGCCGTTTACAGCCACATTTCTCAACCTTCTGAATAAACCTGCTGTTTGGAGTCCACTGAATGCTAAATTCCTAATGACGCTACACCCACAGTACCCCCATTTCCTGAAGAGAGATGCCAACAAGCTCCAGGTGATGCTTCAGCGCCGGAAACGGTACAAGAACCGAACCATCCTGGGCTACAAGACCCTGGCACTGGGCTTGATCGACATGGCAGAGGTGGGGGAAACAGTGACGTTCCTGTCACCCCAAGAGGGTCATACCTTGTGACCATTAACCAATCATATAATGTCCTCTAGGTTCCATTATCATTTTATTACATCTGTGGTATATATATATATGGGGTATCAGCTACCACAACCTGATACAATGTCAAATCTCCACCAAAGTTAGTCAGTTGCGCAGATTGTAAAGTTCCATCACATGCTGAAGTAAGCCTGAGGCACATGGCTTAAATCTACATGTTATCGAAATGTGAGCCATGTGGAAATTTAATTTGGAAATTCAAAGTAGCGCAACAGCGACCTGCAATGTTTGTAATACCGTCCTTTCGAGAGGAAGTAGCAATAGAGTGTTGTTTGATAGAGTGAATGTAATAATGTACTTGCAGAAACATCATAAGGAAGAATACTGCCAAATATTTATTAAATATTAATTAAAAGATCAGATCAGGATTCAAACAGCGTGTTACTTGCAGGTCATGCAGCACCCCAGTGAGGGAGCCCAGCTGTTGGGTCTCCACAGCCAGGTGAAGGATGCATCTGTCCCTGTGGCTGAGATTCGCGTCCAGTCCCTGTCCAGCCAGCCCATCGACTACGAGGGGCCCAAGGCAAAGTTATTTGGTGAGCAGAGGAATCTCCTTATGTTCCTCTAAACCCATCAATACCATCATATTCTTCTCTAAAATGCATTACAGGTGTTGAATCATCATAATCCTATGATTCTCAGGTCAGAATTTGGGAGTTGCTCCAACTGCCATAATAATAAGTAATGAATAATAACAATAATAATAATAATTAATAATAATAAATAAATTTACTTCATAACTACCGTATATTCCGACGTATAAGGCGACTTTTTAACCCATGAAAATCTTCAGAAAAGTGGGGGGGGGGGGTCGTCTTATACGCCGGGTACTGACCTTGCAAGCCGGACTGGAGAATCTTCCGTCGCCAGTGGGGTGCGCGGGG
>JAODKM010000002.1:16007159-16017161 GCA_026780845.1 Petrocephalus sullivani | reverse complement strand
ACGGAGAAGCGAGGGGGGGGGGGGAGAGAGCGGGGGGCGGGGGGCGGCCAGGTAGGCGCCTGTCTAGGTGAGTGTGGCCGCGCACTCCGATTGCAGCCGCGTTGCACAATCGCCATCTCCTTGTGATGTCAAGAAAAGGTGTGGGGAATTGAAATTAAAAATGTTCCACGTTTGTTCGCACTGGGACTGTACAAAGGCCGAGCCTCTCTGTGCATCCAGAGCAGCGTACCGAGGCCTGTCATATGCGCGTCTGCAGAGCTGCATATAAACTGCACATAAGCTGCATGTCCACCTCGGTTTGGGATGCATATTCATATCGCGGTGTTCGATTCAGATTAGTCGGTTGTTAGGGTTATGTGTGCTGACCAAAACCTAGTTTAATATATCATCTCATTTTTGCTGGTTAATAGCGTAATGTTTTATAATCTTCGTCACATGGGTGATGCATTATCATAAAGGCCTAGAATTTTTGTTTCTAAAGCGCAGAATGCTTCCCGAAACTGGGTAATGGCTGAATGTGCTTTTTGTTAAGCTTCGAACCACTAGGGGATAAGATTTGTCTTGTAGTTTCTGACGCTGCGTTCATGACCTTGATTTAGTATTTTGTAGGCGTGTTAAACTAAATCATGATTTAGCATAGTGTCTACAGCGCTCCTGTGAGTCTTTTTGGATAAAAGCGTAAGTTTAGCTTTATTCAAATTATATTAATGATATTAAAATACATCATGCAGACGGAAACAAACTGAGATTGTTTGTGGCCCATCCCGGGCTCCGCCTGTACCACTAGACTGTCTGATACAGTTGTTATTGTTATGGCTCAGAAAATGTTGGTTGCAATGTGGGTTGCAGAGATGTACTTGTACTGATTTGAATAAATAAAACTATAATTCATTCTTTCTGTCCTGACTTAAAAAGGTAACTATCTACTTATATTGAATATCGATACAGTGACCTAAAATATCGCGGTATTGTTTTCCGGCCCTGCTTGGACTCGCCCTAACTCCCCCTGCTCCTTCCCGGCACATGATGCTTAGCACTATTATAATGACAGAGCCTAGCAATAAGCGCGGTCACACAGTGCCTGCGTTTTCCAAGGCTGCACCAGCACTACAGTAAAAACAGACCGATGTGAAACACTCATTTTAGCCTCCATAGCATGTCTCTATTTGTCACTTATTTGCCTGTTATCTGACTCAATGACTACGCCTTTAAGTAAAAACTTAATTGATCTTTTTAACCAGTTAACTAACTAGGCAAAATAATATTTAAAAAGTTATATACAATTAATTACGTGGCAAACAACATGGTTTGTAGATGGGTCCACTCGAATAAATAATGTACAGCATGGCTGATGAAGAAGAATTGGTTCTACATTGATTGTGCGGAAATGGTTTGGATTTGTGAAATGCGACATGGACAAATGTTCTGTAATTTGCAAACTTTGCAAATATACTCTCCATACAACAGTTGGCAACAACCAGTTTTATCTATTATTTGTTTATATTTGTTGTCCTGCCAGGCAGGTGAAGTGGTAAAAATGGGATTAACATACTGAGGCGGCATTCCACATCATGGTGCATCATGATTCTCACCAAACATATCATGACATGACATTTTGTCCAAATCACCCATCCCTACATCAAGCGGTTGTTGACACTGTGAGTGTGACAGTTGTATGACATGGATTGTACAGTACAGGCTCTTGGACTTGCATCCATAATTCATTCTTCCCCATCAGGTGAGGTCATACCTAGGAGATGTCCACCATGGTGTGTCCACATGAGGAGGCTTTGGAGCGTCTCACACAGGATGAGATTGTCCTTAACACCAAGGCCGTGATACAGGGCCTGGAAACTCTTCGTGGGGAGCATGCCCAGCTGCTCACCTCCCTGCTGGACTGTGGACATCCACCAGCAGCCCAGGAGAAGTCCACTTTGCTCCGCAAAAGCCTGGAGGCCATTGAGCTTGGCCTGGGTGAGGCGCAGGTATTGCAAGGGTAGACCGAGGGGTTGTGGAGAGGAAGGCATCTCATTGGTCCAGTGGACCTGATATCCACCACTCCTGTGCTGCTCTGCAGGTGATCATTGCCCTGTCCAGCCACTTGAGTGCAGTGGAGTCAGAGAAGCAGAAGCTGCGGGCGCAGGTGCGTCGGCTGTGCCAGGAGAACCAGTGGCTGCGGGACGAGCTGGCGGGAACCCAGCACAAACTGCAGAAGAGCGAGCAGAGTGTGGCCCAGCTGGAGGAGGAGAAGAAACACCTGGAGTTTATGAACCAGATAAAGAAGTTCGATGATGATGTGTCGCCCTCAGATGAGAAGAACAATGAGACCTCCAAAGACAGCCTGGATGACCTGTTCCCCAATGATGATGACCATGGACCAGGTAGCTTGTTCAGCCTTCATGGTACTTCATGTCACATGGTCCAAGGGTAATGGGTAAATAATGGGTTGGGGATTTAAGGTCCAATATTGCCATCTTCCAAATGTTAGCCAGCCCCTAAGAATGCAGTAGATTAGGCTACATTTGGAACAGGAATCATCTAAGTAGAGAGAAACTCCCCTGACCCCATAGACGAAGAGCTTTGTCCTCTGTTGAATCCATTGACAGCAGTCCTTTGAGGCTGTGTGGCTTCCCCATCACTTCCTTGTCCAGAGGCATCGTTCTTTTGCACTGTTGTAATTATTTGAGGACCTTTGGGAAATTTGGAGTCCCTTGTCCTCATGTCCCCAGCGCAGCGCAGCGGTGAGGCGGCGGCCCAGCAGGGTGGCTATGAGATCCCAGCTCGACTGCGCACACTCCATAACCTGGTGATCCAGTACGCCTCGCAGGGGCGCTACGAGGTGGCCGTGCCCCTATGCAAGCAGGCGCTGGAGGACCTGGAGAAGACCTCTGGCCATGACCACCCTGATGTAGCCACCATGCTCAACATCCTGGCCCTGGTGTATAGGTCAGTGCTGTAATCCGGTTCTGTCCTCGTAATGGCTAATGTAAGGCATTTCACAATGTAGGTCCTGGAAGGGACGCACTCTGTTAAAAAATGTGCCTGATTTGCAAGCCTACTGGCTGTGCAGGGAAATCAGGTTACTTGGAGCAGATAACCTGTAAACACAGTGCTGGAGATGGCATCCACACTGTAACCCTGGAGTGGCTGAGTCGCCAAGGCTGTACATGAATTAATGACGTGGGGGGAATTAAAACTGTTATATATATATATATATATATATTTTTTTTTTTGTTCCAGGGATCAGAACAAGTACAAAGAGGCTGCACACCTGCTGAACGACGCCCTGGCCATCAGGGAGAAGACACTGGGCAAGGACCACCCCGCTGTGGCAGCCACCCTCAACAACCTGGCCGTGCTCTATGGCAAAAGAGGCAAATACAAGGAGGCGGAGCCTTTGTGCAAAAGGGCCCTGGAGATCAGGGAGAAGGTAGACCTGTGCGCCACCGCTGCGAGAAAGCAATAGGCGGCTGTCGACGAGAGGCCCAGGCAGCACTCTCTGCATTTCTGTGTGTGTGTTCAGGTTCTCGGGAAGTACCACCCAGATGTGGCCAAGCAGCTGAACAACTTGGCTCTGCTGTGCCAGAACCAGGGCAAATACGGTGAAGTGGAGTACTACTACCGCAGGGCCCTGGAGATCTACGAATCCAAGCTGGGCGCCGACGATCCCAACGTGGCCAAGACCAAGAACAATCTGGTGAGGGCCCAGGTGGGGGGCGCTGCGGGCCATTGCTTGGGTCACCGTGGACTAGGCGGGGGTCGCTGGGGGCCCCAGACAACCTCGAGGGTCTATTCAGTTTTTCCAGGGCAGCCTGCTAGGCATGATTTAATTACATATAACTGGGTTAAGCTTTGATGCACTTAAGATAAGCCTTGGGCAATGGAGTCATCAGTCATGTTTGTGCTTTGTTTGGCCAGATGGCTGCTGTCAGGGACAATAGCTGTTTATCTGCAAGATTTATTTTTTTAAATCAGTCCAGACTTTTTTTTCTGTTGAGCTGAGACAATTTCATTTGTTGATGCTATATGCTGTAAAATCGCATTCCTGTATCATCTGTGTTGTTCCCCCTTTAGGCTACATGCTACCTCAAGCAGGGGAAGTTCAACGAGGCAGAGTGTCTCTACAAAGAGATTCTGACCCAAGCGCATGAGAAGGAGTTTGGATCTGTGAACAGTAAGTGGTGTGGCTGACCCCTGTTACTAGGGCGACTGTAGCTTACGGAGACTGTTGTTCCGCGACTGTTGTGCTGTATGTTAACATAGTGGCGATTTTCTTTCAGATGACAATAAGCCCATTTGGATGCATGCAGAGGAGAGGGAACAGTGCAAGGTATCATTTGTCATTGCTGTATCTGGGGTTCTCTATGTGCGTTTAGGTCTCGCCATAGTGACTGTCTCTAAGTGTACATTCTGTCTGTGAGTGCTGGTACTGCCTGGCCTATAATGGGAGTCACATTTCCTGCTCCTTACATGCTTTTCCCTCTCCAAGGACAAACGCAAGGACCCTGGTGTTTATGGTGAATATGGTGGCTGGCACAAGGCCTGCAAAGTAGACAGGTGAGCGCAAATCTGAGCTCTGAGACCCGCGCGGGAGGCCACTGTCATTTTCCATTACTGCTTATTTCAAGTACATCAGACGGCCTTCTTTACTGTGCAGAAAAAGATTCTTGATGTTTGCCTGTTTGTGAATCTTAACAACCGTTACCAGTGGCAACTGATGTAGTGTATCTGGCAGTGTGTATTTAGTGTAAATCCCTTTGGCTTGCTGTGTTAGTCCCACAGTGAATAACACCCTGAAAAGCCTGGGCACGCTCTATCGGCGGCAGGGCAAGCTGGAGGCCGCTAAGACCCTGGAGGAATGTGCTACCAAGTCCCGCAAACAGGTACCAGAGCTGTGCTCAGAGCCAACACACAGCCCCAATAAAGCTCCACTGTTTAGACAAATACAGGATTTAGCCAAATAAATACTGCACATAAATCACAAAATATAAAAATAATCTCAATGATACTAAAAGACGTAGTAGACATTTTCTATTTTATTTATTGCCGTTTTTCTAAAATGGCAATAAATGAAATGTATATTGCACTTGTGGTAGAATATTAAAATGGTGTGCTGTTATGCTGCAGTCTCTCCATCCTGGTGACATGCTGCAGTAATGGCAGTAATCCCCCGGTCAGAAGGCACATAGTGCTCAGTGGCACTCACTGCTAACCTGAGGACACCTCTGATCTGCATAATTAGGGGAAAATACATTGATGGCATGATGAAGAGCTGCCGCAGAGCTGTGTTGTTGTATGGCCCCATTTTGCAAGCAAGCAGATTTTGTAGTGCACCTCGCGCATTATATCTGTTTATGCAGGTATGTTGTTTCTTTAACTAGCCAGTAGCTAATTTCAGGGGATCTGTTACTCGGCTCTTATTCGGCCAGGAAGTCCTTTTAGATGTTTGATGCATAAGAAATGAGCCCCAGCCAGTGGCAGCTTTCCCCCTGCATGTCCGCTGACCAGGCGGCCGTTTGTGGCCCTTCGGTCTTAAGGCGAGCTTGTGATTGTGATTCTCAGGGCATCGACGCCATCAACCAGAGCAAAGTGGTGGAGCTGCTGAAGGACGGTAGTCTGGGCGCCGCCGAGCGGCGGCCGAGCCGGGATGGGCTGAGCACCCCGGGGGGGCTGCGCGGGGAGGCAGAGGGCGACGAGAACGCGGAGTGGAACGGGGTCAGTCTTGGGGTGTCCACTGGACCTTCGATAAGCGCCACTCCATCATGACTCATCTGTAACGCTCAAGTGCCTGATTAATGATTGATTCACCGGCGCTCTTGCTGGTGAATCACCACTGAAGCTCTGCTGAATTTTGCCACTGCGCCGCAGGATGGGAGCGGCTCCCTGCGCCGCAGCGGCTCGTTTGGCAAGATCCGGGACGCCCTGCGCAGGAGCAGCGAGATGCTGGTGAAGAAGCTGCAAGGCAGCGGTCCCCAGGAGCCACGCAACCCAGGGTGAGATGGCAGCCTCTCGCCAGCAGGGGGCGTGGTCAGCCCGTATCGTGCATGTTTGTCTATTTCCAGTGCAGCAAAAGAAAACTCCGTGATACATTGTAAACGCTGCAGTTTTCTGCTGAATGCATGTTGCATGCATGTGCAAAATTAAAAAAATTTGCGTCCTGGAATTTTATAGGAAACATGGCAATGTTTCTTTTATTTTTGGAAAAATCTGGTTATCTTACACTCTAAAGCAGTGATCTGTGCCTGTCTCCATCAGGATGAAGAGAGCTTGTTCCCTTAACTTCCTGAATAAGAGCGCAGAAGACCCTGCCCAGGTACTAAAGTGATTTCAAAGCCCCAGCCTCTGTCTCAAAGCCCAGTTTTGCATGTGACCACCTCTGACCTCTTTCACGTGTTTTTCAGAAGATACCTATGACTATGCATCCTCATAGTCATACTATTATTTGACATCAGTTTTACATATTTTGCTATATACATATTTTCAAGTAATAAAAATGGTCTGCGAGGCTTCATTTATCCTGTTAGTCAAGTTAGTTACATTTTTAAATGCTGATGGAAACTGATAAGCCAGTTGTAAGTACTATTTTCCGGTCACTGTTGAATTTGCCCTGTACTTTCATATTTGCTGCTGTCCTCCTTCTTTCAGGATCATGATGTCATACTTTCTTTTTTAAAATAACCATTGCACAGGTTAGACCCATATATGGGGATATTCATGTGTATTACTGTCCATGTAATCACTGTGCTTAAGCGAACTGACATACCTGCTGCTAACACCATGGTTCAGTCTAACTTGTCTCTTCTTTCTAAATCTCCAGCAGCCCAGCAATGGCCTGTCAGAATCTAGAGGACTCAGTGCCAGCAACGTGGATCTATCGAGGCGCAACTCTCTCATTGGTTGAAAATAAAAGTGTGGGCAGAGCAGGAAAATGGATGCCCTTGATGGAGGCGTGGCTTAATCCTGCTCGTTTAAGAAGAAGGAATTGCAGAAGAAAAATATTCATTTATTTATATATAACAAAACAAAGACCATGGCTTTGACACTGCGGTCAGTACAGGGAGATGTCTGCTTTCTGTAAACTATACCAGAAATGATCAAAGAGATAAGAACAACCATGCCCATGAAGAGCAGACTTATAAACCTGCATGCCGCTTTTAGGCTTGAGTTCTGGCTCTGTAGCCAGAAAATTGATGCAAGGTCCAAGGGGGATGAACTGATGTAAAGAAAAAGGGGGAGGGGGGGGGGGACAACCAGTTTTCTTTGCAGACACTCCTCACATGTTATAAGCAAACCACTAGCTAGGAACATTATGTATCTTAACGTATTTAAGTAGTGGCATGAATGGAGAATGTCCCCTACATGCTCAGCTCTGCAACAATCATCATGTTAGAACTGTATGTAAAAAAGTAAGATTTGCTTGTTATGGGAATCAAAGCATTTAAAGGGGGCGGGGGGTTTGAATTGTGTATATTGAAAAATGAGCAACATAGTTCAGTTGAATTTCACTTTTTGCCTTCTGATTTCTATGTGTGTATATATTGTTATAAATTATTTTCCTTTGTACATAGGGCATAGGGAATTTGTTTACATTGTGTGTTAGGCGTGTCATGTCATTTAATTCTCTGTAGTATAGTTTCACTTTGATGCTTGCTGGAAACCAACCCACTTACCCCAAAAACCCAATTCCTAAAATGATGTGGTTCTGTGTGGGTGGGCGTGCCTGGGAAGTGACGAGAGATCCTGTGCTGCTGGCTACCCATTGTAGTGTTTTCCTGTTGTAGCGGTACTATAGCAACCAGGGGGTGTATTTATTTTAAATGTGGGGGGGGGGCTTGTCTTTCATGTTACACATCAGTAACCCCTTCCTTGTGAGTTCAGCTAACAAACACCCACGTATTCATTCCCCTTTCTCATCTATAGTTTAGAGGAAATCCATCATACTCTCAATGAATCCGAGAGCTCATGCAGTCTAGTGCGTTGAGTGTTATGAAACCAGCATAAAGGCTTTGCAGGCAGTACCATAGCTGACCACTCAGCATGTGTCATCTAACTTTAAGCTTTTATAGGCATTGCCACCTGAACCCATTAAGCACCTCAACGTTATTAAGGTCTTGTGCTGCTAGTGCTTCAATTGCAGTTGCCAAATTTAAGGAGTTTGTGATGTTCTTTTGGACTCCTATAATTATGAACACATAAACCCTTCAGGTGAACTTTGAAGACATTTAGGGATTTTATTTTTCCCTCATCTAAACATCCCCTCAGTGGTTTCTCAGTAGTGTGTGATTCAGTGAGTCTAGTCTGTATAGTGTACAAGGACATACTGGAGGCCTACAGACCTCCTGGAAAGGGGGAGAGCCTGGTTGTTTCAGAGGAAAGCACTTGATTGGTATGAATGCCTGCCTGCCAGAAGTGGAGTTCAGGTTGTGGGGAGAGAGACTGCAGAAGCGGTGGGCAGGGCAGTGTGGTGTTGAGTGGATGAGAGACGTTGATGGGATGTCTCATCTGCCTTGGCTGCTGAAGCTTTTCCCTGCTGTAAGGAGATGTGTGATGGAGAGTCTATGGCTTTGGTCACTCATCCTGACACGCTGCATCCCTGCAAAGCCTCTGCATTGCTGCTTTCATGTGAAGTCCGCGAGATGCTGTAACCGGGCGTGAGCAGCCAGGAGGGTTCCCTTAAGCAAGCCCGTCTCATTCGTGCGTCTGTCTACTGCAACCCATGCAAGCCTCTGTCCCTCAGGCTGGAAGACGGTAAACCAGGTACCTGGGAGTGGACGGCTGGCTTGGGTGCGTTTGTATTGGATCCTAGCCTGAGGGTTCCAGCCTGGGGAGCTTTTAATAAGGTTCATTAAATAAAGTTACACTTTTCAAACTCCACTGCAGCCTGTGTTTGCTTTTGTGTGTGTGCTGCAAACCGAAGCTGGGTTATGGATTCTATATGTCTTGTACTATCATAAATTTACAGTTGATAAATAGAGAAAACACTTAAGGGTCAGCAGATTAATAATGATGGTAATACATGGGTCATTGCCGTGAAGATTATGCCGCTTTCTGAGACATCCGCCTTCCTGCTATGGTCAGTAAGCCAACCCAAACCTCTGAGCGTAGTGGTGGGTTTTGGGGCTGCTTCCTCTCTGTCACTAGAGCGTAGTCATCGAACAAAAATAACAGCGAGTGCTGGTGGCAGTTGCAGTGCAGAAGAAATATGGCAGACGATTTTGATCCAGGCTCATGTATACTGGAGCAAGAGGGTTCTGAGCTGACAGGTAGGTGTTTTACTCAGACAAATCACTAGCATTTGCCAAGTTCTGCTATTTGAATGAGCAAAGGTGTTGCATTTGTATTACTTAGCCTGTGAATCTTTTTCTTCCTGATCTAATTTGGTTCCACTGTGACTCACACCCTAACTCTTGTAATGCCTCTAGAAGCTGTTAGTTAATGTTGCAAAATGCCCCCCCTCTCACCTTTTCTTTATATAAATGTTTGTCTCTGTTACTCTGCCCATGGAAGCGATTCCAAGCGATTGGAATGTTGGTTGCTTTTGTTATAGCAATGTTTTATTGCTTACAATGATTAATTATAAGGCATTTAAGCTTCTCATGGGTAAATGAAACACTGACATCTCTCTGTGTTCCTGTGTAATGATGGCTCTGCTCCGTGACTGATGCTGTGTCACCAGCTCGCTGACACGTCTCTCTGTGGTGCTGTGTAATGATGGCTCTGTTCAGTGACTGATGCTGTATCTCCAGCTCACTGACATGTCTCTCTGTGGTCCTGTGTAATGATGGCTCTGCTCCGTGACTGATGCTGTGTCACCAGCTCGCTGACACGTCTCTCTGTGTTCCTGTGTAATGATGGCTCTGTTCAGTGACTGATGCTGTGTCTCCAGCTCGCTGACACGTCTCTCTGTGTTCCTGTGTAATGATGACTCTGCTCCGTGACTGATGCTGTGTCACCAGCTCGCTGACACGTCTCTCTGTGTTCCTGTGTAATGATGGCTCTGTT
>JAODKM010000002.1:15986769-15999640 GCA_026780845.1 Petrocephalus sullivani | reverse complement strand
AACCAGTGATTTTAGTTCAATGAACAAATGATCTTTGGCTTATATGTATTGTATCCAAGCATTTGAAAAAAAGAGTTCAGTGTTTTGAAAAATGTGCATTTTGATCATTGATTGTCATTTATGTGTCTAAAGTTTTGAAAAATTACATGAAGGTTCTGTTATTAGTGAGAAAAATGATTGTAAAAAACTGTAATAATCAAGTTATTTCAAGGGTGTGTTTGTTTTTCCAATTTGAAAGAATACGTTAAATGGAATTGCAAAGTCCTATAATATTAACAGTTAAATAAGAAATTGTGGAAACCAAGTTTTGTAGCTCAACTTATTTTAGGGTAGTTTGTGAGTTATACTGCTGTGGTGTCAGCACAATAACAACAGTGATACCAAACACTGGGGTAAGCAGGACAGAAGTAGAAACTGGAAATGGTTTTTGTCAGGATTTGTGTATTTACTTTTTTTATATAGATTCTGAAGCAAATTCCATGGAGAAATTTGAGACGTTTGACACAGACATATATGTGGATCCATCCAGCTGTTTACCTCTGGATGTAAAGAATGCAAAAGACTCTCTGGATCCCTATCTGACTGATGATTCCGTGGAGGACCAGCCCAAAATCAGGTAACACAGGGGGAGACAGGGAACCTGCAGATGTGTGAAGGCATCCAAACACTGTGAGTGTTTCTTATACCAAGAACAGCATAGTTGTAGTTTTGGCAAGACCGCTCTTGCTGACTAGCCTCCCAAGGATGAACTTGGGACACAATGAATCGTGGGATTGTTCTTGTTGGCATGGATGCATCGATGCATCCTTGATATTTTGGGTGGGGCAAGAATGACATCCAAGGATTTTTATCATCCTCCATGCATCTGTTGTTGACTACTGGAACTGTACTTCAGCAATGGAAGATGACGTCACGCGGGTACGCGATAACACAGGAATGGTCAAATATGCATATTGCTAAGTAGCCTGTCTTTTTGCTCTTCGTGTCCTCTTTCCTGGCAGCCCCTGCTTCGGCAGTAACATACCCCTGATGCGAGTGGTACAGTCTGTCCGCCATGTAAAGCGCAGAGACAGCAGTGTGCTTAAGGAAGGCTGGTTGGTGCACCACACAAGCACTGATACCATGGTATGGCATACTGACTCAGTGTATGAAAAATACACTGTCAGTGGATACTGCATACAAGGACAAATTTGAAGACGTTGTTGATGATTGCAATGGAAAATGATGAGTATCAGACATAAATTCTCATTCTTCTTCAGAGGAAAAGGCATTACTGGATTCTGGACACAAAAAACATCACTCTATACCAGAATGAGAGCAGCACAAAGTACTACAAGGTTTGTTGTTGAGTACTTGCTTGTACTGCGTATTCTGTAAGATTTTGTTTGTATTTTGTTGTTAAACCTCTAAAACACACATATATTCAAACTGAATATAGCACAATTGTTTATAGCCCACGAAATTATTTTGAAATCCTGTTAAAAATGGCCCAGGCAGAGTGGTGTAGCGGTACACAGAAATGACGATTTGGTGTAAACCTCGGTTTTGGGTTCACGGTTTGGTGCAATTTTGGTATAAGGGATAACAGAATTTGCTTTGAAATCATTCATGATTAAAACTGAAAAAACAAACGCAATTAGGTACACTTGTAAACCAAAGGCAATGTGTCTAATGTTGACGTGCCTGAAAAACTAACCTAAGGGATGCAAATTTACACATTGTAAAAATCAATATGTGAAACAAATTAAAAAAAAAATCAGCTTGGTCTGAATTTCCTTAAATGCCCTAACTTGCAGAGGCTGTTTCTGTCTTACTGCAGTAGTACATACACTTTGATGATGACGTCTCAAATGAGTTAGCCTGTTGGATGTGCTTCCAGCGACATTTCCGAGTTGCATATTAGCTGACAAACAGTCTTGGTATTATAAACTACTCTCTATCTCCAGTGCTGGTGCAATTTATTCAGTAACCAAAATGTTACCAAACTGCTGATTATGACTGACTGTAGCCAGCTTTAGCAATGCGTAGCTCAGGGTGATGCATAGCTCAGTGGGCTAAGCCTCTGTGCCTGGGATTGGAAGGTTGCTGGTTTAAGCCACATGTCTGTGGACCCTTGAGTAAAGCCCTTAACCCCCAGCTCCAGGGGTGCTGCACACGGGCTGACTTTGTGCTGTCACCCCCCAGGCTTACTCTCACCTGTATGTTTGTCTCATGGAGAGCAAGATGGGGTAGGTGAGAGAATTTACTCATAGGGGTTGATAAAGTATCACTGTATAATTCACGCATAATGTTGAATGTCTACTTGTGAATTTAGGTTCCACACACGTCAAGAAATGTTTCACTGTGCATTTTGAACCACAAGTGATGTAACTGAAGGGCACAGGCTGAATATGTGTCCCATTACACAGGGATTGTCCTGCAGTGCACCTTCTCTCCCCTCCCAACAAATTGAGTAGCAGGAAGTTAGCATAAAATTAAGCATAATATTCTAGTTGTAACTTCTTTGGACTGAACTCAGTCTATTTCTCATTTTAACCAAGGATCCAGTGAATAATGTCAAATAAAAGCATATGTGAACTCACAGGAAGCTGGGGGTAAGGGCCTTGCTCAAGGGCCCACAAATGTGCCAAGGCTGGGCTTGAATTGGCCACGTTCCGATCACAGGGATGGAGCTTAACCGACTGAGCCATACTCTGCCCCCCATTTCAAGCAACCAAACCATTTCAACGAGAATTCAACCAAATAGCTGCAAAGTTTGGGTCAAACTGTTAGTAATTAAATATAATTCATATAATTCATATATAACTCCTCAATATTTTGTAGTTCTTATTTTACAATGTTTGCAGATACTTTATAATTTTATGTAGGTGTAGTACACTTCATGATGGTCATGTCCTCAGATTTGATAGCTAATGTACCACTGTTTGGAGACAAGTGTCTGCATGAAACACAATTCTTTAGGCTGTTTAGAATCCTTAGAACAAAGTGCAATTTGGACATTTTAAATTAATTGAAAATTGATTATTATTATTTTTTTATTCAGTGGTTTTTTATTCAGTTCATTGCTTTGATTCTTATTACTTTAGTGGAAATCTTAATTTTTTATTTTTGAAAAATAGCTACTATGCAAATTACCTTCTAGGAATTGCCTCTGTCTGAGGTGCTGCAGGTCCGAGGGGAAGGGCACCTGTCCATCCCGCCATCATCATGTGACAGTGGCCACTCCTTCGAGCTGGTGACGGGGACAGTGGTGTACTGCGTCCTGGTGGGAAAGGCGGGCCCAGCTTGGGAGGCATCCATTCGACAGGCACTGATGCCAATGCAGAAGAGCGGGCACATGAGGCAGGACTGCTTAGGTGAGTGAGATGTGATTAACATCACACCAGAGGGTGTGATTAAGTATGAGTGAGTCACATAGACTGTTCCTCAGTGTGGGTGAGTAATCTTGAAAGTTCGGTTACCTGGAGCAATTTATCAATTACGCATCTTAGCATAAATGCATGAAGGCAGCCAGGGCCAAGCAGAGCCCCCGTGGAGCCCTAGGCAAGCCTCACTGCCAGCCCCCACCAGCTGCCACCAGTGCCGAAATGTGGAAACCATGAGAGTGAAGAAATAAAGCTACATGAGTGCTCAGGGTATCTCAGCGGTACTTGTGGGTCAGGGACTCAAACCAGCAATTTTTTGATTACCCGGTTGCATCCCTAACCACTACACCACCTGCCTGCCTCATAAGATGGAGTCAGCTGAGCCCCTGAATCTACTGAATGGCAGGTTATCCCATCAAAGGATTTTTTCTTTCCTAATTGCATAGGCATATTCCAGGATGAGAATTACAAGATTAATCGGGCTTGATTTGTGAAAGAGTGTTTCGGGGAGCATGAGGAATCATTTTCACACATGAATTGGCCACCACCCCCTGAAAGTCTTTCAGATGTGCTGAAGAAGACTTTACGGAGGGGTTCAACTCACCAATCATCAAAACAGGATCAAAAAATTAATGCATCTGGATGAAAAAAAAATTGTGATGTTGCATAAGTATGTAGAAACAATTCTGTGATGAATGTGCACCATAATCCAAGCTAAAGGTCATCCAATAAAATATTAAAGTGTTTGACTATTTTCTTGGCCAGGCATTGTAACTATATGAACTAGCAGCACAGAGGCTACAACAAGATCTAGATTTAATAAGTAACTGGGTTGATGAAATTTTATGTAATTGGAAGGTAATGCATGCTGGGAACAGAAATATAAGGGACTTATATTTCTTATAGTACTTTATGAGTTCCATGGAAATAAGCTGATTGTGAGAAAGACTTTGGTGTGTATGTTGATTCTTACATGTCCCTCTCTTGCCAGTGTGAGGAAGCAATTAAAAAGGCTAATGGGATGTTGGGTTACATCTCTAGGTGTGTGGAGTTTAAGTCAAGGGAGGTGATGCTAAGACTATCTAATTCCGTGGTAAGACCCCATCTAGAATATAGTGTGCAGTTTTGGCCACCTTACCTTAAGAAGGACATTGCTGCCTTAGAAAAGGTCTTACCATCAAGTAGCTCCACTTAAAGAAATAAAGAGATAAGAAACTTGCCCCCTGGTACTCTGATCATATCTGTGAACTTAAACAGGCTTCATGCAATATGCTAGAATGCATATTGGCAGTCTACTAAACTAGAAGGTTTTAGATTCACCTGGAAAGAGAGCCTCTCTAAGTATAGACAGGCACTAGTGACTGCTAGGTCTGTGCATCTCTCCAGACTAATAGAAGAGAACAAAAACAATCCTAAATTCCCGTTTGAATCTGTGTCTAGGTTAACAAAGAATCCTTCAAAGTTAACCTCACAAGTCCCGGAAGCTCTTAGGAGTGATGCATTGATGCATATTGCATTTTTTAATAATAAAATAACTAAGAAGAGACAGACAATTGCAAGCATGTCTGCAGCTGCATACAACTACCAATCTTCTGCTAGTCCTAGTAGTACTAATGATGACATCTTTGAATGTTTCTCTCCTGTAATGAAAACAGAATTTCTGAAGTTAATTTCCTCTTGCAAATCTTCTACTAGCCTTGTAGACCCAATACCTACCAAATTACTCAAGGAAATTGCACCACTGATTAGCACTTTCAACATCTCAATCTCATCTCAACATCTCAATCTCAATCGTCAATCTCATAGGCTTGGATATGTTCCTAAACCTTTAAAATGGCTGTTATTAGACCCGTTCTCAAGAAACAAAATTTTGAACATAGTGACTTAGGAAATAATAGACCTATCTCAAATCTTCCCTTCGTTTCAATGATTTTTGAAAAAGTGTTGTTCATCAACTGTCTTCTTTCCTTCAAAAAATATGGCTAATAAATTATATCAGTTTGGCTTTAGACCCAACCATAACACAGAAACAGCCTTACTCAAAATGATGAATGGTTTGGTTTCTTCCTCCTAGGGAGTTTTTTCTTGCCACTGTCACCTCTGGGGGCACTGGGCATAATGTAAGATAATGTAAAGTGTTTTGAGACAATGTAATGTTGTGAAAATGCGCTATACAAATAAAATTGCATTGCATTGCATTGCATTCAGCGCAGGGATACAAAAATGATTCCTGGGCTAAAAGGAATGTCTTATGAGGTTAGCTGAGCTCAATCTGTGCAGCCTCGAGCAAAGGAGACTAAGGGGGGACATGATCCAGGTATATAAGATTCTAACAAGTCTGGATGCTGTCCAATTAAATAGTTACTTCTATATTAGTTCAAATAAAACAACTCGTGGCCATAGCTGGAAATTAGTGGGAGAACATTTCAATCTGGACTTGGAATAATCTTCCTGTTATTGTAGTGCAAGCTAAACCTTGGGTTCCTTTAAATCAGAGGTGAATAAGATTTTAACTCTGAGCTATGAGCGGAATTCTCCCCAAACAAGGGCTGAATTGCCTCCTCTTATTTGTAAATTTCTTATGTTCTTATAATCATATATCATGATTAAAAATGAATAATTACTACTAATACGTTTGTTTTCTGAATTGCTAAAACACTAATCCCCATTCTTGGAACAAAACTGTCAATCTTTTACTTATTCAGTCATTCATTTATCTAGTCTCTATAAAGCTTTAAACACATTCTCATTCAACAGAACAGTTTGCATTGTGGTAAACTTTAATATAAATTAGAAAATAGAGGCCGCAGAAATTAGACACAGCCTACACGCAGCAGTCATCATCTAAAGACGATGACTTGAATCCGTTCACACATTTCTAAACGTGTGAAGTAGCCAGAGAGTGACTGTAACAGAGAATGGACGCTGAATATGAGTCCCAGTGCCACAGGTGAGGCGAATTTTGATGTCAGGGTGCAGATGGGTCACGGCAGGGAATTCTTTCCTTGTTGCCCATCAACGGAGAACATGTCCTGTATGTAAAGTTCTCTGTCCTGATCCAGCCCTGAGACTTGCTGAGGCAGAATAAAGGTGGGCAGATTTACATTTTATTGTAACACTCCTTTCATTTAGATTTTCTTACTTTGTTCTTTCCTTGCCTTACTTTTTTGGAGTACTGAATACTGCAAGCATTACATATTGCTTTATTTATAATTATATGCAAACATGTTCAGTTTCAGGTTTGTGCAATAGAGTGTAATGACTGCTCAGTAGTGTACTGACTGGCTTTATGCGTGCTCTGAAAGCAGTGTTTCGTTTTGAGCAAAGGTAAAATCGTTTTGAGAAGATTGATTTTGCAAGATGAATCAAAGGTTTTGTGAATGTAGTTTGAAAAATGGGTTTTTTGGGAGAAAGATTGAAGGTTTTCCAGAAAAACTGTAATCTGTGGTAAATGACAAGTGCTTTGAAATCATAACTTATTTCTTTGATCTTCTCAACTTTAATTGCATTAATTGAGAATCCCCAATGGGAGAATAATATGAATAAGGATTTTTAATAGCTGTTCCCCTCCCCCCACATTGACAGTGTGCCTGCTGTCTGAAACAAATTGAAACTGGCGGGCAAATTGGTGCAATGCAATGCAATTTTATTTATATAGCGCATTTTCACAACATAACATTGTCTCAATGCGCTTTACATAATCTCTGCCACATAAACCCCCCAGTGAGCAAGCCAGAGTCGACAGTAGCAAGGAAAAACTCAGGTACAGCGGCAGGGAAGGAAGGAGAGTAATCGCAGGAGTAAAAGACAGGCAGACAGGAAGGGTGTCTTCGGATATTGCAGACAGCAGAGTAGGTGGAAAATCGTCAAACTCATGGGTCTCCAGGCAGCACACCCCAGAAGGGGTGGGGGAAGTACGAAAATAGTGCATTAGCCAGAGCTTGGGAAACTAGAGGCAGTGCAAACAATTGTTTCAGTGCAGTATCTATCTAGGCTCCAGCAGATATGGCTATAGCAACATGAATAAGAGGGAGAGACAGGTGGGAACACAGGCATGGGGACTCCCTGAACATCAGCACTCTAGTGTGAGGCTAGAGTGACAGCACTGACGCATCAGTTTATCCAAAGCCAAGGACACCGATCCCCACCAGCTCTTGGCCTCATACTGTTGGCCTAACTGGGAGTGAGTGACTAGCTGGCGCTACAACTAGGTTCCCTATATGCTAAACTATATAAGTGCGTTTTTAATCTAGAATAGCGAGAGTGTGCCTGAATCTCGCACATCCACTGAAAGACCATTCCACAGCATCGGAGCTCTGTAAGAGAATGCTCTGCAGCCTGCCGTAGTTCTTTCTACTCTAGAAACGAATAGATATCCTGCTCCTTGTGATTGAAGCAGGTGGGAAGGGTTGTACAATAAAGGACCAGAAGAGCTTTAACATGAAGGAATTTTATACTATGGTAAAATGCCATTCTGGTAATGCTATTTATGTGAGCACTGAAGCACAGGTCAGAATCTACCAGGACACCAAGATCTCTGACCACTGTTTTAAACTGAGTAGGAAGGCCACTAGGGTTGAGGTTTTCAAACTTATTATGAGCATCCTTAGGACCGACTAATGGTACCTCAGTTTTTTCTGTATTTAACATGAGGAAATTTTTTGCCATCCAACACCGGTTGTCTAGCAGACAGTCTTCTAAAGAAGAGAGCTGGGAAGCATCATCAGGTTTAACAGATCGATACAACTGTGCATCATCAACATAATAATGAAAATTAACACCATAATTTCTAATCATGTTACTGAGTGGTAGCATATATAGAGTGAACAGAAGTGGGCCCAGCACTGATCCCTGTGGGACACCATATCTAACTTTAGTGGGCTTGGAGGACTCATTGTTTACATGGACAAACTGGTAACGATCAGTTAAATAGGAACAAAACCACAAGAGTGCCATCCATTTAATGCCAATCAATGATTCTAGCCGGTCCAAAAGAATATTAAGGTCTACAGTATTGAATGCTGCAGTTAGATCCAGTAAGATTAATAATAATATACAGCCATAGTCGGAAGCCATAAGCAAATCATTTATCACCTTGACTAAGGCTGTTTCTGTGCTATGATTGGGTCTAAAGCCAGACTGATATAGTTCATTAGCATTATTTTTTTGGCGAAAGGAAGACAGCTGGTGAGCAACAACTTTTTCCAGAATCTTTGAAATAAAGGGAAGATTTGGGATGGGTCTATAATGTCCTTCAAGAATTGGTTTCTTTAGAATAGGTCTAACAGGTCTAAACAGCCATTTTAAAAGATTTAGGAACATATCCAATCCTAAGAGACGAGATTCAGATCTTGAAATGAGTTTATCAGGGTAGTGCTAATCAGTGGTGCAATTTAGTTGAGTAGTTTGGTAGGTATTGGGTCAAGAAGGCTAGTAGAGGATTTGCAAGAGGAAATTAACTTCAGGAGTTCTGTTTGCATTACAGGAGAGAAACATTCAAAGGTATCATCATTAATACTAATAGCACTAGCAGAAGATGGGTGGTTGTGTGCAGCTGTAGGTGTGCTCTTAATGGTTTGTCTAATCTTAGTTATTTTATTATTAAAAATGCAATAAAGTCATCACTCCTAAGAGCTTCTGGGACTTTTTGAGTTTAACATTGAAGTTAACATTAAAGTTTAACATTTAACTAGAAGTTTTTAGATTTGCCTGGAAAGAGAACAAAAACAATCATAAATTCCTGTTTGAATAATCTGTGTCTAGGTTAACAAAGAATCCATTCTGTGTCCGGTAATCGTAGATTGTTTCTCTTGCCACCGCCCGATGCCCTATGTGAGTGTTTGTTAAATGAGGTGATTCCATGGTGGGGCATCCCATCTAGAATCACCAGAGACAATGGGCCTGTGTTTATAGCAGAGACCCTGGCTAGATTGTTTCATTGGATGCAATTGAAATTTAAACATTATTGCGCCTACCATCCCTCAAGTGTGGGGATGGCGGAAAGGGCAAACCGAACTCTAAAACTGAAGCTGGCCAAAATCTCGGGGACTACAGGGCTGCCATGGGTGGATGCACTGCCCCTGGCCTTGCTGTTCATGCGTGCTAGGACACACCGTTTAACAGACGGGTTTAACTCCTTTTGAAGTGTTGACAGGTGGACTGTGCCTTGTCTCCTTCTCATGCCAGGGGCGCGGGTGCTCCTAGGGGCACGTACGTCACGTAGCTGTTCTGTATCAGCACTGCAGAGAGTGCGAGTGCTCCTAGGGGCACGTAAGCCATGCAGCTCTTCTGTGTCAGCACTACAGAGGGTGCGGGTGCTCCTAGGGGCACGTACATCACGTAGCTGGTCTGTGTCGGCACTGCTGAGGGCGCGGGTGCTCCTAGGGGCACGTACGTCACATAGCTGTTCTGTGCCGGCACTGCAGAGGCTCCTAGGGGCGCGTATGTCACATAACTGGTCTGTGTCAGCACTGCGCGGGTGCTCCTAGGGGCACGTACGCCATGCAGCTTTTCTATGTCGGCACTGCAGAGGGCACGGGTGCTGCTAGGGGCACATACGTCACGTAGCTGTTCTGTGTCGGCACTGCAGAGGGTGCGGGTGCTCCTAGGGACACGTACGTCACGTAGCTGTTCTGTGTCGGCACTGCAGAGAGTGCGGGTGCTCCTAGGGGCACGTACGTCACGTAGCTGTTCTGTGTCGGCACTGCAGAGGGCACGGGTGCTTCTAGGGACGCGTACGTCACATAGCTGGTCTATGTCGGCACTGCAGAGGGCGCGGGTGCTCCTAGGGGTGCGTACGTCACGCAGCTGTTCTGTGTCGGAACTGCAGAGAGTGCGAGTGCTCCTAGGGGCACGTAAGCCATGCAGCTTTTCTGTGTCAGCAGTGCAGAGGGTGCAGGTGCTCCTAGGGGCACGTACGTCACGTAGCTGTTCTGTGTCAGCACTGCAGAGGGTACGGATGCTCCTAGGGGCATGTACGTCACATAGCTGGTCTGTGTCGGCACTGCAGAAGGCGCGGGTGCTCCTAGGGGCACGTACGCCATGCAGCTTTTCTATGTCGGCACGGCAGAAGGTGCGGGTGCTCCTAGGGGTGCATACGTCACACAGCTGTTCTGTGCCGGCACTGCAGTAGCTCCTAGGGGCGCGTACGTCACGTAGCTGTTCTGTATCAGCACTACAGAGGGTGCGAGTGCTCCAAGGGGCACATAAGCCATGCAGCTTTTCTCTGTCGGCACTGCAGAGGGCACAGGTGCTCCTAGGGGTGCGTACGTCACATAGCTGTTCTGTGCCGGCACTGCAGAGGGCGCGAGTGCTCCTAGGTGCACGTACGCCATGCAGCTTTTCTATGTCAGCACTGCAGAGGGTGCGGGTGCTCCTAGGGGCGCGTATGTCACATAGCTGTTCTGTGTCGGCACTGCAGAGGGCGCGGGTGCTCCTAGGGGTGCGTACGCCATGCAGCTTTTCTATGTCAGCACTGCAGAGGGTGCAGGTGCTCCTAGGGGCACACACGTCACGTACCTGTTTTGTGTTTTGGCACTGCAGAGGGCACAGGTGCTCCTAGGGGTACGTACGTCACATAGCTGTTCTATGCCGGCACTGCAGAGGCTCCTAGGGGCGCGTACGTCACGTAACTGGTCTGTGTCAGCACTGCGCGGGTGCTCCTAGGGGCACGTACGCCATGCAGCTTTCTATGTCGGCACTGCAGAGGGTGCGGGTGCTCCTAGGGGCACGTACGTCACATAGCTAGTCTGTGTCGGCACTGCAGAGGGCGCAGGTGCTCCTAGTGGCATGTATGCCATGCAGCTTTCTATGTCGGCACTGCAGAGGGTGCGGGTGCTCCTAGGGGCACGTACGCCACATAGCTGGTCTGTGTCGGCACTGCAGAGGGTGCGGGTGCTCCTAGGGGCACGTGCGTCACATAGCTGTTCTGTCTCAGCACTGCAGAGGGCGTGGGTGCTCCTAGGGGCACGTACGCCATGCAGCTTTTCTATGACAGCACTGCAGAGGTCACAGGTGCTCCTAGGGGCACGTACGTCACATAGCTGTTCTGTACCGGCACTGCAGAGGGCGCGGGGGCTCCTATGGGCATGTACGTCACGTAACTGTTCTGTGTCGGCACTGCAGAGGGCACAGGTGCTCCTAGGGGCACGTACGTCACGTAACTGTTCTGTGTCGGCACTGCAGAGGGCGTGGGTACTTTGGGTGAAATTGGCTGGTAATAGGATTGTTAACTATAGGGCAGATCGGCTCAGAAGCCAGCTCCTGACCTAAAACCAACTTAAGAAAACCTGATGTCCTTTAATTTTTTTGGTGCCTTATCAGATATTTGGCCCTTGTAGCAGGAATTCATATTGATGCTCTGTCAGTTTTACAGATTCACTACCATGAAAGGCGACACAGGCCTTCAAGTCAATTTGCACTTTATCTTTTCAGTTATTTGATATATATTCTTCAGTATGTATTACTAGTTTATTTTTGGTTTATGTATTTTTTTGCTATAAGGTGTCTAGGAACATTGGAGTTTGTGGATCAGATTACTTAGATCTGTCAAGAACAGCTTTTTTTAACCAAGGTTTTACACATCACATATAATGCATTGGATAAATGATTATAGAAAAATGTATAGATGCTGCCACATGCTGCCACTGTGGAAGATGAAAGAATGTACTCAGTTTCCATTGTAGTGCCATGAAAATATCTAAGATTTGGTCTTCATTCTTCTGACAGATTTGGGATGTCAAAGTAAAAAAATGGAGGTAAGTGGTTAAAATCTGCTTCAAAACCTTGCATTGCTGGTGGGGATGTGGGTTGAACTGGGAAACAGCAAACACTGTCTATCAGACCTAAAACACTTAAAGGCAATGTGTGTTTTCAGGACATCAGTGCTTACTACCAGATCTTCACAGACGATATGCTGGGTTCAGGGCAGTTTGGTATTGTATATGGAGGTGAGTGATGATGGACTTTGATCATCTCTACGCTGAGACAGACTTTAATAACAATAATAATAGTTGATACTTTATTTATCCCCATGGACCTTGCTCAAGGACCCACAGATACACCGAGGCTGGGCTTGAACTGGTGACTTTCCAATCACAAGCAAGGAGCTTAACCCACTGAGCCACACTCTGCCCACAAATATTAATGCTATGGCCAGTGGTTTTCCTGACCATAAGTCTTATATGATTCTGTTGTGCCAGCCAGTTGGCACTTAAGATGGAATGATAAAGTAGTGGCAGCCTTGCTGCGTAATTTTGGTGGTAACCTGTGTTTGGGTGTGCACATTCTGTGCAGGTGCACACAGGCAGTTTGGGTGTTAACCTGTGTTTGGGTGTGCACATTCTGTGCAGGTGCACACAGGCAGTTTGGGTGTTAACCTGTGTTTGGGTGTGCACATTCTGTGCAAGTACACACAGGCAGTTTGGGTGTTAACCTGTATTTGGGTGTGCACATTCTGTGCAGGTGCACACAGGCAGTTTGGGTGGTAACCTGTATTTGGGTGTGCA
>JAODKM010000002.1:15963011-15976266 GCA_026780845.1 Petrocephalus sullivani | reverse complement strand
AATCTACCATTTTCTCCTTGATTATAGCCTCCATAACTTTTCCAGTTATACAAGTTAGACTGATTGGCCTATAGTTTAACGAAATACTTCTATCCCCTTTTTTGAAAATGGGTGTTATGTTGGCATGCTAGTCTAGTGATAGACTAAGACGTCATCCACGATGGTGTGGCATGGTGCAGGCAAAAATTAGGTGACAATCCACTTGCAGCTCCGAAGCAAAGGGATTTATTGGGAAAACAGAACAAACTACAAAATAAACAGACCACGAGGGGCCAAAACAAATAAGACACAGGTGAAGTAACTAAAGGCTAATTAAAACTGAACCAAGGAACCTAAAAGACCTGAAACACAAGAAGAGATTTACACTGGAAAAATAAAGCAACAGTATAACCAAAGCACAAGGAGGGAAGAACTGGAAACTCAAAAGGAAAAACAGAACACTAAGGAACAGAAACACAATAAATATAAAATTACAGGTTAAACCCATGACAAAGGAGTATTAGGCCACATGCTCAGCCCACTGAGCTATGCGGGCATCCAGGGAGAACAGGAAACACACGAGGCTTAAGGGGCAAGCATGTGGGAAGTCAGGATGGCCAGCAACACCTACGGGGCAAACGGGGAGGAGACACAAAAGGAAGGAAGGGAAACACTAGGGACTAAAGGGGAAAACAACAGGGAGGAAGTCAGGATGGCCAGCGACACCTACTGGCCAAACGAGGAGGAGACACAAAAGGATGGGTGCCGACCAAGCCAATATACTGTATGAAGAAGTGCATCCCATGTTATAAGGGCCATTTTTCGACTATGATGTTGTCAAGGGAGTATTTTTCATTTCAGTTTGATGTCTTGGCATGGGACAGCTGCAGTGAGTCATCATATCCATTTCCTTGCAATGAAGAAGGCTCTATATTTATGAAATAATATCAGTTTCTTCTGCTCTAATGGAAAAAGCTGCAACCCACTGCAGGGAAAGACTGGTATGGAATAGCAACTCTAGGCAGATGATTATGAGTATGAATAACATGGCATCACATCTTCTGCACTTAAAAGGACAGCAGATAGAACAATTACCGGGAACATATAACATGGGAGACGCTTAGGAAAGAGCTGTACCAGGGCAAAAGTGCTAGGATCTGTAGTGTTATGTTGCAGGTCTATAACCAACTGATCCCACACCACTGTCGCCCATGTCCATGGCTGAGCTCCTCCTCAATAACTCTATGGGGTCTGTCATCTGTTGTAGTCTTTCGTGCCTGCCGAGTTGTGTGGGTGTCGGTACTGCATGAATCAGGCAGAGTATTAACTGCAGCTCAATGTCCAACCGCTTTCCCGTTTACTCTTGAGTAGTTTTCACCCAAAGAAAAACGTTAAATGCTTGAAAGTTTTAAAAGGAAGCACTTCCCAGTCAGGCATCTATTTCATTTACAGCATAACTTCAAAACGTGTCTTATTCGGAAATCAGTTTTATTAAAAAATGAAGGTGAAACGCACTAGACTATGCACATGCATTTCATTCCGTGTTAAAAATAACACGCATAGACATTTAGTAGTTATATTTCGTTTGACGATATTTAAAATTTACAGAAGATGACGTAACAGATGTAGGTCAATAATGCGAAGATCTTATTTATTATTCTCGTATTGTTACGGAATGTTGACCGAATACTTATTTGACTAAAAAAATATTACCGACGCAGGAAACGCGAGAGCGAAGTGTTGACTAAAAAGCACCTGCGATGAGCACTCGTGATATTTGGAACAAAGTCTGAGGCTGTATACTGTGCATGTATTTATATTTATTTTGAAACGACACTTCGTTTTTTAAGCCTTTATTTGCTAACACACCGGACATACACTTCAGTTGCGCTCATACTGCAGCAGACAGCTCTGACGTCCTCCGCTGCTTCTCCCAGACTGGGTCATACAGCAGGAGATTAGCCGTATTTGAGATCGCGTAGCTGTTGTTATATTGCACCTGCTATTCGACCGTTGTTATCTTCCTCTTTTGGGCTTACATTATTATTGTTATTAATATTTTAACGACGTCAGCAGTGTTGAATAGAGGTAAAGCGACAGAGCGACGGGGTGAACTGCGGCCATCCTCCCTGGCGGAAAGGGGTATAACGAGCCAGCCGGACTCGAGAAGTCTATCCCACAACAAGTGGGGGGCGGGGCTGAGGAACGGTTCGGCCAATCAGGACCGCGGGTTAGCGCGTGGAAACGCACGGAAGCTTGCTATTGGGTGCGTAAGCGAACTTTCAGGAGGATATAGAAACGCCCGCAGAAACACGTGCCCGTCACTGATGGGAATTTAGTGAGCCGGATCATTTGGCTCAGCTCACCAGGAAAAACCGGCTCTTTCGGCTCCCAAACGGCTCTGCATTTTACCACTTCTGATTCAGCCATATATAGCGCTGTTTTAATCCATAATTGGTATGTGTACATATAAAACAAACACTATTACACGCGTATTTAACATTTTGAGTGGAAAAACGTGTTCTCTTAAATCTATCAATAACGGTAAAATACCAAATAACCTGCTGGTAAGAACCATGTCTGACTCACCACCCCGCATGGAGTAAGGGAGTACCCGCCCGTGCCGCAGAGACATTTTACCTTCTATCAAGTTAGAGAAAATGGCTCTCGCTCAGGAGCCGGCTTTTACTACCGACACATTACTCTCCGTGGCAGCAGCTGTCTAGTTGAAGTTTACCATTGAGCTTTTGTTCACCAACAATGGGGTATAAATTCCTTATAATTGTACGTTTGCCTATTTTGAGTAGCCATTTGGATTTATAATAAAACCTTCGTTAACGATGGGATCATTGCAATTTTCAATAATTACTTTAAACATTTCGTATACATTTTGCCTACTGGCTAATTTACTTCTAAAGAATACTCTTTCGCTTCGAGATAGCATTCAACTTTCTCCATTTTAGTACGGATTAGAAAGACACCTAAATCCAAACCTATTTTAACAAAACGTGAAACACTCATTTGTTATTCCGGTTTCCAGTATGTGGAAAAATCTTTTCATTTTTCAATTAAAGGTCGCATATATCATTGTGAACCTAAAATAACTTAATATACCACTCAGATGGCAATATTTTTCCCTTACGTCTTCAGCAGATTTTGCCTCAACAGCAAAAAGTTCAGTTTTCAGAAGTTTCACCCAGGGATTAAATACACAACACACAATTTCTCAACAGATCATTTTATTCCCAAATACCAGACAATACAATGGTTACATCATCAATACAACAAAAAAAATTGAACTTCCTTTTCCTGAGGTAAAACAGTTGAAAGTTGTCCCCATTGTTTTGTCGATTTTGTGATTTTTAAAAGTAAACATCTACTCTATTGGCTGTAAAATGAGTTCTAATGCAATAATAAATCTAACAAGTATTTTAAAACAAACAATCCTATTTAAACAAAATCAAATAAACTTACACATCTGACAAATTAAGCTACATGTTAATTATGCCATCCTAGAAAAAGTCTTACCCTCCATTTTCTAAATTTACCACAATTTAAACTGGCTGAGAGAGTTCATGTACAGTCTACACTTCTGCCCAAAATGCTCAAAACACACACTGTGCCCAAAACCTATGGCGCTCAACAGGACCTAAATACCGCAAAAAAGCTGTTCTGTTGTGTATGTCCCTGCAAACAATGTTTCAAAATGGTCACAATACTTCTGTGCACTGGCCACCAAAATTAAAAGAAAAATCCCAGGCTCTGCAACTGAGAATCAGCTAAGCCATCACTGCATTCCACAGACTACAATTTACACATAGGTCTGATTGGGGGGTCATTTCCATGATAGTGGAAGATCTTTCACAATAAATGTGGCTAAAGACAAGGGACATTCGTTGTACACAAGGACCAAACCTACCCAAAGAAACGTGATTATATCTGCGCTGGTCTCAACTTAAACCTGACAAACTGACAAATTATTAGTTCTGGTTAAAGAGTTTAGTGCCTTTAGTTGGTATAGCGCCCTACAAGCACAACGACGACAATCTCCAGTGCACAGCACTGGGAGCCTGCTAGTGGGAATGCTTACAGTGTGCCTGTTGCCCTCCAGGTACAGGATACGGGATGGGGGCTCTATGGTGGAGGGGGTTAGGGAATGGGGATGGACTGGAGCTGGTGACCCATGCATTGCTTACCTTCCATCCATCCATCCATCCATCCCTTCATCGGTGGGGTGATGCAGAGATGCCGACACAAAGGGGAACCCCCGTCTCACCTCAGCCTCTCTACAGCACTGCGCCTTGCAGCTGTTCAGAGCACAGGTGGAACACCTCAGTTGTGTGTGCATGTGTGCGCCCGTGTACCAGTGGAAAATCCTCACACACACACACACACCATAAAAAAGCCGATGCAACATGTCCAGCAACTTCCCTTTCCACCTACGTTCAACTATGCCCTTCCAAAATCTTCCCAAAGGATTGCGAACATATGCTGCTGATCATATATTTCAAAAGCCTATCCTATATGATGTTTTGCAAAGCTGGGGGCTTTGGAGGGACTCTAATGAAATTTGCACAGATACATAATCTCTATGCATTCACATAGGTCTACTTTTCATCGTTCTACTGGATCGCCACTTATTAAAAACATGACTGTAATGATGCCTCATAGAGAAGTTTTTTCCCCTAAGTAGAATCAGAATAAAGTAATCCAATCAGGGCCAGATCAGGCAATCCAAGTCCCTTTCACACAAGTAGTCAAAGAGGGGAAAAAGAAAATGGAAAAAAAAATAAAATAAAACCAACCCACTCTTATGAGAAACTGGGTCTCCTGAGACTACCAGTTCTTATACATTCCCACAGTAGGGTAATCCCTGGGGTACCAGAACCAGGCTCCTGGGCAGTTGGGTTGCTGTTGCAAAAGGCTGAGCAGAACCGGAAGTGGGGGCGACGGCAGCGGCGAACGTCGTGTACGGCGGGCAGGCGCTCGGGGGGGGTGGGGGGGCACTCAGATCCAGCAGGCCTAAAACAGCATACATGGGTACTGTCCCGCACGCTCAATCGCTCACGCACCTAACACAAAACATGGAAGAGAGCTCCCAGCCGACTTCACAGTATGTATTTGCATGTGATCCCTAACAGCTCGCCACCACTGACTCCAGTCTTTGGTTAGTGCGTAACCCATGAGCCACTGCCGTCCATAGCTTCCTTCATGTACCCGGGATGTTGGAATGGGGTAGACGGGGGGGAAGTGTACTGTTGAGGCGCAGACGTCATTCGGGATCTGTGCTTTTACCTTGAGGGGAAGGGGGGGGGGGTGCTTCCACAGCATTTCGCGATGCTAATTTTCTTCCCCCCACATCACACGCACATGGCGTCCGGTGGCTTGGGACCTAATTCAGTTGGAATAGTTAGTCAAAAGGGGGAAAAATGGTCTTGAAAAGCAGAATGAGCAGAGAAACATGCACTTCTACAGAATAGTGGCCATAATCACAGCAACAGATAAGCAGAATCGCAGTGCCAGCAAAATAACCAACATCCCTTCTTTGCCAAGTGTCAAATAAGCGGAGAACCTTCGTTTGTCTTGATTAAAAAAAAAAAAAAAAATCTAAATTAAAAAAACCCACTGATTGCTCCTACTTTCTGATCAAGGCCACCTGCCACAACACTATTCACTCAGCATAGTAAATGTCACAGTCACATTACACTGGGCATTTCCTTGATATTTCACCAGGAACAGGACACCAGCAAACATTGCAGATAGCACTGAATGCTGTGGCAGCTGTACTGAACACACTATGTGTCATTGGAACCTGTGCAGTTCAGCACTGGGCTATGCAAAGTCCCCATCCCAGCTAATTTTGTGGACTGTGGTTTTTGTACAGACAAAAACCCTGATACGAATAAAAAGTAATGAAAACCCTGCAAGCCCTATTAATAATACTGTTAAGATTCTTTATTTTTAATGCAAATACATATTTATCAGGATATTTCAAAATTAAAGGAAAAACACATGCTAACAACGAGAAGACATCTACATATTTTCAGCCTAACAGCACCCCAGATGTAAGGGCCTGGGACAGCGGGGCCACGAATGCAGATGAGCAGGGCTCAGTGTGTGTGCACGCGTGTGTGCGTGAGCGCTCCCTGTTCTCACCATCACATCGATCGCTGGTGCTCAAAGGAAGGAAAACCGTCACTCACACTCCTAGGGAGAGGAGAGAGCTGGACAAGAAAGAAAACGGGAAGATCTTGACCAGTTGTGTCAGGATGGACAAGATTTAAAAAAAAAAAAAAAAAAAAAAAGAAAAAGAAAAAAAATACAAAAGTATATAAACAAACCACACAAAACTCCTTTGAATCTTATGTTGGACAAAATGCCCTTATAAAAAACAAAGGAGTAAGGTCTGAAGCTCAAGTCAATTTAATACAACTTCAGAAAAACAAAAAGGCGAACAAATTGTGTTTCAACAATCTCAATTTCTAACCCTTTCATGATCTAATAAAAGGACATATAAAAACTTAAAAACAATTCATTTTGACTGCCAATTTAAAACATGAACCCATTACAAAAAAAACTGTACACAAACTGAACACATTTTCCAATATCATGGATAAATCATTTTATTTCTCTACGTGCTCACGGTTTTTGTGATAAGGGATTTTTTTTTTATTACAACTTCACGTTTGCAAAGGCTAAATGTGCCATTTCTCTCTACCCTTTTCATTCAAATAAGAGACATTGTTCTCATTGTTGAGACATAGTTCAAATGTTCCTTGAAATGGTTGGAAAGATTTGATTTTATGCTGTAGAGACACTGTGCAAGATTAAAGTAAAAGTTACTTTTGGTCAATTTTGTGACTTTGTACACATTCATAAACACACAAGCTAATAAATGCTGCGATACCCATGTCCTACACCCATGCTTGTTACCGTCTAGAGCCCAGGACACTACTGTTCTTTCATGGCTTGTATAACTCCTGGGCCTTACACTAGCTTTGCACCCAGAGACAGCAGCCTGCTCTGAGCTCAGCATTCAACCTGGAGGTGTCACATAAAGGTAGGAATGAGAGCACATTGTGCGCTAAGAGGTGATGGGGCACATGGGTGAGACCTGCAGCAAAAATGCACCCGCTGGCAGCATGGCACAAACACCTCAGTGACAGAACATACAGCACAGACTTGGCCACAGAAAGTCAAAACACCTACATGAAAATGGATTGAGTCCCTTTTTCCATTTTATTTACAAGATTAGATACATGACTATAGTTCAAACAAGTGAGGGCCCTACAGACACATCCAGAGGGTCAGTGAAGTAAAAGCAGTTACAAAAATCTTCACTACCACACACCATTCCCTTTCAGGGCGAAGGCAAATGGGTTGGCAAGCTAGCTGCCATCATATGGCAAGTCAATCCCAAAGGCTCACTGGCCAGCCAGCCCACAGGCCACGTGCTATCAGCTGCATCTCAGTGAGAGGTAGATGCAGAGTGTGTGCGGTAGAGGGGGGAGTCTCACAGCTAATGTGCCACTGCGCTCCCCTGCCTGTGCGGCTGCTCATTTCCCCACAGCCCGTCAAGAAGCAGAAATGTCAGGCATGTCCACACCCCTGCCACTCCAGCAGCTATTAGGGCCAAGGAAACAGAGCCCAACCCTGACCCTATATGACATCATCATGTGCTCAATTCTCCACCCTACCATATAGTTTGGGGGTTGTTTTTATACCAAATGACACTGAGGAAGGGGAGGGGGACAAAAAGGAGAGAGACAGATGGCCATGTATGTCCAGAATGTATTAAATGCACTGCTAAGACAACAACAGTAGGACATTGAAGTAACAGTCCGAATGTCAGGCTGCTTTACAATTAAAGTTCCCAGAAAGTATACCTGAAATTGTGATTATAGCAAAGAAGGAACGCAGTCAGTGCTGTATGACATGACAAATACCAAGAAAATAACCAGCAACCAGTGAACAAAAAAAGAGGGAAAAAAATACCTTTTTTTAACAAAAGGAATAATACAATTATTGTACGTGTTTAAAGGATAAAACCAAATCTTTCCTCCAAATGATCTGCCTATAAATGAGTTGACAGAGGACCAAAGTTGGGATACAGTCCTTAAAGAGACCCTGGTACACACAGACAGGCACGCTCACACACACGGCCCCCACGGGAGGGAGGGAGGGCAAGGCCACTATCGGAACGGGGGCTCTGGAGTGTGAGGGGGGAGTTCAGGGTGGCGGAAGAGGGTCTCCTTGCGCGACGACGGCGGAGGCGGCGGCTCATACAGTCTGGGCGACGTGGCAGCACCCGGGGCAGGAGGCTGAGGGGCATCCTGGCCAGGCACAGGGGGCAGGGGGTCTGGGGGTGGGTAGGCATACTGGTACTGGGGGTACTGTTGGTACTGCTGGTAATAGTCTGCATAATACCTGAAATAAGGAAAGCACAAGTAAGCATACAAAGCAGCAGCAAGCGGAACGGCCCGACCTCCCACTAAAAAGCAGTGGCAGGATGAACACAAGCAAACACAGCCTACCTCGCCATGGGATCCTCCTCTGCTGCAGCACCATCCTCTGGCCGGCTCGAGGGTGTGGGCAGGAGGGCTCTACGTTTGGGCCTCTGCTGCATGAACGGTTTGGGCACCGGGTCTGGGAGCAAGGGGGCCGAGCGGCGCAAAGGGCTGCGGTCTCGCTCGCCTGACTTTGTTCCCGACTGCTGCTCGGCGAGGACCTGCTGGCCTTGGGCAAAGTAATGTGCCCGTGCCGCCTTGAAGATGGCCTGTGCCGCCGGGTCACTGCTCCCATAGGCTGGACTGGCACTGTAGAGGGCGGGCGCCACGCTGTACGCGGGGTTCACCGCCGCTGTGGCAGAGGGAACCTCACCAGCACCCAGATACATGGGGCTAGCCACAGCCGGTGGGTACATCTGGCTGTTGTAGGCGGCGGCAACGGCGGCGGCGGCGGCCGAGTCGTTTGTCACCTGGCCGTATTCTGCACTGCTCATGCCACTGTACACCTGGGTGGCGCCAGAGGTCAGCGCCTGATTGGCCATGGAGCCATAGAGCTGGTTGGCGACGGCACCATACACCTGGCTGGCCAGGGCCCCGTACACGGCCGGGCTGACTGGATTGCCGTCGTTGCGGCTGCGGCTCGTCAGGCCTGTGAGGGCGGCGTACGTGGGATCGAAGGTGGACGTGTTGTACACAGAGTTGTGGACGCTCTGCTGCACCTGCAGTGGAAGCCCGGCGGCAGCGGCAGCAGCAGCTGCCAGCACGGCAGCCTGGCTCTGATACTGCTCCAGTGTGGGTTTGCCCATGGGGCACTCCCCTGCATAGTGACCCTGCTTGCCACAGCTCACACAGGGGATCTTGCCGGTGGGCGCCTGCTTGCTGGGCTGCACCTTGGAAAGCTCCACAGAAAGCGGGCGGCCCTTGAAGGAGGTCCCATGAAGAGCCTCGATGGCCTGCAGTGCATCCTCTTTGTTCTCCATGTGCACAAAGGCATAGCCTGCAAATGAGCAGAACCTGTCTGTCAGCCTGAGTCAACTACCTGCAATCAATTAATTTCAAATTTAAATGCTATTTTATGGAACACAACAAATACTAAAAGAAACTAGGTAATATTCTGGATCGAAACAGATTACTGCTTATTTGGAAAAGAATGAGTACAGGCACATACAAATTTTTTGGTTCTTCTCATATCACACCTAGTGCCCCATGAAACACTATATACAGGTGACAGTGAGTACTAGGAGTCATAGCGCGGATCTGGCAGTGTACAGTGCTCCAGGGGCACTGGGGCAACGGTGATTTGATTACGCTGCCAGCCAAAGAGTTCAAACTCAGAGATGGCTAATACACCACCAAAAGGAAGGCATTAAGGTAAGATGGAGAGAACTAGGCTCCACCTGGTGGGCAAGAGAGAATGACTCAGAATGCATAACTTAGTGAACCATGGCCAGAAGGGCTTACACATCACATTCATTATGCTCCTATTACTGTAGAAATGGAGATTCACAGTGAGGTAAGTCACGTGAAGCAACAATTCCTAAAAACAACAATGTAGAAAGACTGCCCTGTCAAAATAGCGCAAACATTTCCTGAGAACTCCGAGTACCTACCCCGCGGCCCAGGTGAAGAGTGCCGCTCACCTTTGACCTTGTCACACTCCAGCACTTTCCCAAACGTCTGGAAAAGCTCCTGCAGGTCCTCTGTGGTGCACATGCCGCTCAGGTTACCCACAAACACCTTGGTTGAGTGTAATGGCCTCCCACGCGATTCTTCCACCACAAGGTTACGCCCACGAAATTCACGGCCATTCAACTCCTTGATGGCTCTGGCGGCAGCACCTTCGCCCTGCAGGTGCACAAAGGCAAACTGCCTGAGCACACTGCAGCTCACCACAGACCCATAAGGCTCAAAGATGGAGGACAGCTCTTCCTGGGTCGTGTCCAGTGCCAAATTCCCCACAAACAGCTTCACCGTGTTGCTCTTATCCATGATTTCTGTACAAGGAGACAGAGGGAGAAGACAATCAGCAGAAACAATCATGTGAGTGCTAACTCACAATAATGAAAGAGAATGTGCTCCACATAATGTATACCCTGCACTTCTAAAAAAAAATTCCCACTTGAATAAGAAATACAAAAGCTTGTCCATTCAAGATTCATGATGGACAACAAGGAAGGCTGATCTATAAACCTCACTGGCAAATAGGTTTTATCTGAAGCCTACTGTCAGTTCCTTCGATGTCTGTTCAGTGACTCACAAGTTCTGCCAAGTTCAATCTTTCTTACGGAGAATAAGCTACTACCCACAGATGGTGGAAAACCATTCTAACAAAAATTTCTATATATTTTATAAGGGCTTCAATGTCTCTGCAGCAAAAGTGCTGGCTTATGACTCCCACCCTCAAACAGGATTGAGGATACAGTTTAAATATCAGTCACTGACCTTGAACGAGATACAGAGATAAAGCTAAGAGGCAATTTTTTAGCAACAAAAGGTCACAATAATTTTATGTTTTTAACCCTTAATTATGCAAAACAATACAAGAAAGAAATCGCAATATGTACTAAAATAACTATTTAGCTTTTGCCCCCGTTTACAAAAACCAGGGAAAACTGAACCATTACTGAGTTTTCGGGGAACTCATCGTAGAGTTATCAATACTGATCTATGTGTATTTCATAGCCTTCGGTATTACGTAATGCAGTGTCAGAGGTTTTTCGCCAGCTAAAATGCTGATTAATGAGACTGGCTCTGAAGCCGCTGTGCTCCATCGGCTTAATGCTAAGCAGGGGCTGCGGACTTAGGCGCCAATACGCACGACAAGACGACGGGGAGCAACGAGAGGCGGCGGCGGCGCGGCTACGCGCCTGACTTCCGGGAACACGGCGCCGTTCGGCTAAATGCTAACTGTAACGGACTACTGTATATTCGGTGTTGCTTTAACAGTTAGTATAACCAACGGCTTACCGTCATTACCAAAGCGCACATTTCGCATTTCTAACCACCTAACCGCTTGAGAATAAGCGGAAGTGCCAATGCCCTTTATGGGAAGCAAGCTAGCTTGCTAGCGCCATGTAGCGCAAAGCTAGCAACAATGCTAAGTAAGGCTAAACACTGGCCTGGTCGGTACGCGCAGCCACGACGTTTTCTCCCTACTCGTACGAGACACTTAGGCGAGTTATTGTTTTGGATTATATAACCACACATCTAAACATTCCGAATGTAATATATATATATATATATATAGCTAAGTATACGCAGCGAAAACAAAGCACTCGGGCCTCCTCGCGCCGAACCGCTATGCGAGTCTCACCACACAGTGGCCGCGATGACAAAGACACGAAGCTCTTGCCTATGCTAACCAGTGCCGCTGTTTACACGGTGGCTTACCATTTATACCGAGCGTTATAATATGTGTGTATATATATAACGAACCGAAGTTGCTTAGCTATGTCAAGTACAAAGAGGGGGAAAAGAAGAACAAAATATGGGAACACTTAAGCTTCCATCTTACCTAAGCAGTTCCTTGTTTCAAAATGGTCGCGCCCGTTTCCGTTTTTTTCAGTCTTTCGTGTCCCTCCATCACTTCTCGCGAGACCATAATGCATAATGTCTCCGAGCAAGTCGGGTTATTGTAATCTGAGCTGGAAAATTCCAGAAGCTGCTTATGAAAAAGTGAATAAGACGTGTGTAATTCGCTAATGCCAAATGTGCCACGAGATGTTTTATTTCATTCAGTTATGCACTATGAACTTATACGTTTTCAAGGACTGTACATTTTTTAAAATGTAACACTCACAGTTTAAATGCCATTACTTTAGTACGCTCGCTGACTGTTCTATTTCGCTTGTTTGTAGCTACCCCAAATTGTTTGGGATTGCTCCACATTACTTAATAGTAATTATTTAATAGCACTTAGTTAAATTTATTTTATGTTGTACAGACATTCCACCTACCATGAGGAATGTTGGTATAAGCCCCCCTTCAAGAAGACACTGGGCTGCTTCTTATGGTGATGTAAGCTGAGTTATGATAAATATTGTATAAATAATAAAGCCAAAGAAGTAACTTTTAAGATTCTTCACAGAATGTACCCATGCAGTTAAACAGGGATTCTATTTAAATGCTAATAATTCTTTTGATTTTTGTGAACTGATGTACGCAACAATTTCTCATTTTTGTGTTCATACCAAAAAATTTTGAACTGATCTGGAACAATTTCTGGGAAGGCGTTATATGGACATCCAGTGGAACTAAATGAGAGGAACATTTTGGCTTTATGAAATGAGGACATGGACAATGAAACTGATTATTTGACTCTTTTGTTCCTCCTTGCTAAATACCAGGCGGCACTAGACTAATTTGAGAAGCTGCTTGATGCAGACCATGACCTCAATGGGCAGTTCCCAAAAACCTCAAGGGGTGGTTATCCGTCCAATAACATCTTTGTTCAAGGAGTGTCTTTATTACACATGAAATTATAAACTTATAAATAGCTGTGTTTATATGGAAAAGCACTGATTCGTATGGTACTGATAATTTGGAAGTAATTGAGGAAAGTACCATGTCTATTTTATTCAAAATAGCCCTCGTGTCCACTTGCTTAGAGCAATGCATAGTCACAATACTGACTGTTTACAAGTTTTAAGCCACAGTCCTAGTCAGAATTATTGGTACCCCTCAACTGTACAAATAAGAACTATACAAACGAGAGGAGGCCATTCGGCCCATCAAGCTCGCTTGGGGAGAACTTAACTAATAGCTCAGAG
>JAODKM010000002.1:15925237-15935310 GCA_026780845.1 Petrocephalus sullivani | reverse complement strand
TTATTCTCACGCTGACTCTGACTTTTTTGGCCAAATCCACTCCCACTAAACAGCGTCCGCTCCGCAACCTTTCACACTACACAAAACAAATATTTGATCACAAGCTTCCTCCATGGCTTGAATAAGTGGTGGATATCATAAACTTTCCACTGCCATTCAAAAAAAAACTCCTCGATGGGATTCAGAAAGGGACAGTCTCATGGGAGGTATTGCACTAAAAATTGTGGATGCTGATGAAACCAGTTCTGGTCCACAGCAGGTAGGTGGAAAGACGCATTGTCCCAGATGACAAAGTATAATAATAATAATAATTGATACTGATCCCCGTGGGGCAATTTTTTTTTCACTTCCCCCAACCTTGCTCACCATGAGTGCAAGCTTGGCCATGAAGGGCCGCCACAAGAGCAGGACCCAGGGAGCTTGGGGTTAAGGGCCTTGCTCAAGGGCCCACAGATGTGCCGAGATCGAAGCTGCTCTGCCTCCAATTGGCCTTTTTCTATAACAGTGCTGCGTATTCTACCCTAAATTGTGATTATGTGAGCTGTATTGTAAGGACCCAGGGTGGCATGGCGATGGAGGACTCCTTTCTGTGTCAAATACAGTAAAAAGTGCAGTACATGCCTATTTTAAACATGCATGCTACTGTAAAAGGTTCTCTGTGTGTAGTGCATAGTACTGATATGTCCAGAACTTACTTCCGTATATTCATACTGCAGGTCTTTTACCCTCTCAGAATTCCTTTTACATGGCACTCTGTATAACTATTTCATCTGTAACTGATTTGTTTTTAAGGATTCTCCCCAGGGTTGATAACGAGACCTGATGAATGAAATCTGTTGTCATTGAGGATGTGTGCTTGAATTTGTATAGTGATATTGCCCAAAACCATGTTTATTAATGCTCTGTCGTTGTTCTTCTGAGAATATGGGGCCCCGTCCTCCTTGATGTACTCGACCCTCAATCCTATGGAGACTAATAAAAATACAATGTCAGTCGCCACAAAGTACTGATGTAGTACTGATGTAGTACATGTAGTTGGCATTGTAAAGAAATTGTACAAAAAAGTAGTTTTTCACCTCTGCTCCAAATTACCTGCTGAGATCAGGTCTAACGCTTTCAATGTCAAACCATGGTTTAATCTCTGTGCTCTAATCTCATTTATTAAATTTGGTCCTCATCTTCTCTGTCCATGACCTCCTTCAGGTCGGCCTCCACCTCTCCCTCTTCCTCAGCCTACCCGTCTTTGTCCGCTTGCTCCCCCTCTGATTCTCACTTTCCCTCTCAGTGCAATGTTTTGGTTGAAGACAGGTAAGTTCACCTGTTACCTTTTCATAGTACTTACACCCGATTGGTCAATTTACAGTTTAGCACCTAATTGTCTCCACACTTGACAGTCATGTCTAATAAGTTGGTTCATCCGTGTGATATTTTGGAGGGTTTTGCCTGGAAATAGCAACGAACATTGTGTTAGATTTATGTGTTTAGTATAGAGAAGTATGTTTATTGTTTTACAAAATATTGTATGTAGTGTTTTGCCAAAAGTATGGCTGAGAATGTGCTTATAGTTGTGCAGATCCGGGCTGAGGTTTAGCTCCTTCAGTGTCTGGTTTCACTAATTGTGTCTGGTCAGGTCAGGTTGGGGAGCATGCACTGCCGCAGAGCGTGGCCGTGCCCACCACACGATGAAATCTTGGGATCCCACTTGGCGACCCCCCCAGGCCGACACGCAGTCCAATCCCACTCTCCGGAAATGGCCATCCATCTGCCGCAGCCAGGTGTTACGTGGGCGTCCCCTCGGCCTGGTCCAGCCTCTTGGATCCTCAGCAAGGCGGATCCTGCGAGCCGGATAATCCTCATGGAGTCGCGCCACATGGCCATAGTACCTCAGCTGGCGTTCCCTCACAATGCAGGTAATGTGCCTCATTCGGGACTCCCTGAGCAGCCGCTCGTTCGACACAAAGTCAAACCAGCGGTACCTAAGGATTCTCCAAAGTGACACAATACCAAAGGAGTCCAGTCTTCACCTCAGGTCATCCATAGAGCAAGACAGGGAGCACCAGGAGTCTAAAGACTTGGACATTTGTCTGCTTGCAAAGATATCAGGAGCACCACACACCCCTCTCCAGCGACCTCATGACCCCCCATGCTCTCACAATCCACCTAGTGACTTTATAGGAAGAGTGAGTAAGTGAACTCCTCAATGCAGTTGGCTTTCTCCCCACAGACAGACACGCTGCTAATGGCTGTGCCTAAGAGGTCATTAAAGGCCTGGATCTTGGTTTTATCCAGGACACTCGCAAGCCCAGACACTCAGACTCTTCAGTCTCCTCTGGCCCAGTCTCTCAAGAGCCCCGATCAGAGCCTCCATTGGCTCCGCGAAGATCACAGCATTGTCTGGAAAGTCAAGATCAGTAAATTTTTCCACACTAACCAAAGCCCCAAAGCTACTAGACCCCACAACCCTGCCCAACTCCCAGTCCATGCAAGCACTGAACAGAGTAGGATCAAGAACACACCCCTGACAAACCCCAGAATCAACTGGAAAGAACACAGGTGTTTTTGTAAATGGGAATTAGGCGGACGTCACAAAAATTGCATATTGTAAACAATTAATGTAATTTTAGTTGATATGAGACCAACACTTACAAATACAATCAATCAAATCTATCACTCTATTTTCAGATCACTTGCATATTCATCGCCTCCATTTTATCAGTATTTTTGTTAAATCCAGCCTTGTGGCAGCTTCCCTTAAATGATAAAAGGCAATCTTGTGTTGTGAGTGATAAATGATGATGATGATCAGATGATAAAATATTGCTTTATTCTCATCAAATCACAGTAGTTTTAATCAAAATGGCTTTAAATGAATCAACTCGCTTGATAATTTACCTGTTTTTTTTTTCATTACACATCAATTTTTACCATGCTATTTTTCAGTTCACATGCATCATTGCCTCTGTTTTTATCATTTAATTTTTGTGACTTCCACCCCTCATACTGTCTATCTATCTATCTATCTATCTATCTATCAATTAACTCCCGGAGTCAGCACAGGGAGAAGGGCCCAGCACGTCCACCCCAACCTCGCCGTTGGTGCCCCCACCTGCTATGTCAGCAGCCACGATCTGGACTGGCAGCTTGGTCCCTGTTGCCCAAGTGGCAGCAGTGGATAAACAGTGCGGTAGATATAGAAGTGGCTCCACAGAGCTGTAGCATCTTTGCTAATCCAAAGCTCCCATCACACCGTGCATTGACCACAGGACTATGGGTTGAAGGCTCCTGGACACCAAATGCTGCAGCACAGGCGGGTCGCTATCTGGGGACTGCCAGAACCCCCACAGCAATCCGTCATGTTCTTCAATGGCCGTCCCATTGTGAATAGAGGACCTTGGTAACCTGGTCGGGCCCAGAGACCTGCCTCCATCTTGGCCACCTGATCAGGTGAGGATCGCTCCCCTGCTCTGCCCTCAGTTGCTGTCGATCAGTGGCTCCCGGCTCCTCACTCGCCACCCACTCTGAGTTTTCCGGTGGCACGCTGATAAGTTGCACCAAGGCGATGAAGAGGGTCAGTTTCATGCAATGTGCCCGATCTTCCCACAGCAGTAGCAAGGTGTGTCAGAGGGTGGGTTTGGTGCGGGTCACTGGCACTGGCTGTTCCTCGTCTCCACTGGGGCCTCCAGTGTTGCAGGTGCAACTCCACAGCAGGCAACACAGTGTGACGGGCGGTCGGTGTGATGGTCAGGGCAGGGGCAGGATTGCCTTTACTCTCTGCCTTTGTCAAGGCTTCAGCGAGTGTAGCTGGAGCCCCCGGCAGAGCGTTCGGGAGACAGTGCCTTGACAAAAGCATGAAGGGCCAGTTCTCAAGCATCCCGCTCCAGACGCCCGAGTACTCGGACCAGTGCTGTGGATCGTGTTTAATACATGCCCGAGTACTCGGACCAGTGCTGCGGATCGTGTTTAATAGACGCCCGAGTACTTGGACCAGTGCTGCGGATCGTGTTTAATAAAACATAGAGGCACTGCTTTTTAAAAGCAAGCAGTTCACTTTTATAATACAACTAGAGATAACCGACCAAGGCACAGATGAGGGAAGCTGAAAGCTTACACGGTAAGCACGTTCAAGGTGATCGGTATGCAAGCACAAGCACACAACAATAAAACATTACATTCAGCACTTATAGCCCAACGTGACAGCACTCTCCATTTACACTATAAATACATGACTATACATTCATTAACAAGTAATTTACTCTGAGGTCTGACGCATGCCATCCATCCATTTTCTGTAACCGCATATCCTATTCAGGGTCACGAGGCTTGGAGTCTATGGACGCAAGGAGGGGCATAACCCAGAATGGACGCCAAGCCTCGGTGAGGTGCACTCATATACTACTCAAACATACGGGCAGTTTGGTAACTCCAATTAACCTCGGCATGTTTTTGCACTGTGGATTGTGTGAAGATTGCACTGGTTTAAATTAAGTGAAGTGGGTGGAATTAATTGTTTATTGCTTTTATTTATAAATTTATACAATAACTGTTAATTTCATGTCTGCTTGATCTATGCTATAAACATAACATGAAAATTTTGTCCTTCATTATTATTATTTTATATTTTAAATACTGTTATTCCAGTTCATTGAAGGTGGTCCACAATGCTTTCAAGTTCAGGGAAGTTTATTTTACAGCACAACTTAAAACTCTGAGAAACAAAAGAGACTACGAGAGGTCTAAAGCAAAGGCAGGTAGGTAACCCGAGGATTAACAAAGAAATGAAACGCACACAAGGGAACACTAAGTACTCACATAGATTCAAAGCAGGGTTAACACGGGGACCATCGAACGCAAACACAATCAATAGCTGACAAAGGAAGAACGGGTAGGAACATATATACAGAGGGAGCGAGATCTCGGCGAGGGACAGATGATCGAGGGTCATTAACAATCATTCACACACTAGGGAATCAGACGCCAGGGAATACAGGAAGCACAGGACGTAGATACGAACTGAGCACAGACAGGGCAAACAATGACACGGAACCTCAAACTAGAGTGCAAAAGCACAAGGAATTTCATTAACACAGGGTTGTGTCCTGGGGCACAAATAACCAAAATGTCCTTGTCAAGGATAGATCCATAATTTTAAATCCTGCCTACTGCAGGGTTTTCTGGAATTTTCCTTTATAAATATGGATTGCCTTATTTTTTGCTCATAACTGTTCCATCCATCCATCCATCTCCTACCGCTGTGCCGGGTCGGGTCGCGGGGGCAGCAGCCTAAACAGGGATCATAACTGTTCTTTAGCCTTTATTTCATTTTGATGCAATAGTTAATCACTGCGTATAATTACTATACTCCCAGTGGCTTACATTTTTGCTTTTTGTGTAATCTTCGATTAGAACATTTTTGACAGCTGTGTGTAGATTTTTCGAGTTTTTTTTATTATTTTTTGCGTATATTACATAAACAGATAAATAACATCTAGAAATATCACTAGGTGATCATTTTTATTGCTTTATCATCTGTGGTAGCTGCAGTATGGTGCAAAGCGTATTATAGGCGTACAGTGGGGCATTGCGGATGCTATGCATATATAAAAGCAAGGTATTCCGCGCCCTGTATTTCTCTGGGCTTGCAAAAAAAAAATCCGGCGTGTGTGTGTGTGTGAGAGAGAGAGAGAGAGAGAGAGAGAGAGAGGGGGGGGCGGGGGCGGTTACGCGTGCGCGCACGGTGCATTTGAAGAAAAGCGGGCTGGAGACGGTGCGCCTCTCGCTCACGCTCGCGGAGTCTCGAGGCGACGATGGGCGCCACGGCCTCGCGACTGCGGCAGCGGCGGCGGGTGAGTACCGAGTAGCTGGCGAGTGAGTACCGAGTAGCTAGCGGGTGAGTACCGAGTAGCTAGCGGCCGCCACGGCCCTCAGAGCTCCGCTGCCCGCTTTGTGACTCACCGTCGCCAGCGAGAGCGGTCCCGGCTGGGTCCGCGTCGTCCGGTGGCCGAGGCGAGGGTGACATGTCGTCTCCTTAATGCCCAGACATGCCGTACAAGCGAGCATTACTGTTGGGGTGGCCGTTTGCGTTTATGGGGCTGTCATGCTTACCTTATTATTAATAGACTTCCTCCACTTTGTTTGTGTAAAATGCCAGCGATTCAACATCATGATTTCATTGCTGGGATTATTTATTGAAATGTCTTGCTTTTAAATTATGTGTAGAGTCTTGTACCCGCTTTAAAACAGAATAACAACGTAAATGAAAATACACACTGCTGATTTCTTCGTCGGAGAAATTGCACTTGCACAGTAATGAGCACTCCTTTTCAGCTAAAATAATGTCTACACCTTGTGCAAAATCGGTAATTTCAGTTTATCATCAAGCGCACTTTTGTTTTCAAAACAATCTCAGTATTAATTGAATCATTGCGGAATTACATTACTTAAGTCGCGTTGTTTCTGTTTCAGTGTACTCTTTCAACTCTGCAGCATGAATTATCTATGTCAGTTGTGCAGCACAGCTACATTTACCATAATCTAAGCACCTTTCCTGCGTAAACGGGGAAAATTATGCTCAATGTTAACGATGGTCCAGCATAAGATACTCAAATCGGGAATGCCATTGCAGATGCAAGACACTATGAATTTCAGCAAAAAAAGCTGAGGATAGCGTGAAAAAATGACCATGAAGCTGAAAATCCTGAGCAGTAACAGCAGTGACGTGCCCAGATTTTTCGAGGGGCAGGTGATCCAAGGGGGGGCGTGGTCGATCAAAAGGGAAAAGATGACTGGGGTAATCAAATACAGTAATGTGTCATTTGAAAGGCTGACTGTCACATAGTCTCCAAAGCTTGGATTATGCAGGGAATAATTACTTTGTTGTGAAATGTTTATTTTACATGTGGATGTAGTGAGATCTAATTTATAGTTGAAGTATGTAATTCACTTATACGGCTGTGTGTAGCTTTACGGGTTCTTGACTTGTCTCGAAGGTTGTGGGATGTGATAGAATAGCAATACCTTTGCTGGGCCCTTGAGCAAGGCTCTTACCCCCTATTTGTACAGAAATTCTGCCTGTCCCTGCTCCCACATGTATTATTTTGAACAGATAAGTAAATGTTATAGTACAGTAATATGGCAATTACTGCTAGTTCATACTTCACTTTTCCGCATGCAGGCTGTAGTCTGGGCGGCAGCTTGTGACCATGCTGCATTTGGCTGTGGATGCGGATGGTCGCGGTCGGTGCTCCATACAGCAGTGATATTCCACCACAGCAGATGTATTGCAATAAGCACAAGTACGAGAAGTGTAGTAAAACAGGTTAAAAACTTTTGAGAACAGTTTTAAAGTTATTAATCAAGGCTTGCGTGATATTTCAGTAATAAGTAATAAGTTTGAAATCCTTACGACAAAATAACCCCCCCCCCACTCTCTTGGCAAAATTTATTGCCAAGATGTCAAAATGCTGAGAAATACTGCTTTTTCAAATACTGTATACCTAGGTATACAGTCTGTACAGTATAAGAAATTTAATATGCTGATACCTCTGGCTCTCCTCATACAGCTGCTTACCATAACCACTACAACAACAGCAACAACTATTCTTCTTATATTTTAGTCACTGACTGTTGATCTATTTTGGCTAGACATAAAAATCTGGGCTGCACCGACCACAGTCGTCCACAGCCAATGGTGTTGAAATTTATGTCACGTCCCCTTGTCTGCAATTGAAAGCGTACACGGAAGAGTTAAGTATGAATTGGCCTTAATGATCTTGAAGGCAAATAAAGGCACACCAGCTGCACTGAGTGGACCCCTGTGTTGCTGACATCGATCTTTTGGTGGAGCCTGTGATCATTCATTTGGCGCAGCCCAGAGCAAGAGTGATGGCAGTTCAGAAGTGCAGCACTTGAGTGGAAGCCAAAATGGCACGGCATGATGGCTTAAACTTGTTGAAGTCCAGTGGCTTAAAGCTAGCATTATACAGCTTGTATTTCTGTAAGACAGCAAGCCAAGTCTGGCATCCAGTTCATGTAGGTTTATGGCTTTTCACCTGTTTATATAGAAAAATAGGAAAACTGTAGCATGGACTTTTTAGCCCAGAACTGAATTCATAACCTAATTCAGAAGCCCCATTTTTGCCCCCATCATTCCTGTCTCTGTGACTTTTTACATCACCATAGGTAGGTTGGCTCAGCTTAGTGTGAGTGCTGTATCACTCAGTAAGGTAGAGGAGTGTGCTTGTGTTCAGAAGCGTAAGCATATCACCACTGGACCCTTGAATAAGGCCCTTAACCCCAGCTGTTCCTGGGATGCTGGCTGACCCCACTCTCTATCTTCAAGCTGTCCTTGCTTGTATATCACTTTGGACAAATGTGTCTGATAATGAAAGTGAGCAAAATATACAGTGCACAGGAACACGCCTATGTGTAATGTATGCAGTGCAATATATATATATATATATATATATATATATAACCACCTCCATCTCTCTCTTCCTCACTCACTCACTCTCTGTCTCTCTGTCCCATATACACACACACACACACACACGTTTATATTCCTGTCTTAGTGAGCTAGTGAGGGAATACCCTAATCCCAATTACAACACCCTTAACCCCTACCCAGCTCTAATCTTAAACATAAGTAAGCAAACAAAATACAAGACTTTTGTCATTTTAACTTTTTTGATTGCATTCACTGCCATTGATCTCACTATTTGTTGTTTTTTCAGGATGTGCTATACTTGTGAGGTCTTTTGCCTAATATAAAAACTGAGAGATTTACACATCTTGGCCTGGGAATGCTCGGCAAGCAACCTCAGTCACTGTCTTTGTGAAGATGGAATGTCACGTTTTGAATTTTTATTAATGTGCCCATGTATTATTTGCGAATTTTGACAATTGCAGGGATCTTTCATTAAATGGGCATGGGTAAAGACCAGAGTGACTTTGATTTCAGATTCAGATTACATTATTTATCCCCAAGAGGATATTCTTGTGTTGCAGTATCCATTTACATAAATGACACAAAAACACAGACACAAGATAGGCAAGGGCCTAATTGCTATGGCAGGATGAGTGGGTCAGAGCATGGGCCATCTGTGGTGAGAGAGGTCCAAGGAGGGAAAAATCACCGTCTACTGACAAGATGTTGGGCGGCCAGGACCTGCCAATGCAGGATTTGTACAAATGATACAAACCAACAGACAAACTGTGTATCAAGCTCTGCGGCAGTAGTTTATACGATATAGTGAATACGGGCTGGTGTACCATTACCATTCGGTACGTCGTTTTTGGTTCAGTACGCACAATGAAACAAATGTATACATTTATTGACATAGGTGGAACCTAAATTCACAAGTACATGTTCAACACTGAAAACATTATGCTAATTGTGGCTGTGAAATGGTTACAGTTTGCAGGTCACAGTCAGTCATAATCGGCAGTTTGATTTACATAAAGTACATCAGCACTGGAGAGAGAGAGTACTTGTTAAGGCCAAGACTGTTTGTCAGCTCTGTTATGCTGGATATGTTGCTGGAAACACATCCAACATGCTAACTCATTTGAGACTAAATAATTCGAGTGTGTGTATGACTGGAGCAAGGCAGAAACAGCCTATGCAAGTTAGTCTCTTTGTAGCATATAAGATGATTTTGCCAAGATATTCAGACTTGGAAAAAAATATAATAATAATTATGGCTTTAGGAGTGTTTATCAGTACAGATATGTGACAATACTATGTGAAAGAAAACAGAATAACAGAATTTATATTGGATTTAGGTCATTATGGTTATGATGTTTTATTTATAAATATATATATACATATATATTTATATATATATATTTACAATGTGCAAATAAGTATATACTGTATATATTGATGTCTATATCATTTATGTAAATTAGGAACAATAGTGGTCCTAAAATTGACCTGGATTGATAACTGGTTAACAGATAGGAAGCAGCGAGTAGTTATAAGAGGTACAATGTCACAATGGGCCTGTGTTCATAGTGGGGTACCGCAGGGTTCAATTTTAGGACCACTATTGTTCCTAATTTACATAAATGATATA